>JAZAYU010000004.1:1846114-2325549 GCA_038501625.1 Corbicula japonica
GTAAGTCAATGCTACAAAGCGGTCAATTTTGTAATTCTGTGCAAAACGATAAAATTTATATTAAAAAATATGGAATCAATCAATATTTGAAGAAATTTAACTCGTGGAACGTTCGACAAGATTTTGAGTCATGAACGCGCATGAATACCTGATGGCGGAACGCCATATTGGATTCGACAACGTTCGGTGAAGACGAAAAATCCATCGTAATCAAATGAACAGTGAGTATTTATCGAGTTATTTTCGTGATGCAATGTTTTTATAACACCCAGGTTATATTTGAATGTATATTGACAATAGAAGTTCTCTTTGTAAATAGAATTATTCATATGGAAATGGAGGTGGATTTGGTGGTTTTCGAATGGTAGCCTACGTTACAAAATCATTGTAAAACTTGAAATTTTAGATTCGAAAGACTACACCGCAGTAAACGTGATTTTGGCTCTTTGGGTTTTATTGAACGGTTACGTCATTTAATTAATTAATGCACTCTCCAAAATGAAAGTAGGAGTCGCAAAATCGACCGTAGGGCTAAGCGAAACTTTTTTAATTTAGGGCCCTAATCATTGTGGATATTAATTGTGGAACCTTGTAGAGATGTAAGTAATCAAATTATTTCAATGTATTGCATTGAAAAAAGTTGGATTTTGAACGATTAACGAATTACTTGGTAAAATATCGTCACTCGTGTAAGAATTATATTCCCATTTGAATGCTTTAAGTAAAACATAAAGCATCTGATTCACAATGATTTTTTATAACATTTTGATCTATTGAAAATTATGTTTAAAGTAATTTAAAATTCATACATGAATTGATTTAACAGATATATTAATAAATGCATTTTATGCATTTGATCATAAGAGCCTGAATTTCCATCAGAAAATATCCAGATCTAACCCATTTCCAAACCGTAACCAGCTACATAGTTGACACAAGATTTTCTGAAGTATAAAATTTCAAAGAAATGAAAATCTAATGTTTTCAATAATTGCGTGTTATATGTAGACCTTATGAAATCCGCTATCAGAAGTTTTTCCTACTTTCAGTTTTGTCTTACACTCCATTCCACAAGTCTCACAGGTCATTTAATCAGAACAGATATTCTCAAAATTAATAACCCAGGGAAAACCATAAGAAGAAAAAGAGTAGCACCTCAGGGATTCACCAAGTTTATACAGAAATGGGAACTTCACAATATTTATTTAATAGTATCTCTTAAATGCATTTCAGGTAAATTTTGCATCCCGGAAGAAAGAATGAAGTATTTATTAATTGATTTAATTATTCATAAACAGGTTTAGATGATTTTTGGTTCTGGTCAGACATGTATCAACCATTTGAACCATTTGAAGCGGTATAGAACTGTTTGACGTCATGCAATGAAGTGGACAACAAAAGTGAAGGTAGAAAATAATGTTTGAGTTAAATCCAGAATGCAGGCCCGGACGCAGCCCTGTGGCTGAGGGGCTGCAGCCCCCCCCCCCCCCAGCCCGGCCGCTTTTTTTTAGTTGGCTTTAAAATCTGCCTGATCAAATGATGTGTATTATAACATTTCACTGGCCAGTTGGCCAGCAATTAATTACCATGGATACATGTAGCTCGGAGGCATATTAACCGCAAGCTACAATTCATGTGCGATTTAAATACAATTTTTCATTGGTTGCTCGCTCAGCCATTGCCCAATAAAAACAGTTGGAACAATAGCGTTCTGAGAGCAGTAAAAGATTGGAAAAGCGTTACAAACACTAGGAGAAATTAGCAGTTTTTGAGGAAATCGATCGCAGAGATTCTTTCATTTTCTTTTGTTTTTCTGCGAATCTACAAATATGTAAGACTGTTTAACTCAATATCTGTCCACAATTTTAAGAGTGAAATGTATTTTTGACCAGATAATGGGAACATTCTGAAAATGAAAAGTTATCAGAGTACACATCATACATTTGGATTTAGTAAAAAACAAAAGTTGGATAATTTATGTTCATCCTCAGTTCGAGACAACTGTTAATTTATTGCGCACTGAATAAGTACAGATATAGTTTAGGTATACTTAAAATTGCACCATTTTAGCACACCACATAAAAAAATCGAATGCGGGAGGGGATACCCCTCCTGCACCCACCCCGTCATCAGCCTCCCCAGGATGTACCAGTCTGGATCCGGGCCTGGAATGACTGTTTAGGAGATGTAATTATTTTAAACAGTATATTTTAGTTTCTTTGTAATGCTTGAGCTGTGATAACGCTGTCAACATTGCAACTGGTAAATTATTTTAACATGTTAATGGGTGGGGTACAAATCCGTTGCGTTGGGAAAATGTAATATTTTTTCCTATCTGAATATTTTCTGATGGAAATTCAGGTTCCTGTAATTTGATAAATAACTCAAATTAGTTTCATAGTGTTAAATTAAGTCTTGTTAATAGTAGAATTGCCTAACAAAGTGACAATAAATTATGAAATGAAAACCAAAGATATACATTTTGTTCACTACAAACATGTGCCAAATTATAAAAATGAATATATTGTCTCCCTTTTGATGTTACACCAGTATTAAGTATTGAAGTGAACCTAGGTTTACACAGTGTTTCACTTCAATAATTTTGATGTAACAAGTATTCATTTATTAGCCTTCCATTACAAATTGTTTTTAGGTAAAATAAACCAAAACTACTTAAGACATTAATTTTATGTCTATTTCATTCTATGATTTTTACCCAGACTTGAATTCTGATCAGCAATGTAAAATAAATTACCGGTAGTTATTTGAAAAGGAACCCACTTTGTGAATTTTAGTGATAACCCAATTTGACCAGTTTATAAGAGCAGTCAACACATTTTTGACTTTTTGCAGTCTGATACTTTCTGGTTAATTTTAAAGTGACATGCCTGGATCCATATTTTATTTTTTCAAAAGAAGAAAACACATAATAACTCTGGCAGTGATGAAACAATATGGATACTTAATTCAGTTAATCAACAGTTAATCAATATAACTTTATGAAATTTTCTTGAACGGCTGTTGGAACAGGCATTTTAACTACAAAACAAATTACAGCACTCTTTTTCACAGCAACTAAAGGAAAAACATTTTTCACAGTCCAAAAGATTGTGGGTGACTTTTTGTAGATACACCTCACACCTCAGACTGAATGGATTTCAATGCAGAATAGAAACAATCTGAAGAAAGACCATTCTAGCAAAGTACAAAATGAGAGTAAACTAATTGTTATGATCACTCACTTAAAAAATAAAATAAGTTATTATAAAGAATATTTGTAATTTGAGCAAAGATCAAAATAATTGTTATTATTTCATGGGTGCGTTTGCCTGAAAATCAGGTTTTTGTGTGTCTAAAAATCAGGGTTGGCTTATTGACCGGTCAATTGAGTATTGACCGGGCCGGTGGTCAATACTGGTCAAAAGTGGTCATTACTGGTCAATAGTGGTCATTTCTGGTCAATAGTGGTCATTACTGGTCAATTCAATTTTATTCACAACCAAACTGTCCAAAATGTTCTTATAATCATTTAGAATCCTTTAGGCCCTTACAATAGCCCCTGTAAGGGCCTAAATGGTACTTCATTAATGGTTTATTATTGATAAGCCTTTAATAAATACAAATATTTAATTGGTATGTTCCTATGTTCAATAAGCAAAGGAAATGTATTTTCCGCTGGTTAAGCAAAGCTAATTAGGTGGAAAATATTAATTTCCTTTGATTGGGTAAGATCTTTTGAATGTACCAATCACAAGGTGTTGTTTTCATTGGTTTAAAGCACAAGTTCTCATGTGCATTGTTGGAAAATATATGGTCATTCAGCTTTGGGCATTCAATGCTTACAGACACATTTTCTTAAGTATGTGGAAACTTTATGGTATATATAAACAGCTTGACATAATTATAGGCATTAATGATAAGTAACACTGAAATTAATAAATGTAGTATGCTAAAAGTTTCAATTCATATACTGTTTGTTATGTTTTATGTAATTTATGTAGTGGATTCTTTAAAGAACATTCTGTAAGCTTTGCCCGAGTGCTCAGTACAATACATGCATTATATGAAACAGTATGACTTGGTTGTTCACTTGCAAAGATGTGTGAGGTCAAAGGAAGTGCAATCACCCCTCAGTCTCTTGACCATCAATTGTCAAACACAAGTGTTAACTGGCAGGTGTATAACACCTACTTCATGGATATTGGATAATCCTTAAATAAACACATAGGCATCTTAATTGACATGTTCCCAAGTTCAATAAACAACAGAAGTGTGACACAACACCCCTCCATCTCCTCACCATCCATTGTCATACACAAGTGTTACTTGGCAAGAGTGTAACACCTACTGGTGGTGCAAATTGCCTTTGCTTTAATTAAAAAAATCAAGTTACTAAATCATTCTTTGCTGAAAGTTGATAAAATACTAACATTAAAAGAATTCTTACTTTGTCTAAAAACTCACCAGAATGAAGCCAAAAGACCCTGTTTGGGGATTTTATGATCTCAGTTACTGAGGGAAATAAGACAATTTCTAAGTGCAAAGCATGTTCAAGTGAAGTTAGTTCTAAAGTTACTTGAGTAGAAATTAAATAAAACTTAAAAGGTTTGTTTTCTTCCTTTCTTTTATGAAAATTTTGAAAAAAAAGTTCAATTGACCAGTATTGACCACTATTAACCACTTGGGGAGTATTGACCGGGACGGTTTTAACCGGTTAAAACACCGGTTTAAACCAGGGGCGGTCGATTGGTGCCAACCCTGCTAAAAATGATTGATTTTCTTCATTTACCCTAAATAAATTTTCAGGATTTCAGGTTTTTTAGAAATCCTAACTTGCACCCTTGCAATTTTGTGTTTGTTAATTTCAGTGATAAAATCAAATGAAAGAAATGTGCCATCTCTGGTTCAAAAAGCATGAAATTGGAAGAGGAGTGGAAGAAGGATAATGGTATATTAAATTTTATTAATTGACTATTAATAGGGCTCTCACCAGACTTGCAAATCAGGGAGAGTTTTGTCATAATTTACTGCATTATGGAGAAGTTTGCAGTCAACAGCTTTCTTTCCCTATATCGTAAATACAAAATGACTTCTAACAAAGCTCAACAAAGAGAGAAGTCTGGTCACTTTTGATGAGACTAATTCCTTCAAGTCTCTCTCTAGTGAGAGCCCTGTATAAATATACAGTAAAGGCATTGCATACTTTGCCCTTTTCTTTTACATGACTGCAGTGTGGCAAAATATCGAGGCATGTCATCACCTGACTTGAACATGCCATTTTCCTGGCAGACACTACATGGTACACCACATCAATACTTAAGTATTTTATAATGGCCCAGCAATTCTCATATTGGTCCAGAACACCTGTATTGGCCCAGTTTAGTCTTCATATGAATTTGAACATGTTATTGGGCCTCGGGCTGTCATATTTACCCTCGGCCTTCTGCCTCAGGCATAAATGACTACCTTTGACCCAATAACAAGGTCAACTTGAATTCACTTGATTATTAACATTATATATAACAATATTCATCTGTGGGCCACCTTGAACTAACACGATGGGTTGCTTATTTGTTTTTTAAGTTGGGTAATCTCATATAAATGTGTCTCAAAAATCCAATGCTGTTTCAACTTTCATGGTTAATAACTTGACCCTTTACTCCATTTACACCATTTTACCACATGGGCAACCAGTGTAAATCCACATCTGATAGAGATAGCACAAATGTAGCTCCAGACCAGCTTGCACATCAGACATTTTGAGGTCTCATCATTCTGTATCTACTCTGTTCATTAGATACATTTAAAGCTCTAATTAACAGGAAGGAGATGATTGTGTCAGGACCTAGATTTACAATAGTTGCTCATGTGTTAAAAGATGTATCCAAGGAATAAAATGAAGTATCAAAATGCAGGTGTTTTTTTGTAGTAATTAACCCTTTACTATAATATTATACACATTTTCATGCCTTTTCATGATCTGATCTGGATCTGCACAGGTCACATTGTGGTCAGAAATAACCTATTGAAATTTGAATAAAAAAGCTAACGCCGTAACGGTTTAGATCCTAATCAGGCAGTATGGATGTGTCGGCTGATCTAGATCTACACTGATTTCCCATGCCATAAAGGCATATACATGTAAATGGAGGTAAAGGTTAAATGGGATAAATTGTGTATGAGCCTATAGGAACTGAAGATGGCTTGAAGCTTACACCAGAAATACCTCTTTTTTGTGATATTTATAAAAATAGATGAATTATGACAACATTGTAATCTGTTAACTAACCTGCAACATCAAATTATGTACAACTTCATAAGCAACAAAAAGTACAGTGAAATTGGTTTTGGTTATTTGTTATGATTAAAATACAACATTTATTTTCAGCCATGTGTATCATCAGTCTTGTGAAAGCTGTGGACTTGAAAATTTAATGTCTGCAGAATTGGTAGAACATAAGGGAGCAGAATATGAATGTTACTGTAGAAAATGAAGACAAGGTTTGCATTTTTTATTTTCATTTATTAAAGCTGCATGAATGTATGATTGAGACACACTAAATCTATCTGTATATGTTGGTATTTGTATTTTTGTATCTTGTAACAAGAAAACATAAAATTGTGTTTATATGTATGTGTTGACTTGTGAGACCTCAGTTCACAAGAATATTAATCATCCTATATAAAAATTACTGTGTTGTTTTTGCCCCTTTCTTCCATGAATACATGACATGAGTGACCAGTGTATATCCAGATCAGCAGGCATATCTGTGCAGTCTTAACAGGATCTACACGGTTCATAATAAGCTTCATGAGGCTAAATCTTACAAATATGCAAACAGTGTAGATTCCAATCAGATCCAGGTCAGACATCAAAGTTGTTCTTGCTGATACATGTACTGATGTATTGTTTTCCAGGTGTCCACTAGCTGCTTAATCTAAAGGGTCATTTTTTTGTGTCGCCCTTTCAAAGAAAAGGCAATACATAGGGATCGCTTTGTCTGTCCGTCCATCTGTCTTAAAAACTTAATGTTGGTTATAACTTTGCCATTTCTTAATATTTCTTCATGAAATTTTCAAATTATATTGTTTGTGACAACATGCTTGAGCTGATATTAATTTTCAGGTCAAGGTCACATTTGATGGAGTTAATCCCTTTTTGTACTTTTTTTTAACAGAAAAACTTAATGTTGACTAACTTTGACTTTTCTTAATATTTCTACATCAAACTTTCAAATTATATTGCTCATGGCAACACACTCATCTTGACTCCAAGTTCTTTATGTCAAGATGGGGTTATTCCCTTTTTTGTTCTTGCATTTTTAACTTGATCTAGTTCCCAGGGCGACACAAGTGAACACCCATCTAATGTAACTTTTTGGTGGATTCTGGCAATTAATAACCAAAATTACCCTTAATTTAAAGAAAACAAAGACACTTCAGCTAAAATCATTACAACTTCAATATAAATAGGTTATTTGTTGAAATTAATATTTCAGGATAACAGCTCCACATGGAATGCTGTGAGGAGACCAGTTTGACAATTCTGTCTATGACTGTCTGAGGGAGCATACAGCCTTTAGATTGCCACTAATTCCTGCAATGGAGCATGCTGCTTTTGTAATGGACAAGAATAAAAAAATCACAAATGTCGATACAAATAGTGGATGTGAAATGGAGACAAGTTATATAAAATATAACCAAAACGTTTTAATGTGCACCTCATTGAAAAAACATCAGTTGACAAAAAAGCATCAGTGTAATTGTGTGTTTGAACATTATTTGCTGAATAATAGAACCATTGAAAAAAACCATAGTGTCACTTGTAGTATTATTTTAAATCATGTGACCCAATTCTGTTTGTCGATTTCAAGTTTGAATATTCAAAGATTATGACTAGCTTAGCTACTTTTTTCTGTCATTGGTGTCACCGTATCTCAACTAAGAATTTTAGGTGCTGTCTAATGATACTGCGCTTGCAAACAACTGCTCACAGGATTCTTCCACACTTACAAAAGTATTCACGCCATTAAGGTAATATTCCATTCGTCATTGCACTCTCATTGATAAAATGAAAAATGAAAAAGTCTCTCTAAATGCAAAATGCAAGGACGAAAGAAGTAATACCTTTAAATAAAGCGTTGTGTTTGAGAACTGACCAGCGTTGTTTCACTGTTGACCATATGACCTATGAAGTATGATATTCTTCACTTAATTGTGATTGGTCAATTTCATTTCATTGTCTACAAGTCCAATCATATTCAAATTATGCCTTTAGACATATTGTCCTGTTATTATGCCCCATATTTTGCATCATATGCTTGTATATAATTACCTTGAAAATAAAAAAAAATAATTTATAAAAAAAATAGAAAAAAAACAACAGAAAACAATTAGGCAGTAAGTTTGGAATTATTCAAATTATACTGCTTGGAAATATTGAAATTAAACCTAATTATTTCATAAGAAATAATTTCTTAAAATACTTTAAAACATTAATTTTCAAGCTTTCTTTAATGGCATTTTTCCCAAACTTTCAAATTGTTACTTAATCAACTTATCAATATGACAGGAAACCCTTATCCAAGCAAAGCAGTATGCTTGAGGTAAAATTGTCAACTTCTTAAGATTGCTTGTATATAATTACCTTGAAAATAAAAAAAAATAATTTATAAAAAAATAGAAAAAAAACAACAGAAAACAATTAGGCAGTAAGTTTGGAATTATTCAAATTATACTGCTTGGAAATATTGAAATTAAACCTAATTATTTCATAAGAAATAATTTCTTAAAATACTTTAAAACATTAATTTTCAAGCTTTCTTTAATGGCATTTTTCCCAAACTTTCAAATTGTTACTTAATCAACTTATCAATATGACAGGAAACCCTTATCCAAGCAAAGCAGTATGCTTGAGGTAAAATTGTCAACTTCTTAAGATTGACATATGGTTTGTTTTTACACCTATTCTTTGAAATGTTCTGTGTTGTAATTATAACTTTGTCAACTAATCATCTTAAGTGTAAAAACAGAAGCCAGACTTCCCCTTTTCTATTAAGTATGAATTAACTAAATAAATAAAATATTGATTGCTTATCAACTCGGTATTTTCACTGGAAATTACTCTGGCTGTCACCTGGGTTGTGATTTTGGTATATAAGAGGAGACCAAGTCCAAAGCAGTATCATTGAACTGCTTAAAATAAAGGACAAATATTAAAGTGTCTCTTTCATAATTTCCAGGTATGTAAAAATTATAATAATTATTTTGTTCTAATTTTTGTGTTTATCAGGAATTTTAAAATACTTTTTACTAGAAAACTTGAGAGTTACAATATTGATTATTATTGTCTTAAAGATGTATTTCTTATTCAAGTTGCCACTTGCAATATCATGTTTTTAGAATTTTGTTAAAATTGAACCAAAATTACTCAAATAGTTTGTAGAATAATTGTGAAATGTCATTATACATCTTATTTTGTGAAACAATCCTCTCACATGCAATTAAAGCGAGTTCCCCATATTTTGTTAAAAATAATTATTAAAACGAGTTCCTCATATATATTGTTAAACATTTTGTAAAGCAAGTCTTTTCATGTATTGTTAAAATGCTTTTAAGTGTAAAATAAGTTTTGCTGATATTGCTCTAAATTAGAATTAAAGTGGCTTCTCTTTATTTGGATAAAATTGTTAATTAAAGCTATTTGATCATATGTAGTTGTAACATGCATTTTTGGATAAATTGATATGTTTTGTATCATTGAACTGCTTAAAATAAAGGACAAATATTAAAGTGTCTCTTTCATAATTTCCAGATTATCCAGAACGTGTTCCTCAGTCTCCAATACTTTGTTCACACTCTGTGACACTGTGAGTTGCGCATTAAACTACCACCAGGTTCGCTTTCCATTTCACCACGTCTGCAAACTTGATAACAGTATTTGTCTTGACTTGTTAATTGGACATTAATTGTTTTTGGGGTCGAAGATCTATGTCTCGGAGGACATAAAATAAATTGTTCCCCGTTCTTGAGGCGAAAGTTTATTTCTGGTCCAACTTAATCAAACCCAAAAATCAATTGCTTTTCAATTGTGTTTTGATGGCCGACTCATCAGTACCTCCAGTCCTTTGATTATCTCTTTTTCAATCTTAACAGATAGATGATTTTTAGATATGAAAACATTAAGTTATTGCCACAGAAGGTTTGTTGACACATTCAAGTGTAATACGGTGTCATTGGGCATTCAGTAATAATTATTGTAAGTTCCGTTCAATAATGTCTCTATAGTAACCAGTCCATCATTATTATCAATAATATCTCTTCAGAAAAGTACACATGTTCTCCATCACCAGAGCT
Source organism: Corbicula japonica (assembly GCA_038501625.1). Lineage (NCBI taxonomy): Eukaryota > Metazoa > Mollusca > Bivalvia > Venerida > Cyrenidae > Corbicula > Corbicula japonica. The sequence goes on from JAZAYU010000004.1 coordinate 1,856,471, forward strand.
GTATTGTCTCATCAGTAAAGTACACCTTTTCTCATCAGAGCATATATAATCCAATCATCATTATTGTCAAGTACGGTACACCTGTTCGCACTCACCAGAGCATATATAATCCAACCATCATTATTATTAATGATGTCTCATGAGTAAATTACATCTGTTCGCCATCACCAGAGCACATATAATCCAATCATCATTATTATCAATGATGCCTCATGAGTAAATTACATCTGTTCACCATCACCAGAGCACATATAATCCAATCATCATTATTATCAATGATGCCTCATGAGTAAATTACATCTGTTCACCATCACCAGAGCACATATAATCCAATCCTCGTTATCATCATAAAGCTCTAATGAGTAAAGTACACCTGTTCGCTATCACCAGATCATACATAATCCAATCCTCGTTATCATCATAAAGCTCTAATGAGTAAAGTACTCCTGTTCGCTATCACCAAATCATACATAATCCAATCCGCGGTATCATCATAAAGCTTTAATGAGTAAAGTACTCCTGTTCGCTATCATCAGATCATACATAATCCAATCCGCGGTATCATCATAAAGCTCTAATGAGTAAAGTACTCCTGTTCGCTATCATCAGATCATACATAATCCAATCCGCGGTATCATCATAAAGCTCTAATGAGTAAAGTACTCCTGTTCGCTATCATCAGATCATACATAATCCAATCCGCGGTATCATCATAAAGCTCTAATGAGTAAAGTACTCCTGTTCGCTATCATCAGATCATACATAATCCAATCCGCGGTATCATCATAAAGCTCTAATGAGTAAAGTACTCCTGTTCGCTATCATCAGATCATACATAATCCAATCCGCGGTATCATCATAAAGCTCTAATGAGTAAAGTACACCTGTTCGCTAACACCAGAGCACATATAATCAAATCACCATTATTATCAATGATGTTCATTAGTAAAGTGAACCTGTTTTCCATCACCAGAGCATATATAATGCAGTCATCACTATCGTCAATTATTGTCTCACGAGTAAAATACACCTGTTCGCCAACACAAGAGCACATGTAATCCAATCATCATTATCGTCAATATTGTCTCATGAGTAAAATACACCTGTGTGCCATCACCAGAGCATAAATACTCCAATCATCAAAACCCGCCAATAATGTATCATCAGTAATTTAAAAGTACACCTGTTCGCCATCACCAGAGCATATATAATCCAATCATCAAAACCCTCCAATAATGTATCATCAGTAAAGTACACTTGTTCGCCATCACCAGAGCATATATAATCCAATCATCATTATTATCAATGATGTCTCATGAGTAAAGTGCACCTGTTCGCAATCACCAGAGCATACACATTATCTAATCATCAAAACCCGCCAATAATGTATCATCAGTAAAGTACACCTGTTCGCCATCACCGCAGATTATATAATCCAATCATCATTATCGTCAAAAATGTATCATCAGTGGAAATATCTGGAACAACTTAAACCCAAAAGTAAAGACGAACAGTCACCTAGTATTCAGGAATTCTTTGATTATTTTAAGAACATAAATTATAACCCCCACAAGAGTGAAGAAATGCCCCAGATTAATGATAGTGATTTTCTAAATAACTCTAACGAATTTCTTAATTCATCAATTACCAATGAAGAAATAATTAAATGTATAAACAAATTAAATAATGGCAAAGCTAGCAGCCCGTCGGATCGTATTTTAAATGAATATATTAAAAGCACTTAGCACTTACTATTACCATTCTATAAACGCCTTTTTAATAGTATTCTAGATTCAGGAATCGTGCCAAAGACATGATTAGACGGCTTTATCATCCCCATTTATAAAAACAAAGGTATTACTACTGATACAGGTTCTTACAGGCCTATTACGATCCTTTCATGCTTAGGAAAACTTTTTACCGCCGTTTTAAATCAGCGATTGACTAAATATGTTGAAGAATTTAACCTGTTGGAAGAAAACCAAGCTGGCTTTAGGAACGGTTATTCCTGCTCAGACCATATATTTGACCTTCATGCTCTAATAGAAATTCTCAAGAAACGTAAACAGAAGTTGTTTTGCGCTTTTGTAGATTTTTCTTCTTGTTTTGACAAATTTTGGCGCTTTGGTTTATGGCACAAACTCTGAAATAATTTTATCAATGGTAAGCTTTTCCAGGTGATTTTCAATATGTACCAAAATATTAAATCGTGTATTTTAAATAATGGTAATCATTCACAATTTTTTGTTTCAGAAATAGGTGTTAGACAGGGTGAGAATCTCAGCCCGCTACTTTTTTCTCTTTATTTAAGTGATTTACAAGCATACCTGGAGGGTAACGGTGCCGTCGGAGTAGAGTTACAGGGTGATGACCCAGATGAAACTTGGCTGAAACTATTATTACTTCTATACGCTGATGACACCGCTATTCTCTCTACAAACGAGCACGATTTTCAGATCAGCCTAAATATATTTAATGAATACTGCACCCGATGGAAATTAGATGTTAATATTAGCAAGACTAAAATTACTATTATTATTATTTTTGGAGCAAGAAACACCGGTCGCTACAACTTTAATTTAGGTGACAAACAAATTACGATCACCGATTCATATCATTACCTAGGGGTTACCTTTTGTAGTAATGGATCCTTCTTGAAGGCAAGAAAACACGTATCTTCGCAAGCGAATAAGGCTTTGCATCCTCTTTTATACCAAAACAAACAATGCTGACCTCACCTTAGATCTAACAGTGAAGCTCTTTGACCACACCGTATTACCAATATTAACTTATGGGAGTGAAGTCTTCAGTTACGAGAATTTAGACATACTCGAAAAAGTTCATAACGTTTTTCTCAGAAGAATAACAAATGCTCGATTAAGCACACCCGGTTACATGTTACTAGGTGAGCTCGGACGTTATCCCATTTCTATTACTGTCCAAGCAAGAATGATACATTTTAGTGTAACTTACTTCTTGGTAAAGCGAATAAATTGTCTTCTCTACTATATAGGTACATGCTTAACCATACAGAAATCCAATCTAAATGGATTTGTAAAGTAAAAAGTATTTTGGACTCTGCTGGTAGATCAGACCTATGGCTAAACCAATCTTTTGCCGTTAATAAGTACACATAAAATGATTAAAACGCGTCTTATTGATCAATTTCGTCAAGATTGGCATTCTAATATGCAGCTATCTAATAAAGGGAGAATCTATAGGAGCTTGAAAACATCTTTAGAGTTTGAAAAATATCTTACATTATTACCTTAATCAGATGGCTTAATATTATTTAAATTCAGAACGTGTAATAATCGATTACCGGTTAAAGCTTTGCGATGGCAAAACATTCCTTTTGAAGATAGCTTCTGCAACCTATGCAATAATGGTGATTTCGGTATTGAACGTCACTATTTATTAAACTGTAGATATTTTGACGAAGCGCGAGCCAGAATATTTGAAAATATCCGAATATATGACAGTAATGCCTGCTTCGCTTATCTAATGAAATCCACGTCTGTAGAAGTCTTACTGAAGATCAGTAAATTTGTAAAAATTGTAATGGCAAAATTCAAATGACCTGTTTCAAGTTCGCAATAGAACTATGACCTATCTATTTCATGTATTAATTTATCTTACTTCCTTCGAAGAATGTAATCATAGGCGTAATGAATACGTTTTTCTTTATTTTTTTCCATTTTAAGTCTTCAAATCTTACAGTACTGTAAACCTTTTTTTTTAAAGAAACTCGAGTTTTCCTCCGTATTTATACTATTCACTATAATATTTAAAATATGTTTGTTAACAGAAATAAACGTGGATATTTATGTAAAATGAACCTTAAATCTGCTCTCCACCATATTATATGTTGACTGTTCCCATGTTACATGTATCACACGTCTGGGAAAATAAAGATTATGTTCTGTTCTGTTCTGTTCAGTAAAGAACACATGTTCGCCATCACCAGAGCATAAACATTGTATAATCTTATCATCATCAATAATGTCTAACCCGTAAATTGAACTGGTTCATTGTTATCCGCCCATTTCCAAGCCCCTTCAGTCTCTTCATCAGTCGCCCCAAGCCACCAGTTCTTAGCTGAAATATTCAAAAGAACAACCCGCGTTTAACCAGAAGCATTAAACATGATGCACTCTCTGACCTGGGTTGGAGGTTATAAAACTGAGATTGGAAACCAGTCTCAAATCTCAAGCATCTGATTGGCTGAAATGGCGACCAGTCGCCATTTCAGCCAATCAGATGCTTGAGATTTGAGACTGGTTTCCATGCTCAGCTTTATAACCTTGGGCACTGGAATCGAACTGATACTGCAGTAAATTGAAACGATATTATTAAACGATTTATATTTGAAACAATGTACCTCGATTACAAAATATGTACTATCTCTAATCAAAATTTTCGAGCATGTACAACCCCCACCCTCCATGCCAGAGGTCGTGAGAGGTAACCGTTAGAACTATTCCAGGCGCGCATTGAATGTTTTCTCCGCAAGAGTAATGCACATTTAAATTTATATCATCTCTTCAACTTGGTAAACAATGTACTATTTGTTCATAAAGACTTTCAAGTAATTTTAATCATCAGTTAACAATTTGGTTTTAAAATTAAGTGCATTATAAATACATGTAAGCAATCAAGGATCTTGTCTGTGCCCAAAATCATAAAACTAAGTTTTGAGATCAGTCTCAAATCTCAAGGATCTGATTAGCTGAAATGGCGACTGGTCGCCATTTCAGCTAATCAGATCCTTGAGATTTGAGACTGATCTCCAGATTTAGTTTTATGATCTTGGGCACAGATATAAGCATACCTAGAAAAGAATTGACTTACAGAAAACGTAGCCATACTTTAATTTAAAAATGTTTTACCTGAAAATTCCCGAAGCCTGTCCTTGATGAAATCATTTTCTAGCTTATCAGTTACGTGTACAAGGTGGCTGTTTTCGTTTTGTCGGCAAAATTGCTGAAAAAGCAATGTGTAATTTGCATACTTTAGTAAAACTAAATGGGTGTTTGGTTGAACTCGGTGTCGCCTTCGGGCATTTTGCCAAACAAAAGCCCGAAAAAAACTTAAGTTAGAAATGGCACAGTTAAAGCCAACGTAAAGCTTTTGAGACAAATTCCAAATAAAAAAAGGCCAAAACTCTTTCAAATGTGATATGGACATCAATAATTTGGCAGTATCACGACCTTGTTTTCATCAGAAATATATTTTGAAAGTTTCATGAAGAAATGGCAAAATGCCAATGTAACGTTTTCCTAGTGGCGGACAAAGTCATCTTTATAAATGGTCAATGTTTTCGAAAGGACTCACAATATAACAACGAAACCCATATTCATCAGAGCCCAAGGTTATAAAACTGAGCATGGAAACCAGTCTCAAATCTCAAGCATCTGATTGGCTGAAATGGCGACCAGTTGCCTTCATTATATAGACAGCAAAGTGCATGTTAAATGTTGATTTCTTGATTTAAATTTAAAGTCTTTAGTTTTAAAAGTGACTGGGAATGTTCAACAAAAAAAACATGCAAATAATCTCTAGAATTGGCATCAGGTTCTATTACTTTTTCTAATGTTTTTGTGAAGTAAAAACAATTAGCAATCCATTAATGTTTAGATCAAAAATATCTATTTGATATAAGTTTTGTTAGTTTTAAAGCTACACAAACATAAGTCACAAAAACAGTTCAAACTGAAGAAACAAAGGTCAAAACATACCTGAGCCTCCATGAAGCTGACAGCGTTATGACCAAACATGTAGCATGATCCTTTGAATGGTAGCCATCCGTCGTTGCATGTTTTCTTTCCTAAAGCTAATAAGTAAACTGAAGTTCTAGAAAACATCACTATCGAAATTGACCGTTTATAATATCGAATAAAGTAAACGACAAGAAAAATGTTGATGCAAGGCATCAAAGTGGGCGGGAGAAGGATTTTCTTGTTATTACAACAATGTAATCTCACTGCTCTGACGAAATCGGAATGACTGAGATTATTACGTTCTATTACTACAAAAATCAGAACATACGCAGTGAAACAGTCAACATCCCGATAGTACGGGCTTCTGTCGTTTTCAAAAATCGCCTCATGAAAAAAATCAAAGCACTGAAAGGGCTTTAAGCCAGCGGAGCGTAAACATAATCAAAATAAAACAAACGCATAATATTCAATGTAACAGGAATTCCAGTATTATTCCACTTATAAAGATTTATAATAACTATACAGAATGAAGAAACTCCTATAGAAGACATGTTATGTGCTTGCAACATTGTGGGTTGCCTATGTTGAATGACATATAGATACAATGTATGTGATATTAGTTAAATTGCAGTAAAATTTTCACTGTAAATAAACAAAACAAAAAAAAAACACACAAAAAAGAAGCTGTGTTTGGACAACACATATGCCCCGGTAGCGAAGATTGTCATAATAGCACAGTGTTAAAACAGCAAAAAATCAGAAGTTAGTTCTAAATAATGGAAAAAAGAACTTTCTCTTGCTCCAGAACCTGAGCATAAAAAGAATTTTACATGAAAATCAAATAATGTAACATATTTATAACCTAAGATTATAATGTAAAGATTGGGAAAGTTACAGAACTTAATGTAATTAATGCTTAGGCATTATTACAAACACTGATGATGCAAGTATTTGGAGGGTGGATATTTATTAGAGGCACATGATTGGAATTGAGAAATATTCAACATGCTGAAACAGATAAACCATTTCTCTAAGTACACAATGGGAAGATAACCTCAGAAATAAGGTAGCTGGAGTTATTTAACTTGTCAGGGTCATGACCTGTGCACTGTTAAGTACGTGTGTTAAATTTATTTTACTGTTCTTTGCAGACAATGAGAAATATCCAACTTTCAGAAACAGGTTAACCATTTATCTCTTAGTGTAAAATGGGGAGATAACCCCAGGAATAAGCTAGCCAGAAATAAGTAACTTGTAAGCGTTATAAACTATGCACTGTTAAGTGAGTGTGAGAACTTTCATGCCAATGCCCTTAGTAGAAATTGAGAAATATCGGCAAATTTCCGAAACAGGTTAAACATTTATCTCCAAGTACAAAACGGGGAGATAATCCCAGAAAAAAAGTACACAGAGTTATGTTTCTTGCTAATGCTCTTTGTAGAAATTGAGGGGGAATTGCATATAAATACCAATAATTCAGATACAACAATCATTGAAAATTATCCAATACAATAGTTGCTAGAAATGGGAATATTCAACAAAATAAAACTGGTCAAAATATTGACAAAAGTAATTTTTGGGGAACTGTTTAAATAAATGAGAAAGGGGACATTAAAAGCAATTGAACAGGACATTAAATAAATACAAAAACATTACAGGATACATGTATGTTTGATCGAGCAATACCAGGATCAAATACATCACTGCCCAGAATGCCTAGCCCTGGTTTTATGCAACTCAATATTTACACAAATAACAATTTTGATGATAATTTTATATTCATGCTTTATAGCAACACATCACAACTTAAAACAATGCCATTAGCCTTATAAATGTCATTTAGTAAATAAAAGAGGAACAACAAATTTTTTTGTGTTAGTCATATAGTTTGGAAATTGTTGGGTTAACAAAATTGTATTTATTTCATATATTGTTATAGCTTATTTCTTTACCTTGTACTATGTCCATTGAATATTTTCACTTTCAACGTAAATACACAGGGACCCAGTGAAAGGCTGTTTGATCTTGGTTTCATGTATAACAATGTGTCAGAGGGAGCCAGAGTTATGTTAATGTAACCATATTTTTAGGAAGTGTCCAACCTTATAAATCAGATAAAGGGGCTCTTTAAATTCATTTCATTAGCTAAAGCCTTTTACAGACACCCTTTCCCCACTGTTATCTGTCAATTTTATTTAGACCCTTTTAATGCATGCATCTCATCTATCTGATCTATATATACATTCTTTGAATCTTGACCAGGAAGTACATGTACCTAAAAGATCTAAACATTAACAGACTCTGATTAGCCAAACTGATATGCATGTTGATATGGTCTAATCTTATGGTCTAATATTGTCACACATGGAATAAAAGCTGCATGGAAAGAGTAGACACAAAACATGGAATACTTGACTTTTGCACAGAAAATCCATTTCTAACTTCAACCCTTAACATATGCAAACAGTGTAGATCTAGATCACCCTGCATCTCTTTGCTGTTTAGTCAGAATCTGCACTATTCACTTTCAGATTCATATTTAGTTATTTCTGAACAAGACATGACCAATGTAGATCTGATCAGATGGCACAAATGTTCAGTCTGATCTGGATCTACACTAGTAACACATGCAATGAAAGGCACATTTTTATAGCAGAAAGGTGCACTTGATCAATAATTTTTAGTTTTGCCCCTTAGAATGACCTGAACAATCTTTCTTAGTGAATATTATCATCTTCAACTAAAAATTTAGAAATAACTCTACATGTACATCATAAAGCTATTACAGTTACTATAACTATTAAAGTTAATACATAGGTAATTATAATATATATAATTATTCTTAGTTTGTCATCAGAAATATTAATACATCAGATTCTATGTTCTTTCAATGCCATTCAATGATTTAGTTAAATTATTTTCATTAGAAGATATCATTTAGGGATTTCAAAAGATGCAGGTTCTTGCATTTTTATGCAAGCATATTTGATTTTTTTTCACTTTTGACCCCCTGGCTAAGTTTGATATGTTCTTTTGAATATGTTTTTTATTCACAAATTTATCACATCTAATGAGCCAACAACAGTGTTCTTTGCTTGTGAAAAGTCTCTTCAGAGGTGCAGGGATTTCGGATTTCAATAGCTTTTGAAAACCAGGGGTTGTTTGTCCCTGTTGAGAGTTTTTAAGGGCTCGTAATCAAATAGTTGCAAGTTACATGTATATCTTGTGTTCAACTTGAACTTAATTACTTATAAAAGTGCTTTAACTTCGTTTAAATATATGTTCAGTGGTCTAATATAAGTATTGATTTTATAATTAAAATGCAGACACAATATTTATCTTTATTCTTACAATATTCGACCATGATTCCTTCATCAAAAGAACCCAAGCTCAAAATCAGGAACGGTCAAATGTAGAAAAACTAATTTGCTTGCATCAAAATGCAAGAACCTGCATCTATTGAAATCCCTGGGGCAGGAAAATTAAGTCTGACATGGTTAACTTTCAAGTTTAATCCAAACTGATCGTCATAATTTTTTCCTGTTGTTGCGATAATTACCTGGCAAAAACTAGATAATATAAAAATTAAAAATACCAGTTTCTTTAATCCATGTGTGAAGTGGTCATATTGAAAAAACAAATATTATATCATTGAAACTTAGGAAGCTAGTTTAAGCTATTCTAGTAAAAAAATACAACTATTTACCTTGTTAAGACTTGAAAACCTGGACGGTGTTTAACTGCCAGTGTGATACAGAACTTTGTTGTCCAAAGTGCTTGAACAGATGTGTTTACATGCAGCTGGTTTTATACAAATCATTATATGCAAAATATGCCAAACTGTTTTAGTAAAGTTGATTGCACATTTATGCATACAATGACTGCACACTATTTGGGATAGTTTTAAACAGTTAAAACCGTTATGCCGTGACCTCTTAAAATCACAGTTATAATTTTTTTTATCCATGTCTGTGTTTATTTGAAATCCTTTCAGGATTTCACGTACTATCTGTGATGTTAGTTCCACTTCCGAAAAACTCAGTTTGCATCATTTTTATAACTTTAACAATTTAAATTCGCACAAAACATTAGAAATTTGTTCTAACGATAGTGTTCAACAAGTTTTAGCTTTCCAAAAAGCTAGTCGGTCATTAGCGTGACATTTTAACAAAAGACGGCTCTGAAGTGTAAACTTCTTTAGAAAAGTTTCATTAGAATGTTGGTATTTATTTAGCCCTTAATTTCCGCCCTGTTATAAATATCTCGCTTGCTCTCGTCAAACGTTCTTGTTTCGATTTTAAATTATGTTAAATCCTTTGTATGACAGTGCTCATCATTGTGTCACCTGCAGTAGCAGATATAGACACGTATGAATCCTATAGTCCGGCTGCGGCGTCGTCGTCATCGGCGGCTGCATTGTCCTGTAGCCCATAAACTTAAATGAGAAATTTAATGTTGCCTATAAGTTCGAAATTATTTGACATATAAACTTAAAAATATCTTCTGCATGAATTAAGCCATCTCCGACAACAAAAATGATCACTCTTGTTAAAATATATTTTGTTATGCCCCTATAAAATTACTTAACATCGAATTTAATGTTTAACATTGAAAGTTCTTGTCCTATTAACTCAATACTTGAAATATATCATCATTTGCATAAACAAAGCCATCTCTGACAATAAGATCGATAACCCCTGTTTCAATATTTTTGAGTTATGCCCCTTTTAAAAGACTTGAATATGAAACATAATGTTTCCTATAATTTTGAAAGTTCTTGTTCTATTATCTTAATTGTTTGAATACATTACCTGCACGAACAAAGTCATCGGTGACAATAAGAATGATAACTCCTATTTCGTTCTTTGAAGAGTTTTGTTCCTTTCAAATGGCTTTAATTTGGAACTATTTAGGGTTAAAGTATTTCCGATTCCCGTAGGGCTCAATCACCCTATATTCAATATCCATTAAATATGATTTGTATCATCCTAGTTCCTAGACAACAATATATTGGTGCGAAGATATGCATTCCATCTATTCGAAAACACAAAGGGGTTAACTTACTTGTAAGAAAAGTATTGATCTTTAACCGAACGGACTATACTATAAACGCGAATCGCAAATACGGGCCACAAATATACATCCGCTGTTGCGGCATTAGTCCACTTCTATCAAACAAGATACAGGCTCGAACAAACAAGATATAGGGATAAAATTGCTTTCGTTTCTTTTTCTAACATGTAATCCCTGCAAACAAGAGACCATCGGACGTAGAGAAAAGTTCTCATATATTAAAACAGACTATGTGGTGCAATGCAACCTTCAAATGAAAATTCGAAGTGACAATCCTCTTCATTCAGCACATAATACAGTACACAAGGTAGTGCTGGTGAAGTACCAGTGTAGGTGTTTGTTTTACAAGCTGGCAACAAAGAATGCATTTTACACGTAAATTTTTCGTCAACATATCTTCTATCTTGACTGCTCGATTTGATTTCCAACAAAAAATTAAATAATGCATCCCAAACAACGCCGACGAATGTACTGATTTCCTTTTTATACCTAAAGACTGCTAGTCTGTTGAAAATCTCGCAGTTTTACCATTTCACTTGGATAATGTTTGGAGTAATTATGCAAATAAACACAAAAGAATGATAAACCGTTTGAAGTTTTGAATAAAAAGCTTAATTGAATAACAATATCAGTTTAAACTTTAGAATACTTGGAATAATTTTGTTTCATGGAATTTATTATCTTCGACCTGGTCCGCGAACTATAGCAAGAACTTAATCTTGGCTGTCGGCAATTTATAAACTGATCTCTTAAGAAGCTGCAGTATTATGTCTATAAACTTCTCAAGCAGGTAGATGCAGATCGACTTTGACCGGTGAGCGGCGCGAAGTGGCCAGTCCCGACTCAGCTATAAATTATTCCGACTTTGCCAGTAATTTCTCATCACTCACATGGAATATTTCCAGGTTATACCCTTTACATGATTGATATGGAAATGCTGTAGGCTTGCTTATATGGATTACCGGTGGCGTCGATATATAAACGCAAATAAGACAAGTACTGCTTTGCCATTTGTAAAAATTTGTCTGAAGCGCAAACTTGCAAAAATAAATGTTTTTTTATCTCTTGTTTGTTTTGGAATTGTTTCGTCGGCTTGTAAAGTAAACGAAGCTCAATCTTCTTTATACTTTAAATATTTGTTCTTTTTCCTTGTTAAAACGAAGCTTAGATAGTGTTGTTATTCGTGAATAATTAGATCGTTTATGACTGAGATTTACATGAACGTGCCCATGAATGAAATCAAAATTGAGCTCAAAGGTGCAAAACATATCCGCGAAACCCATAACCATAATGTCTGACCCCACATACACACGTTCACTATTTCACTGATCTTGTTCGGTCTGAAGTCAATGCTAAAACAATAGCTGCATTATTTTTACAATTACAGTAAATTAGACAACACAAGCAATCATCATAACATTTTATGTAAATGGCGATCGTTTAAAATAAACTATAGGACCACCACCTTTTGAAGTAATTTTCTGGCTGAGAAGGAATACTTGTGTAATACCTTTAAAACAGTGACATAATGCCAATATTTTGGCCATAGAATCAATTAAAACAAATATTTTTCTTCGTAACAATTTCAGAGTAAATCGTCTTAACAATTACAAAAACAATCAATGTGATCAGCACAAAGTTCAAGTGAAATTAATAAATGAATCCAACATATGAATACATTTCTTTCCGTCTCTGATTTGACCTGATTTGCGGACCTAATTATGTAAATAAGCATCGCTTGTCTGCTAGGTGTACAAATCGACTGTGGAAAGTGGTACCGCTATGACCTAGAAGGCATCCAGTTTAACGCTACTTAAACAACTGCATTATTACTACACGTCCTGAATAAAGTGAATTAATTAAGTTTACAATAAACATGATTATCTACATAAATGTCTTTTCCGGTAAAGTGCTTCTCTATATATCAAGCTATCAAACATCAGGCTCTACACCATCCTTTTGCATGCGTCTTAGGAACAGGTGGCATAGTCTAAATTAACCGTTCTGGACTGTGAGTCACTGTTAACCGGTGTTCAGGCTAAAAGCTCATGTTTGGTCGATTATAATATGTCGGTCATCAGGATGACCGACAATAATTTTGGGTAACACAATCAAGGGGAGATCACCGGAGTTGTGTGTAGTTTGGGCTAAATGCCGTCTGTGTTACGTAACAATGTCAAACCCGAAAAACAATCGACGCGGTATATAACAAACATTAACAAACAGACCATTGCACGATTAAAAAAGCAACGTACCATAATTTAATAGTATAATTACGTTTTGTCCCGAAAAAACAATCTCACCAATTATGTTCCACAAGATCACAATAGGTATAAACGCAGTGCAAAGGTCAGCATCCCTGACCGATTATACGGAAACTACGTCTTGCAATGTACAATTAAAACAATGGATGACCAGTATCGCAATTGTACAATTATTCAAACCTTTGTTTCCGAGCAAAACTCTCACGAATTATGCTCCACAACTTCCAACAGGTACATCTACAGTGCAACAGTCAACATCCCTGACCGATTATACGGAAGGATCGGCTTCCGTTGTTTTCAAAAAATAGTCACATGCTCAGGAGAACTTATTATTTTAAAATTTAAGAAAAATAAAAAAAAATCCTACAAAGCGATGTCAACTAGTTCCTATGATACGATTAACCATTTGTTAATAAGTTCTTTTGCACATAAACTCTCATTAATATATATATATCAGAACAAAAATATAAACATTTCTGAAATTATGCTATTATCCCCACAAAAAATAGTCACGTGCTCAGGAGAACTTATTATTTGAAAATTTTAAAAAACCACTGAAATCCTACAAAGCGATGTCAACCAGTTCCAATGGTGCAAATCATTAACAATTTGTGACTACTTTTTTTGCAAAACATCTCTCATTAATATATATCTGAACGAAAATACAAACATTTCTGAGATTATGCTGGTCTCCTTCTACATCAAATTCTCAAAGTAAGCACAAATATAGTGGGCGGCTTCTGCCGCCCACTAATAAAGGAATGCATGATGCCACAGAACTAAACCACGTGATTAAAATAGCGTACCTGTTTAATTTAGTTCACTCATTACGAGTTGCTTAATAAATAGGCAATATTAAGCAGTATCAGTATCCCGTTCAATATCAACAATATTCAAACTGATATATCTAGTACTAGATTCTATTTAGATTTTACGGCTTACTATGAATAGTGAATTTTTGTCGTGCGTTTTATTTTTAATGGTAAATAACCAAATAAGTTTCCACAGAAAGAAAAACAGCTTGAAATATCACACTGGGCTCTATAATAGTCTACTAGACTTGGGGCCGCAAAAAAGCAGCAGATTAGACATTTAATGTTTAAATATGTCAGGACAACGAGGAAGACCACGACAAAAGTTACGATTGCCCGTGAAAATGCAATTTCTGATGTCGGAAAGAGTTTTTCTTTTAAACTAAACTAAATATTTGGACATGTGAGATTAGTGATTGGCAATCGGCTGGACTTAACAGTAAACTAGTAAATGTTTAATGGAATGTTTTGAGTAAATAATGATTCTAGGGTCCACCATTATACATTTACTAAATACGGTAAGAAAACTGTTGTTGTCAGCTTCGAACTCTTAATATGTGTTATTGTATTTTCTAGTCAATTTATCTAGTCATAATGAATATTGCTTTTATTTACCAGTTAACCAATTATAATGAAAGATAAACATGAAAATTATTATAGGTCGCCCGAGGTAAATTGGCGATGTTTACAATTATTAATAGAATGTAAATACTGGTTTAGGCAAATTTAGGAGTTATCAGTATTATTTTGCAAGATCATATTAAATCGCCTCGGTAGCGCAGTGGTTAACGCGTCCGGTTAGCAATGACATATCTTTTTTTTCGACACGGGTTCGAATCTTTCACGGAATTCAGAGATATATTTCGATTTCTATGTTTTAAGTTTCATTGCAGTTTCGTATCTTATATTTTTTGCTTCAATTTATTTTATCACATCGATTATCTCGAGGATCTCGACGAAATAATTATTGCGTAAATAGTTTAAAAAACATGTTTCGAACCTACAACCTATCGTACCGTTTCTACCATTGCACTTCAACGTATTTTTATTGACTGTGCCTTAGACCACTCGGCTAATGGGTTCGAGTGTTGGGAGCGTTAAGCTTTGTATTAAACAACGTTTATTATGTATGTCCATTGTTTACATGCAACGCCAATGTAAACACGCCAATGTAAACATTGCCAAATTACCTCTGTCCAATAATAGTTAGACAGATAAGTGTATTGTTTACATTTTAAGTGTATAATGCACGGATTGGATATAATTATAAAATGTCCGATAATTGCCGATTATTCGATTAATTAGTTGGTTGAAAGTTCCGATTTATCGATGTTGAAAATTCCAACCGATTGCCCATCAGTAGGAAGAAGGCGGTTAGCAAAGCGATCTACAGTAGTGGGGGTAATTTACAAAGTGAGCAGATCATCATCTTTAAATCTCCAATACTGATATATGTTTATACAAAGTAGCTTACTTAGCTCACAGTTTCTACCGTAGTATCCGTTCTGGCAGAGGCAACTGTAACTGGATTGATACGGTTCACATTTACCCCAGACACAAGGGTTAGAAACACAAGGATCTAAACCCGAAGTAGACTGAGGCGTGGAAGATGTGGTTTCAGATACAACTATAAGTTGAAAATGTGATAAATTTACAACAGAACTTTAAATGAGAAGGACCTTTGATCTACCGTTTACATATTCCTTTAACATACGGTTATTTTTATGCAGATTGTCTGAGGCTAGAGAAACGTGAGATGTATTAAATAATATAAAGAGATGTATTAAATAATATAAATATCTACACGAAGGCGTGCGTTGATATAATTGAAGTTTAATCACACACGCAAAATGCGGAATAAATCAAATCCATTTTGAGTAACACTTAACGTTAATTAAAAGAAAACTAGAAAAGCATTACAGTTAATTAATTGAACGATAAAAATCCGATTAAATTCTCTGAAAATTCTTTGCATTGATTGTGTTCAAATCAAAGTTTCACCCAAAGGAACAATTCCTGTATGTACAATACTTCAACAGCATGTTTGATATTTTCGGTTCATGGGAGAACCCTTTCTGTATTAAAAAACACACACATGAAATTCATTCAACTATTAAAAAAATCCAATAAATGTCAATGAAAAAATTGGTCGCAATACTATACTTGCATCATACGTCACAGTTTCGCCCCGTGTAACCAGCCTCGCAAGTACAATTATACGTGTTGAGATACGGAGAGCATATTCCACGTGCACACGGATTCGATTTGCACCGATCAAAGGTTACTGGCAAATGTGAAGTCACCGGAAATACTGACGGAGCAGAATTGGCACTACACTCTGAATTGCACAAATCTGTATTGCAGCAGTGCGCTTCACAATTTCCATCTGCAAAAAGAAAGAAAACTTATAGAAACACACAAACATTTTTTAAGGTTAATTAATATTAAAAGGTTCTTAATATCTAATTTTTTTGCATAAATGTCTTCTGCTTAATTTTCAGCTTCCCATGACGGCATGTTAATTAATTAATTAATTAATCGGTTCCGATCAGAAGTTCGACTTCAAATAGACTTAGCCTAGTAATAAGTATAAGTAAGATGTCAAGATGTCATTTCCATTGAAAATAAGAAATGGCTTTGCTTCGACTGCTTTAAATATTTAACATTTTTATTGGTCTATGAAATGAGTAAGTTTACCAAGATATAAGATTTTTTTGTTGGAAATAAGTGTTGAACAGTTATTAAAATTGACATTTGGAAGTCGAAAAGAGCTTTTTCCCGGCTTTAAAAATGTAATTTTAATTTCCTTGTCTTTGAACTACCATAAATATTACTCAGGTGTTTGGCGTTTGTTGTGATATACAGGGTTTGTCGGCCAAATATAATGGTTATAAAGATGAGTTACCAAAAAACTGCATGTGTGCATGTGCTTAAGTAGCAATGTCTAGCTAAATATACATATAAGTAGGGTACCCCTTATGTGATTTTTAGTAATTATATTTATTTACATACCGTTGATCTGTCTGTTACCAGTTAATGAAAAGCTCTCAGTATTATTGCATGCCTAGAAGAAATCGCCAGAACATATATATTATTACTGATCAAGCATTATGTCAGATAAGAGATCGATTCCTAAGATTATCAGGAATGCCACAAGAAACAGACAAGGCATTCACACCCTTTACTCAAAAGAGAAGATGGCGCGTTTATGAAATAAAAAAAATTACATACAACTTACACATTAGATCTCAAGGAAATTTAAAACAAACAAACACATAAAACAAATCCATTAGATCTCAATATTCCATTTTGCCGTTGGGTTTATTTGAACTAGGTTATAGACTGCATCAATCTAACCATTCCGAGTCAGTTCAACAAAACCACATAAGCAGAACACGCATAAAGAGAGACATGACATACCTATAGTCTCTTAGAACAGAGGAAAAGATTAAGATGACATAAAGTATTGAACACGTAACAGAAAAATATACAAGTATAACATACCGTCTTCTCTTCGCATTTAGTTAGGTACATATCTTGATGCGTCACGGTACTATTAGTTCTGGTGAGCATGCATAACTGCAAAAATAATTGCATTTTAAATCTCAGAAGTTGTTCCATTTTTATTGAGTTTGAAACAGTAACCTAATTCTTTTAAAATATACCTAAAACACATTCGCAAGATTGATTATTTCTCGTGTAATAATACATAATGTAAATGCTCATTGAATAATTGACTTTTCCAAGCTTTTTCTACTCCAGCTGTATGGATGAACTGCAAATGTAAATTAAATGCAGAAGATTTGAAAATTGTATTAATTTTGTTGTCTCGACTTGTACTTTGTAAAATGACAGTGTTGGTTTTGAATCCCTTTAAGGTTGGGTGGTCTGAGATATACAGTACTGAAAATCACGAAATTGACAAACGAAACGGAGTGGAAATTGAAATGAAACGTTTTTCAATCTATGTTGGAACGGAAATGGAATGGAAACGGAACGCTATCGAAATGGAAACGCAAAGGAGTGCTTAAAACGCTTGGAACGCTTGAAACGGTTGAAACGATATAATTGGAGCGCTTGGAACGCTAGAAACGGTAAAAACGCAATAATCGGAACGCTAGAAACGGCACGCTTATTTATAGTAGCGTTTTGACCATTTCTAGGTGACCCGATTATTTATAGTAACGTTCTAACCGTTTCTTTGCCGGTACGAAATTGTTTGTAACGAAAATAATAGTTGTCAAAATGACGCTTCGTGGGACACTTGTATATGCATGTATATGCATAAAGACCTAGGGTGAATATACTTTTCACCTGAACCTTTGTTTATGCGTGCACGTTTTTTGATCTCTGATAATTTGAAGATGTGTTGTTTTTTATTTGTTTTATAGCTTTTAAACGCGATATTGAAGAGATCTAGAAAAAAGTACAGACAACGCAACATTATTTTATTTCTTGCGCGGGGGATTACGAAATGAAAAACGAAATAAATGTTGCAATGGTTTATTTTACTCATAGGAAAAAACATCAACTGCCCTTTGAAAAATAATGTTTTCAGGAATTTATCATTCGTCATTAAATATGACCTACAATCAAACGCCGACATTAATATCAGATGTCTGAATATTTGGCGGTAAAAACCACGTGATTTTTCAAGAAACACGTGTGCTCGCCGAATACATCATATTACGTAAAATACATATGACGTACAATGAAACGTTAACCCTACGTCAGACGTGTGCAATTAAAAAGACATGATTTGCACGAGATGCATGCTTCTTGCGCGAAGCACGTTAAGTTTCGTCGTGGGTGGTATTTTTTCTGTTTTAGTTTAGGTCTAAGAACGATTCGCATGAATGACACGATGCTTGCGATCGGAATTATGCATTTATCGGTCACAGATAGAAATATTGCTTTCAACATTCAATTATTTAACAAATATCACAAAAATGTAAACAACTGTTTTGAAACTGAACGTTTCAAATTTAGATTTCGTCGAATCCTTTCTGCACTGAAAAGGCTTTCAATTATCAATAATTAAAAATAATGTACGATCTTTTACATCAGATTTCACTGGCGGTGATCTTTGACCTGTAAATAGTTGTTATTTATTACTGATCTTGTTGTTTATTTTTAGTTTCCAAATAAGTGTACGGCACACGAAAAAATACAACATTTAATAACATTTAATTTAAATATGGTCCAATATTTATTACAAGTTGCGCTTCGTCTATATATAATTATTCAGCAATAGCAAGTTTCGAAAAAAATGACATCCCTTTGAATTATCAACAGTAGGCACTTTCCCGTTAGTCAAGAAGAGTTTATCTCCCGTGGACATTGTACGATTATTTGTGGGTTTTTTTTTGTTTATACTGAACAAATATCCAAATAACTCTAGAAAGCTTAGTTACTTTGTACATGTAGTATCGCAACACCGAATTTACCTTAACGTAATTGTATGAAATATTTGTTTCTAAAGTTTCAGTTTCTAAACAAACTACTTTTCGAATACGCATGCATTCTTCTAAAACAAAACAAAACGCAACAATAGCTCATCGCACTTGCATCTTACTCAGATACTTAAATTAATATGAAGTGAATTGAAATTAATGTCCCGTGAATAGCGAACGATAGATATAAGTCGTATCGGGACGCTCGTAGGGTTACACCACCGGAGCTAAATAGTTTAGCACCTAAATGATTAAGATGTTTCGCTTTATTTTTTTCTCAATAATGTTAAATCTTCATAGCACAATAACGTTAACAGTGTTGTTAGAAATACAATGGTAAATACACTCTAGCGCATGATTATCGTGCAGACAATGTTCTTTAATCACTTCAATCCTGGCGTCAGCTCGAGTCATGTATACGCACGTGTGCCCCGCGTTGGGAATTTGCGGGAACTTAATACGAATCTTAAACTTTATCTTTTTTGATAGTGATTAACATTATTCTGATGTAAAATGTTTAAAATCACTCAAAATTACAAATGCAAACTGATGCTAATAATAATTTAATCTGACTTGACATACGTGCAGTGTTAATGCAACCATGCTGAAATATGGTCGCTAACAAAAATGATAATCTTCTGTTATCTGTTACAGATTTATAATTCTAAAGTTTTTTGTCAATTCAGTTTGATACCTTATTTCATAATTGACCGTCTATAATTTTTTGTAAGCGGTTTGACAATTTTATTACCGATAAGATATCACTGATAGTTGTCATGGCAACATTTGCCCGAGGCAGATAAATTACTGGAATTTTAGGGAATTTACATGTACATTGTGACATTCTTATTTTGACTCTTCTTTAAAAATAACTAAGTCATAAGCAAGAGCGAATGAATACCGCCATTAGAGAATTCAAGAGAATCATACTAAGGGCTTAATAGTTTTTATAAATGTATCATTATCTAAGCTGTCGTACAAGCATTTAATTTGCCACATTTACATGGAGAAAATCTCATTGTTTTCCTTCGCCGGATCGGATCGCCTTCACGTCTTAGTCTTGATGCAAAACATGTTAATGTCAATTTTGCAATGCCAGTCTGAAGTTTCTCGCCATATTTCATGACATTTGATAGAAATCTATATATTTTGACATTTACAACAGTTACTGAAATTTGTTGAACGAAAATATTTTACCGTGGAAACGGTAAAAACGCACGGAAGCGGAAATGGAACGCTGGAAACGCTAGAAACGGAAGAAACGCTAGAAACGGATAAAACGCTGGAAATGCAGCGTTGAAAGCTTTTTAATCGAAATGGAAACGGAATGGAAACGGAACGGAAACGGAATGGAAGCGCAGCGGAAAACGTTGCCAATTGAAACGGAAATGAAACGGAGTGGAAACGCAAAAACTGTCAATTTTTTTTATTTTCAGTACTGTATCAGTCTTCATTGTTTATTGTTTCGTCAGTAATTTGTTATCTTTAATAGTAGCTGTGCTGTTTGTTTCCGGTTAACATTGATAAGGAATTTTCACATTCTGTCTTCTCTTCCCACTGTTCTGTGTCAGAAATTCTATTTTATGGATGTGGCTAATCTTTGCCATTTTTACTACAGTGGTTTTCGTCAGTGAAGGAGAAACAATAAAACTCCTATTCTGCATAATAAAGGACTCAGATCATGGAATGGTTTCGATAAAAATGGCTCTTTAAAGTTTCTATGATGGATAATAATTTGAAAATGAATAAATTATTTAGATACATGTTGTTTATGCTAAACCTGACCAGGGCTAGGCCGCGTGGGTAGTAACATGCAGAACCTTTACAAGTAAAATAAAGTCTGCAATACTAGCATATATTTTTAGTGTTCGGTGTTCTGTTTAAGCTGTTTTAATATGACAGATAACGCAGAATGCAGTCGGTGGCCCAGTAGCATTTAACTTTTTTGATATCCAGATATGATGACGTAAGCTTTTCCTTAACTCTGAATATTATAGTGTTTCGTTTGTTTAGTTTTAGTCGAATATTTTTTTTTAAAGTTTCAATGTATTTTACGAAACCATTTTTGTTTTGACAGTCACACAACACTAATAATTATGTTAAAAGCTAGACACAACTTACAGTGGTTTAAGACGGGCTTTTCAGTACAAATCTGCACAATTAGCTGCCACTTAAATGTTTACCTGATCGCGTCCACAGAGAGTAATTATATCACAATCGCCTGGACTTTTCTGTAGAGGGCAGTTGAAGCAAACTGGTCCTCGATGAGGCTGGTAACCTAAATTGTCATGAATAGGAACTGTAAAATACACATATCAACACGGGCATTGCTTAGTTCGAAGTGAAGTGCGACAAAAATAATTTTAAACCATGTATTTGTTTTTATTACTAATTGTCAACTTTATGATGATTTCAATCAGTGCAATACGCAATCTTTGGATACAATGATATAAAGAATTACTCTAAAATGTCAGATTATGTTATTTTAATAATAGATTTAACCAGTAAATCCAACACGTGACCAGCATTTAAATGAACACTTAAGGGGATCTCTTGAATCATAAAACATGAACATGTTACACTGATTCCGTTTTTGAAGTTCCTTAATGATGCAGTTTTATAACTGCCCTTTAAGTAGAATTTGTAGTCTTAACGAACATACTTACAAATTACAAATATTGCATTGCAGTGGGCAAGAATTTCGATTTTATTGGAGGACAAAGTTCTTCACATATTTTACACACATCGTACTTTACGATGTTCTGCAACTATACATTTCTCAAATTCTTATTTCATGATTTTACGAGGCTCATTTACGTCCTCGAAAATATTTAACAATGTATACATCAACAGCTTACCCAAGTTGCCCAACCACGATCACTTTTATTTAAACCCCAATATGCACAGCTAACTTTACTATGCTGCATATTATAATATTTGGGGGAATGTGCTAGTTTATCTGCCAAAGGAATGCTTGCCGCCCATGTAAATACCCCTCTTTTTAGGAGGAACCGTGTATCCATAGCAAATGCACGAAATTCTATATCTCGAGCCTGCAATATTTTCATATCTTTCGTGTTCGTCGGCTTTCAAAGTTCCCTTTTCATCTATTTCAGAACAGAATTTCTCAGACCATTCCTCAGAATATTGGAACTACGAATTCTGTCCAAGTTGTGCACATTGATTACACTTTTACAATATTAAGTAACTAGATAAAATATTCTATTCAATAAATTAAATGTTAAATCCTTATCCATAGCTATAATTGTAAAGTTAACAGTACGAAGTCGAGCCGTAGAACTGAATTTCAATACCAACACGCGAAGAACTTTTAATTCCACTGGAGTAGAATCTGAATAAAACAATGGCCAAATGAGACGATATAAAAACAACATTGCACCGAAGTACGTGGGAACATGTTATGGTCAATGATTATTTTGCACTATTAAAATGACTCACCGGTATGCCCACAGCCGGCACTGTTACAAAGTGTGCTTGAACAACATTCACTACACACCAGCAAACCCTGTGACCTTCTCTGGTTGAAATAAGCCGGATGATGATTGAATCCCAGATTATTTTTAGATTTCATATTCCTATATTTTTGTACGTAGGATTCTGTTATAACGCTACGCTTGCCGTTGTGCTCTGAACATTGCTGAAAAAATGACGAAAATAAAAATCACATACTTCAAGTGCATTATTGGAATGTACTTTAACTATACAACGACGTAGCCCTGGGTTTTAATCCCATCGTGGGTTAATAATTATATACAATATAAAGAATTCACAGTAGCACATTGCATTGTGGCGGCCAAAGAAAGTCACCACGTAAAAATAAGTCAGTATTGTTATCAGTAAATAATCGATGACCGGTGTTTCATAATAACGAATGTTAATCAGGGTTATTCTTTTTGGTAGGGAGTTCGACATTATATGGCTAGGCGCTGTCGCACTACGGGTTCGTTTCCCAGAGTAAGCTTATAAAATTATACATGTATATTTAATATATATTATATTTCTGAAGCAACAACTAGGCTATCAAACAGTGTTAAATACTGCTATTTGTATAAATAATGCATTTTTATGCCGATGATCTTTTGCTTAATATTGTCTTTATTTTAGGCCAGAGAAAATAAATTATTAGATTCTCATCCGGAGTTTGGGAAAAAGGGGGGCGGTAGGGCACTTTTTAATTTTTATTTTTTATTAACGAAATACCTTATGAAGGTATTTCGGGATGGTCTAAAACCCGTTATGTACGGAACAGAATATGTTTCGATTGTTTTACCAATAAATTTTGTTGGGGCGGGTGGTTTTGGACAGGGGCGGGCAGGGATGAGAATCTAAAATATTTTTTCTCTGGCCTTACTCAGAAGACAACAACTATGATTAATTATAATAAAACGTTTCACCTATCGTTTTCTATCAGATTTTAGAAAATCTGCATTAGATTCATTAAAATATAGATACGAATACAATCATATATGTAAAATAAAGATATAAATACAATCATTAATGAAATAAAAGTTTAGATATTTGCTATTCTGAAAAAGCCCGATATGTGACAAATACTTCAACATTTATTCACACACTACTGAATATATTACTGAATTGTTTTAAAAGAAACCTAATCATTATTAACCAACTTCAATTTCGTAAAAAAATGTAAACAATGAGTGTTGATGTTTCTAGTTTGGCTGAGGTTTATGTTTTCCTTAAATATCGCCTTGTTTTATATTTCAATTTAAAGCAATACAAAAACTGTTGACACATTTCTGAAATGTAGCGTGCTTTGCTCATGAAAGAAATAATTTATTTAAAGTACAAATTTTATTTGTTCTATAGTTGCTTATAAAACCGATCATATCTATAAAGCATATATTGTTGTATTTCTTTTCAATAACCTGTTGAGGGCCTAATTGAGTTTTATATGTGCCAATGCAATAAACCTTGAGTTGTTCTACTTAACGGTATGATAAAACAATGTTAGCAAAGAGGTAACAATATTTCTGTCACAGTAGCTTTTCCAAAAAAGCTGAAGAAAGTTGATTTTAGGCCGCATTTGCTCAAGAATGCTCCTAATATGAGCTTTATTAGCATACAACATTACTCCATGTTACTATGATATAGATGAAAAGGGAACTTCGAAAGCCATCGAACACGACAAATTTGAAAATATTGCAGGCTCGGTTTGACTTAGCCCGTTCATTGACAGTAATGGAAATGCATATAACTGCCCAAGCCGCCTTGCCCCGGGTTGAGCTAAATATTTATACCAATAAACAGTACAATTCTGATCCATCTCAAACGATAGTGTGCATATGGCATTGAAACATTTCCAATGCATTCAAATGGTGGATAAAATTACTAAATAGCTTGCTTATTTTTTTTTAAATAAATGATGTGATATCTTATATTTTGATTGAAGACTGAATTAATTTACCTGAGAGTCTTTGCAGCCGAGTTGATACCTAATAATTCCTGAGTTTGATACCGAGACGTCCATATAACAGGTCTAAAACAAACAGCTACTTACTTTTAATCAATACATGGTCCATAGTCAACAAAATGGCTACTGTGCTGTTGCTTTTAAATAAAAAAATAAATTGAGCTTAGGTTACACTCTGGTAAGTGCTTATAGTGTTGGCTTAGGATCTGAATTGTTCTATTAAGGTTTTCTTAGTACTAAATGACGAACAGTGAAGAAATTGATCAGACCACGCGGAACCCACGTGAAATTGATTTTAAATCTAGATCATATTCCAAAACAGCGAACGTTTCACTATTAGACTTATTCCCGTAAACTGGCTAATACAACGAATTTATATATGTATATTCACTTTCTAAGGCACTTAAACAAGTTAACACAAGAAATGTTCAAACTATCTAATGGCTGGGCGGAGGAAGCGATATTTACCTGTAATTAAATAAGACGATACAGTTTTATATTTTCAGAAAGTCTGTTTAGGTAATTTCCGGGATTTAACCTCCAAAAATAATAGCTGGTACTAAATATTGTGAGAAATACGTCAGTTTCAGATTATATTTTAAGAGAGTTAAACGACGAGTATTTTTAAGTAAATCAACTCTCACATGTGTTAACAAGAATAAGACAATAGTCGCCAGCTGGATTATTCCTTAAATTGAAGGTCAAGGTCTAGTTCATAATTTGGAGGATGCTTAAATAATGATGCACGATGCATGGCATGTCCGCACATTTATAGCTTTATGTTTAATGCTTTGACATATTAAAAATATTTCTTGACATTGCTCTAAAAATTATGTTTTGACACCACAATTTCTTTCGAAAGCATTTCTTGAAATTCCAATTTGCGAAAAGCGAACGCATAATTTTACAAAACGTGAAAATGCGTCTTGTACAAATTAATGTGGGAACATACAAGGATATTACTGTCGGCCTTACCTCATGAGGTCCACACAGTATGACTGTGTCGCAGTCTGTCGGAGACACTGCTGCACTGCATGATAAACATCGTAGACCTACATAATGGCAACAATTTTACAAGTTTCATCTTTCCAAAAAAGCTACTCAATATTACCCTCTAAAATTAACAGGTTTGTTGATCACGCAGTTAGTTTATAGCCAATAAACTCTCAGGTCTTTAAATCTATTACAATAGAATTCAATTTTTATTTATCTTAAATATTTCTTCTTTTGAAATAGCTTTACGTAAGCTGGAACCTTTTCTAATTTTGTTATGGATCTTGAAAGTACCGTAACGGAAAATAAAGTTCATAATTTTATCATTTTTTGGAAAAACCAAGTTGCAAAATATAATTTTTCATCAAGGAATGTACTAGAGAACAGCATTTGCGAAGCAGGCAATGTGTTAAAAACTGAAATATCTATATCTGGAATTGCGACATGAGGATAAGACAACCTAAACACACAGACAGAAGAAGTGTGCATGCGTTAATTATTTAAAAAAATGCCAAAGAATTTCAGTCTATTATATTTCTAAGTTTAACCTTCTTAATAACAAAATTGTGTTTTAAATGAACGAAGCTTTTGTAATCGGCCTGGAATTTTTTTATTTGAATTAAAAATTCATATTTTACATCACGTTAAAGGTGTTAGCACATTGTAGCTATTGCATTATTAAATGGCAAAGCTTAAATAATTTGTCTTAATGATTAAGTCAGAAATGTGATTACACGAATATCCAGGTTTACTTACCTTGAAGTTCCTTAAGATTTACATGTAAGATCACTAGTATAAGACATATCTTATGTACAGGTGTTGTAAAGCCTGCAAAAGGTTAATAACAAGTTATTAAAAAAGAAAATAATTATTATTTTGAAAAAGTGTGTGTTTCATAACAATTTTGTGTTTTTAGTTTATTAATAGAAAATGAATTTATATATGTTTATGTACGACTGTATATCACAAATTTGCAGACAATATTTAATATTTAGTTATAAAATCATCAGCTTATTATGTTATATGAGCTTTTGCATGCAATATTTTTGAGTTGATGGGACAGTAATTGCTTATTCACAAGACAACTTGTCAACTTGCGATTGTTTGTTCATGTTATAAGGTGTTTGGGCAAGTGTGAGGTTGGTGCAACTTAGATGATGGTTTAAACCACCAACGGCGAATTGTTTTTTTCACTGACCTTCCCAAAATATTCATCCTTCGGGTGCTCTTTTTAGTTAATTTGTTGCGGTGTCTGTTATGAAATTTATCATTTTATTATCAAAACCCTCTCACCCCACTTTTGGCTGTGTGTGTGTGTGTGTGTGTGGGGGGGGGGGGTTGCTATGTGATTTGAATGTGGCTATTCCTGATATGCCTTTTCAGGTTTTAACAGTCAATGCTTTGCACACCCCACACTCTAACCGTATTTGAAATTAATCATATCTTATCAAATGAAAGGAAATACATTATTGTTTGAATTGACACAAACAAATTATTTTCACAAATAATTTTATATAACTATATAATTCCATATCATTTCAACCAAGAATTTCCGTTTCGCCACATGCACTTCCCCTGTAAAATAAACTCACGCGTTATTCACCATAGGAAACAATAACAATAAAACAGCAAATGCGAAGTAGTCCGTACACTTTAAAGTTAATCACAAGCAATTCAATTGCTCACTGACATACAACTTCTAAATATAATGTAAATTTTTTGTGCAAATATATGAAATAGAACTTATTGACAGAAACAAAAAGTACATTTGGCTAGTTTTTATTGAGCAGTTCAGTACAGTGTATGATACGTTAAACACTTCAAAAGTATTCCAGTTTTGAAGGAAGGATGCATATAACTAAAGAATTGAACCTGAGAACTGTCAAGCCGACAGTAAATTTACAAAAGTTCCATATCTCCACGACCCTAAAAGCTCGCGCAAATCAACGCAACTTTCACATTGCGACACGCGAGACTAATACAAATTTCTACAAGTTTTCTAGCCTGGTGATCAGTACGCCGATGAGATATTGTCTTGTACATGAAGGCGCTATTCACAAATAAAATTGAGAATAGTTATTGCGAATAATAAATAATACAATCGTTGAGATGGAGTCAAATTAAAATTGCAGGTCTTGTAGCTTCAAGCACGATATCATCAGACACACACAAGGATCCCCAAAATAAATTTGGTGGAAAGAGTTTCGTTATAATTGTAGCCAAATAGAACTTTCCGCATTTCACACATTGCTTTGTTGTATATTACAAATGATAAGACACAGGTTAATAATAAAAACAGTGGACACAAAATGAAAGCTTCTGTAAAAATAAAACATTTTTAAAGCTAACACCACCCTCTTGAGTTCCTTTAACGTAAAAAGTAAATTTCTTACGCTGTTTCGCAGACAGGATTTACGCTTGCAGTGCATAGGTAGTCTCCCCACTTGAAATCAAATCCATACCAAAACACCCCACAATCCTCATAATTGTTCACATCTTGACCTGGGTACCAGTCTAGAAAATATTTCTTTATACGATTTATTGGAAGCAATTTTATTTTTTTTAATTTTGGTACATGTATGACGAGTTATTATTTCAGATCTATTTAAACTTTTTAAGCGTATTAGCCACCGGCCTTCTACAGTTCAAATGAAATAAAATAGTTTAAATTGACATATACATATTGACATTGTAGTTATTGCGTAAATATTAACTCCTCCATCATTGTGGTCAATAATGTCGTACAAGCAAAGAAGTAATTTTTATCACCGGTATTAATAATATCTCATTAGTAATTAGTAACAGCAAAGCGTTTCTCAATATAATTAATTAACTTTTACTAGACAAAACAACCTATTAGTCATTATTAAATTGATAATATATGAGCAGATATAATCCAATAATTATTATCACCAATAATATCTCACCAGTAAAGTTAACTCGTTCATCATTATCCACCCATTTCCAATCTCCTTCAATGTCTTCATCGTTCGCACCAAGCCACCAATTGTTTGCTGAAATATGCAAAAGAACAGAATGCTTTTTACCTGGGCTGAAGGTTATAAAACTGAGTTTGGAAACCAGTCTCAAATTTCAAGCGACTGATTGGCTAAAATGGCGACTTCACTTAGAATACTTTGTTCATTTACTTTATTATATAATATATTTTTTCTTATAAAATATTCACTTAATGTATTTTTTCCACTTGAAAAATTACTGAAGTATAGTGAATTAAAACGTCAAAATGAAGAAATGTGTTAAAAATCCAGAATGTTATTGAGGTTATTTTTGAAACGTCTAATCACATACTATTTGACATACAAGTGATTTTCTGTTTCTTTTTTAATGCACATAATTGACAACTCTGTAAGTGTGGCGATTCCTGATATGCATATTTCACTATTTAAAACTATTTTAACTAATTTAAATCCGCATATTCAACCCTCCCACTCCCTGCCAGATGTCGAGAGAGGTTACAAAGCATAATTTCCCAGTTATAAGCGTACAAGGAATAGCATTGACTTTGAAAACGTAGTCATACTTTGGTTTAAGCATGTTTTACCTGAAAATTCCCGGAGCTTGTTCTTGA
Source organism: Corbicula japonica (assembly GCA_038501625.1). Lineage (NCBI taxonomy): Eukaryota > Metazoa > Mollusca > Bivalvia > Venerida > Cyrenidae > Corbicula > Corbicula japonica. The sequence goes on from JAZAYU010000004.1 coordinate 1,885,827, forward strand.
TAAAATCATTTTCTTCCTCATCGTTTACATGTATAAGGTGACTGTTCTTGTTTTGTTGGCAAAAGAGCTGAAATAGGAATGTACAATTTGCATACTTAACTAACATTAAATGGCTGTTCAGTTGAATACTTCAAGGACCTCAATGGAAATAATAAATGTCCAATCTCTTTCTTGTGTCAATATAAAATGTTGGTTGACATAGTTTACTAGTATTATTTAAATCATGCATGTTTCTTTTTATCTAAGCATATGACTATGTGTTTTAATGTTGCTCAATGCCATGTATACTATCAGTTTATATTGAAATAAATCCATCTATCTAAATCTACATTTAACACTTGTTTCGCCCTCTGTGTATTCTGCAATTGCATTCCCCAAAACACTAAAGTTTGATGAAAAAAGTAAGTAGTGGCAAAGTAATAGCCATCGTTACATTTTTGTGACAAGATTTAAGTATAAATAGCGGCATAATTCTGTCAAACATGACCTAAAGATTTTAGCAACACCACGTCTTTGTTTTCATAAGACATATATATTTGAATGTTTAATGAAGAAATGGCGAAGTGCGAAGGTAAAGTTTTCTTGACGGACGGACGGACCTACTGACGGTCACATCGATTTCTATTTATCACCTATGAAAGGTCACACAATAAATCAAGGAAAATCATATTCATCGGAATAACTTTAGACTTGCCTTCATTATGTAGGCAACATCGTGCATGTAAAATGTTGATGTCTTTACTTAAATTAAAGTCTTCAGTTTTAAAAGGGATTAAGAATTTTCAAACAAAAGTCAAAATAATCAGATTCTGTAGAATTGGTATTAGGTTCTTAGACTAGTACTTCTACTAATATTGCTGTGAAGTTATCACAAGTTATCAAAAAAAAAAACAATGAGCAATCAATTAAGATTAAAAATACCTATTTGGTATTAAAAGTTTTATCAGTTTTAAAGCTACATAAACCCAAGTCGCAGAAATGTTCAGACTGAAGAAGCTGTATAAAGAAAGGCCAAACCATACCTGAGCCTCAGTGAAGCTGACAGCGTTATGACCAAATATGTAGCAAGAACCTTTGAATGGCAACCAGCCGTCGTTGCATGTCGTCTTTCTTAAAGCTAACAAGTGAACTAAAATGTTAAAAAATAACGAACTAGTTAAGTTGAGTTCACACATAACTGGTTCCTTAATAACTAGACATTTCAGCGGTCTATACATGTATTGCATTTATAAGTTTGAACTGTTTAGGCCAGAGAAAATAAATTATTAGATTCTCATCCGGATTTTGGAGAAAAAAAGGGGCGGGTGGGCACTTTTTAATTTTTATTTTTTTATTAACGAAATACCTTAAGACGGTATTTCGGGATGGTCTAAAACCCGTTCTGTACGGAACAGAATATGTTTCGATTTTTTTTACCAATAAATTTTTTTGGGGCGGGTGGTTTTGGACTGGGGCGGGCGGGAATGAGAATCTAAAATATTTTTTTCTCTGGCCTTAATGCAATGTACATATTCATTATAATTTAAAGACCTTTTACCAAATGACATTACTAGGAATATTCAACTTTAAAATTTATGTCGCAGATTAACCCAAATAAAGGTATTCTAAGTGTTATTACGCAAAAAACTTAAGGTGCTATCGATTGTTGTGGAACAGTGGACGTGGGTTGTGTGTGTAAAATCCTGATTTCAGGAAAGTAAATTGTTTTTTCTGACTTCAAAACTTCCTTTAGCTTGATTTAACATTTATACAGCACATGAAGCTAAATGTCATGCAAAAGTCAAAATAAAAGAGAAATATGAAGCAAATTTCTTACCTTGAAGACAGACTTTCATTGGGAGTTCAAACTTCCAATACGACCACTAAATTGTGAACAATTACAACCACAGGAAGACAGTCCATAAAAAGGTCAGCAATGTCTTAGAAGATAATTTATTGAACTACAGTAGAAATGTACAAAAACAAACTGAAAGTGCACATATTTTCCCGTCATATCTCAAAATGTCGAAACAAATGAAATATTTTTTAAAAATCTAAGGGCGATTGTACTTTCTGTAAGGGCACATGAACTTTTCTATTCACTCCACCTAAAGGGCAAGTTTGTAAAAATTGTACGCCTCTGATATGTAAACATCTCGTGCATTCCAATAAATATATACATATATTTATATATAATTACATAATATTTGTTTACTTATACTTAGTTATGTTATTATTTGTCTTTTACACATTTCAAAAACACTTTTTATAAAATACATTTCATTTAGTCATAAAATATTTCCTGTGTTAACAGAAAAGTAATATTTCAACCTTTACTTCAAAAGGCAGATAATTCAATCATATCATTGAAAGTTATGTTCTGTAGAGCACACCATGCTTTGCATTTTGACAAATTTGTAAACAAACATGGATGCCAAATTATAGTGTGTAGTCACCTTGAGATTTTTTTGATTTTGTACATATCTGCCATTGCTTATTGGATAATATTATAGTACACTGTTGTCCTTTTTTATGGACTGTCTTCCTTGGGTAGCAACTGTTGACAAAAGTGGAAGTACAGGAAGTTTGGACTCCCACAGAAAGTCTGTTTTCGCGGTAAGAATTTACAATAAATTTCACTTGTATTATGTTTTTGTATGACATTACTCACTAAAATGCTTAATAAATGAAATATAAATTCACAAGAGATTGACAAACTAAATAACTTATAATTATAAAATCATGATTTCCAACATAAAACCCTCTTCAGCTTCTTCATATCTCCTTAAAAGAAATACCAAGTGAATCTGAATATAATAAATATCTGTCTGAGTTTTGTCATTAACTTAACTGAAAAAAAAGACGAATACATGCATTTGGTTAGAACTCTGTCACATAAGGCTCGCGTTCTCGTGGCGGTCCCATGGCATGCAAGAACGCCGAGTTGAGCGCCGTACGATCGCAAGCATCGCCTCAGCAACTCAGTATCATCGCCAGTAGACGCAGTGGGATCGCATAGAACGCCGACCGCCGACGCTCACTTTGCGCATGCACAAAACAAACGCCGTCGTTCGGCGTTCTGAAAAAAAGTACAGTGGGGTCGCCGTAGCAGCGCAGTTAGGTCTCTTACAACGCAACACGAGCTCCGAGGGCGCCCACAGAGATCGAAGTGTGAACACTGTGGTAATCGGTGGCGCTTAAAGGCCCTGTCACACTATGGCGCGTTTCTACTGCGCTGTTTAATTTTCCTGAACGCCGCGAGATCGCCAGAAAAATATGATATTTTTCGTGAAGATGGAGATGTCACGGCGTCCTTACTGCGACCAAGGCGTTGCTACAGAGCTCACATGGCGTTCTATCGCGTTCCTACGGAGTTGTTGTTGACATTTGTCAGCGCTCCCTGCACTTTCACGGCGCTCTTATGGCATTTCCACTGCATGCACTGCGCATTCGCGACAGTAGCAGATGTCTGAACTGCAGCCGATGTCGACGATTGACCGTGGACCGCCTTCAGCTACCGTATCAACAGACCCTCTTATTGTGCCGTTACCAAGTCTGCCGAACCAGCATTAAGTTTGTCGAACACTAAAAGCGACACTATTGTCATATCCGATACCAACCATGAAAGTGCCGTCGCAACACTGGATAAGAGAATGAATCCGTTTGTGATACATTCTTTTATGTATTACACGCAGGAAGTGTATTTTTTTATTTTGTAAAGATTTAATATCATTACGATCAAAGGGTTTAAGAATTGTGAACTACAAAATTAATGTGATAACTAAATTTATATACTAATGGCCTCTGAGTGATATATTTACCACGGTATAAGGAAAACACAAAATGTGTAAACAATATGTTTTGATTTTAATAAAATTTGTGCTCCTTGTAAATAATTAATATGAACATTCTGTTTTGACTAGCTTTCGAAGAAACATTCGAGGTATGGTTATTACTTGGTTGTCGTCGTCTGAATGTTTTTTTGCCCTGGTCGAACCCAAACTCCCTCACACCATTTGGCCCTCCGCCTTCGTCGTGTTATAGAATGACATGCATAACGTCTGCATCTTGTCGTATCTGCTTGTCCTGCATAAAGGCCATCAGTAGCCCGACTTGCTGCCGAAAATCAGTCATGGTGAAATGAAGGGTTGTTTGCATATCTTGTACATTTTCACGTTATTGCTCGTTTTTGTCATGCAAATGCCAAAAGGATGCGGTAGAAGCGCATTAGTAGAGCAATGATCGCCGTGACAACGGGGTAAGAGCGCATTTGGAGCGCAATGATCGCCGTAACAACGGGGTAAGAGCGCATTTGGAGCGCAATAATCGTCGTGACAGCTCCATACAGTCGTTGAAAGAGCGTTAAAAGTTAAACAGTTAACACTCCGTAAAAGCGCCGTATACGCGCCATTGATCGCAGTACAGTCGCAGTGACCTATCAGACAACGGCGTGCAATCTCTGCGTAAATAGTTTTTTAACTTCCGGATGGAATATATTTATTCATTCTTCTTTTAAAAACAATAATTTAAAGTTCGTTTATACATTAAATTCTAACGAAGTTTATTGTTATTTAATATATGTCTCTGATAATTCGCAAGCGCATCATCGGTTAAAAGAACGCGGTTAGCAATGCGACCTACTCTAGTGGGATTATTCAACCAGTGTGCAAATCCTATATCCTTTTAAATATCTGATTGTTTTACGGTAAGTTTTCTTACTGCCAATGAACAGGCCCAATTCAACCAAGTTTGCAATAGTTTCATATGTGTTGTGTTTCTCAGTTTTCTTTACCTCTATTATTTTCTCTTTTATTTTATATAAACATAAATCTTTGTAAAGCACTAGAATTGAAGGTATTAGGAAAAATATTATGAAATGACAGAGAGAATTCCTAAAAATTTTGGTTAAAAGTAGATTTAATTATCACAGTGAATTTAGTAAACTATATTTTTGCTTTTTGTTTCGGGCATGTTCTTCATTGGGGAACCACAAAGCATTAATAGATAGTGAGTCCATTGGCTTAAATTTGAAGACAACATAATCTTGCATTATGGGCAGTTTTTTTGTAATTTAACAACCAATTCATTCTAGGTAAGTTGGCTTGTTTCGGTCGAACTTATTTGGGAAGTATGTTCAGCTAATATTACTTTTCAGAGGAAGAAATTTGTGTGTAAGATTCCTACAATTAAAAAAATATTTATTAAAAAGCAATTGATGAAGCAGATATTTTAATGGAAACTTTTTCCTGCAATATTTGCTGAAACTATTGAACGTTTGCTTCAACATGCTACAGTTCTCAATTCTATCCAAATGCTTATAAAAACAAAACAGTGATTACCGATAATGATATTATGATATTACTTAGTAGCTTACTTAGCTCACAGTTTCTACCGTAGTATCCGTTCTGGCAGAGGCAACTGTACGTGGATCGATACGGTTCACATTTGCCCCAGACACAAGGGTTAGAAACACAAGGATCTAAATCCAACGTAGATTGCGGCGTGGAAGAGGTTGTTTCAGGTACAACTGAAAGTTTAAAATTTGATCAATTTACAACAAAACTTTACAAATGAAAAGGACCTTTGATTTACCGTTTACATTTTCATTTAAAATACGGTTACTGTATAAGTACTTATTTGGCGGGGGTTAAATTTTGGCTATATTGGCGGCCAGGGTCAGTTGTGCCAATATGAAGCACCGCCAATATATATCACCGTCCATTAATAACACCGCCATTTAAATATCTGGAAGGTAGACAACTATGATACACTAGCATATATTATTTCGTAGTTTTGTCAGTTTGATACAATAATAATAAAATAAGAATAGGTCGTGAATCTAACAAAGCAATCTGTTTTAGGTAGCTGTGATAATGTTTTCACACTGGTAATATATATTAAAATAATGTGGTTTTGAATACTGAATGTTTTTTTTTTTATTTTGACTACCTTTGCCATACGCCAATTTAAGACCTGCGATTTTTCATCAAAGGTTTTATTTTGGCTGTCTGGTTTGTTTGCGTCAATTTATGACTCCGCAATTTTAAAACACTTTAAAATACGCCAAAAATCGACACCGCCGATATTAAGCGACAGTATTGTCAGATTAACTGCGGCTAGAGGAACTTGAGATTTGTAAACAATAAAAATATCTATACAGAGGTATGCGTTGATATAACTGCAGTTTAATTACACATGCAAAATGCGGAATAAATCAAATCCATTTTGAATAAACCCTAACGTAAATTTAAAGAAAACTGAAAAAAAAAAAACAACAGCAAGCAATTAGAGTTAATTGAATGTCAATGACACTTCGTCGCAATACTATACTTTCTACGTCACAGTTTCGTCCCGTGTAACCAGCCTCGCAAGTACAGTTATACGTGTTGAGATATGAAGAGCATGTTCCGCTTGCACATGGGTTCGATTTGCACGGATCAAATACGGTTACTGGCAAAGTTGAAGTCACCGGAAATAATGTCGGAGCAGAACTGGCACTACACTCTGAATTGCACAAATCTGTATTGCAGCAATGCGCTCCACATTTTCTATCTGGAAAATGTCATATTCTTTAAATTACCATAAAAACTACTCAGACACGTAAAGGCTACTTATGTATTTGATGTGCTGTGCTATAATACAGGGTTTGTTGACAAAATTCAACTTTCATAAAAAGCATTAACCGAACAACGCAGTAATAACAATGTTTGTATAGATTTTCACATTATGGTAGAGTACTCCTATTGTTATTTACTAGTACATTAAACTTACAAATTACAAACCGTTTATCTGTCTGTAATCAATTCGTGAAAAGCTCTCCGAATTATTGCAGGCCTGAAAGGTACACATGAAATTCGTATTTAATAAATATGTAAGATAAGGCAATAACAATGAAAAAATGCTACAAGAAACAAACAAGGCAGTGTAGATATCAGTTTATATTACCTCCCTTTATACGAATATGCTAATTTCTAGCCATGCAGAATGTCAGTCACAATATGTGGCAGTATATAACTGAATACCTGAACAAACCGTTTTGGGGGAAAGGTTGGTATGTACTGTGATTGTTACTTGCTTGGTTGTCAGACCCTGCCGAAGTATTTGTATGGCTTTGGGGTATCTGTACATTTTATACCTCTACTTACGAAATCGGAAAAGAAGGATTGATCTCACTAGTTCCATTTTTTCACCGGGTTTCTTCGAACCAGGTTTTAAACTGCACATATCTAACTACTTCTGAGTCTAAATTAAATAAGTATAACATTCATTACGGGAGACACCCAATAAAGGAAGTATGATGATTCAGATTTAAGAGAAAGAAATTAAGATAAGATAAAAAGTAGAGACTTCCGTTTCAGCAACGTCGAAGCAAAACATACCGTTTTTTCTTCGCATTTCGTTTGATACATATCTTGATGGGTCACGGTACTATTGGTTCTGGTAAGCATGCATACCTGCAAAAATACATACATTTTACTCGTACATCTGATAGGCGGCTTGACTTTTGCTTAACTTGAAACAGAAACAAACTTCTTTTTAAAAACATAATCTAAACAGGGATTTCAATATTTTCAGAGGTCATCTGATCCTTGTTTAGAATTTTCAAGGTTCATAATCACATCGTCGCTATTCAAATCCAGTATTCAGTCAACTAAACTATTAAATTGTTTTAACTTTATTTTGATTTATTTTCGTCAAATATGAATGCTCTTTTTTTCTCTAAGCTTGTTGGCGATGTCTTCTGGATGTGGCAATTTTTGATATGCATATTTTACATTTTTGTATCAAAAGACCCCAAGCTCGGAATCACATGTTTTGAAATTGTATTTATTTTTCCTACTGATACTTTATAAAATGAAAATGCTTGTTTTGGGTCTCAAAAGATAAGTGGTCTGGGATTGAACATTCTTCATACTTGGTTACTGTTACACTGTTATCATATTGATATAACTTAAACTTAGTTTTATTTTCAAATGTCAACATTTCAGTTTTTTCTGAACTTTCACTTCAAGATAGTGTCGTCGGAATTTTTGTTTTAAGTCGCATTTTATTGTAAGTTATAAAGTATTTCACGAAACCATTCTTTTTGTATTAAAAAAGAAACAATATACGAATCTGCATAATTGGAAAAAAGTGCCAGTTAAACATTTACCTGGTCGCGACCGCAGAGAGTAATTATATCACAATCTTGTGGACTTTTCTGTCGAGGACAGTTGAAGCAAACTGGTCCTCGATGAGGCTGGTAACCTAAAGTGTCATGAATGAGGACTGTAAAATGCACATATCAACAAGACATTGTGTAATACGATATTATGTGCGGAACAATATTAAAAACCATTTTCGTTTTGTTTTTTCATTTGTTACAAGATGATTTACATCCATGTAGTTATCAGTGTTTGCTAAAAAAGAATTACACTAAAATTGCAGATAATGCTTTTTGAATAATATGTTTATTTATAGCCGGCGATCCCAATACAATAATATGAAGAATAACACTAAAATGGCAGATAATGCTATTTTTATAAATATGTTTATTTGTAACCGGTGATCCCAAGAGGTGACCAACATTGAAATCAACAAGTTAGAAGATCTCTTGAATCAAAAGAACATGAACAAGTATTATGACGACCCTTGAATCTGATTATAAATATCTATGATAGAGGGAATAAGAACAACACTGGACCAAAGTACGTGGCAACATTTGGTCAACGATTATTGTTTACAATAAAAATGACTTACCAGTATGCCCACAACCAGCACTGTTACAAAGTGTGCTTGAGCAACATTCACTACACACCAACAAACCCTGCGACCTTCTATGATTGGCAAATCATGGGTGATCAATCAACCCCGAATTATGTTTAGATGTTATTTCCATATATTTTTGTTCGAGGGGTTCTGTTTTAATGGTTCGCATGCCTTTGTGATATGAACATTGCTGAAAAAGAATAACGAAAATTAAAATCACTTATTTCAGAGGCGGTAATGGAATGTATTAGAACTAAACTACACCGTACTGGTTCGATTCCTAGCGTTGGCTTCTAATAATAAACAATTCACAGTAACACTCTTCGTGCAGTGTGGCGACCGTAAAAAGTCTCTCATACAAAGAAATCAGTAAAGTTTTCAGTATTAAATCGGTTAATGGTGTCACAAAATAACGAATGCTTTATCTGACTTATCCGCGCAACAGTTTTGGGGTTGTCTCGGTACCTCAATCGGCAGGTTGTTCGACAGAAATCGAGATCGCGCATGAAGCTGTCTCTTCGTCGGTGCTAAATATAGCCCCATTATATTTAGCTTCTTAAAAAATCGTTAACGATAATTTAACAGTATCATTGAAAATCCCGTCTATAAGAAAGAATTCGTCGGACATTTTGTGTTCTGTTACAGAGTTTATATATTGGAGTCAAATATGATTTTTCAATAGTATATTCTTACTTAAGTTTAGGGCTGGGACCTTAAACATTGTTTAATACTGCATTGTGTTTTAAAAATGCATTCACTTTAAAAAGCAAGATATCTGACAAATACTTCAATAGTCATTCATAAATTGGATACATTACTGATTGATTTAAAATAAAAAATATTTAATGTTAACCAACTTCAATCTCTAAAACAATGAGTTTTGGTGTTTCTAGTTTTGTTGCGGTTTTAATGTCGCTTTGTTATATAATTTAATTGTTAAAGCAATAAAAAAAATCTTTTTTCACATTTCGGAAATTCAGCGTGCTCTGCTTATGAGAGAACAAAATTATTTCCTGTACAAGTTCCATTAGTTCTATAATTACATATAACCGATCATCTCTACAAAGCATAACTGTTGCTTTTATTTTCAATAACTTTTGAGGGCCTTTATTCTAGTTTTATATGTGACAATGCAATAGAGATTGAGTTATTACAGTTAACAGTTTAAAACAATGTTTGTCAAAAGGTTACAATATTTCTGTCACAGTAGCTTTTCCAAAATAGCTGGAATAAATTTTATTTAACCACGGTCACAGTAGCTTTTCCAAAATAGCTGGAATAAATTTTATTTAGCCACTGTCACAGTAGCTTTTCCTAAATAGCTGGAATAAATTTAATTTAGCCAAGCGTCTTCTTGATTGTATGTCGCATTTACCAAAGAATGCCCCAAATATGAGCTTTGCTAGCGCACGAGACACTATTCCTTGTTAGTATGAACATGTCAACACATTTGAATGGTCGATAAAATTACTAAATTGCTTGCTTATAATTTCATTTTTTAAAATAAATCGTGGGATATTAACAGTTTGATTGAAAACTTTCCTGAAAGTCTTTGCAACCGAGTTGATATCTGATGATTCCAGAATCTGATATAAAGACGTCCACGAAACAGATCTAAAACAATTCGCAACTTACGTTTAATTAAAACATTCGTCAATAGTCAACACAATGGCAACTATTACATTGTTTTTTTTTCAAATGAAAACAATGGGCTTTCTGACACTTTAATAAGGGTAGACCATGCTCAGAGTCTAGGCGTAGGATCTAAATTAATCTTTTTAGATGCATTAGAATGTTTCTCTTACGAAATGGCCAACAGTGTAGACCTTGACCAGACTTCGCGGAACCCACATGAAATAGATTATAAGTCAAGATCATACATGTACTCCAAAACTTAAAACGTTGTCACTATTAAATTAATGCCCGTAAACTGGCTTCTACAACAAAATAGTTAACAGTAAATATACGTTAACATGTTAACGCTAGACATGTTCAAACGATCCAATGGTTGGACGGGGGAAGCGATCAAATAATTAACCTGTAATTTAATAAGACGATACCGTTTTTATATTTTCAGAAACTCTGTTTAGGTCATTTACGGGATTTAACCTCAGATTTAAACGACGAGAACTTCTAAGTAAATCAACTCTGGCATATGTTATCAAGAATATGACAATAATCACCAGCTGAATTATTCCTTAAATTAAAGGTCAGGTCGAGTTCATAATTTGGAGGCTGCTTTAATAACGATGCATCGTATATCCGCACATTTATAGCTTAAGATTTAATGCTTATACATAATATAATAATGCGTAGACAGTCTTGATATTGATGTATAAACGTGTTTTCTTTTATGCTCCAATGTCTTACAAGCGTGTGGTACATATTGATCCGGGAACATGTCAGGAAATCACTAACAGCCATACCTCATGAGGGCCACACAGTTTGACAGTGTCACAGTCTGTCGGAGATACTGCTGCACTGCATGATAAACATCGGAGACCTGGAAACGGCAACAATGTCAAAAGTATCATCTTTCCAAAAAGCTACTCGATAATAACCTCTAAACATAGCATGTTTATTGATCACGCAGTTAGTTCACAGCCAATTAACTCTTATGTCTTTAAATCTATTACAATATAATTAAATTTTTATCTAAAAGTTTTAATTTTGTAAAAAGTTACTCTACATCTATTAATTCCTCTTTTGAAATAGCTTTTCGTTAGTTGGCAATAAATTATTCTTATTTTGTTATTAATCTTAAAAGTACATAACGGAAAATTATGTGTTTCATTTTATCATTTAAAAAATACCTAGTAGCAATATACAATTTGTTATCCAGAAATTTGATAGAGTGCAGCATTTGATATGCAGTCAATTGTTAAAAATTGAAATATACATATCTGGACTTGCGACATCAGGAAGACAACCACATCACACAGTCAAAAAGTAGACATAAACAGAGTGTATGCATTAATAACTTTTACAAATTTTAAAAGAATTTCAGTCTTTTACATTTATAAACTTTACCTTTCTAATTACAAAATTGCATTTTAATGAATGAAGCTTTTGTAATCGGAAAATAATGTTTATATTTGAATCTAAAAAATCATATTCTTACGTCACGTTTACAATGCATGCATATTGAAGCTTTTAGTTGGCAATGCTTAAATTACTTGTCATAATGATTAAGAAGATATGTGATTACACGAACATTAAGGTCCTAAAGAATTGATTAAGAGTCTACTTACCTTGAAGTTCCTTAAGATTTACATATAAGATCACTAGTATCAGACATATCTTATGTACAGGTGTTGTAAAGCCTGCAAAAGGTGAACACTAAAGTATAACTTTGGATAAAACATAACAGACGTCAGCCAGATAGTACAAACTACAAAATGCTGATGCCTTTTTAAACACACAAAGTACTCTCGTACTGGCGTTAAACTGTATAATTATAATTGAATGTTAAAAAAACCAACAAAATGATCATTTGTTTTTGAAAAAAGTAAGTGTTTCGTAACAATTTTGTGTTTTTTACTTTATTAATTTAAAACAATTGTGCAGACAATATTTAGTTACATAATCATCAGCTTATTATGTTATATTATATGTGCTTTTGAATGCAATATTTTGAGTTTATGGGTCGGTAAATGCTAATTCACAAGACAACTTGATATTTTGCGATTGTTTGTTCCTGCTAGAACGTGTTTGGGCAAGTGTGAGGTTGGTGCAACTTAGAACATGGTTTAACCGCCCAGTTGCAAATTGTTTTGTCACTGACCATTCCAAAACATTTATCCTTCGGCTGCTCTGTTTAGTTAATTTTATGTGGTGTTATGAAATTTATCATTTTATTATCGAAACCCTCTCACCCCCACCTTTGTGTGTGGGTTTGTGTGTAGGGGAGGGATGATATGCCTTTAGAATTCATTGTGGCTATTCCTGATATGCCTTTTCAAGCTATTAAAGTTACTTTGCACACCCCACACTCTAACATACAGCCTTATTTGAAATTAATCATGTAATAAACTCATGGTATCTTATCGTCTCTACTTTTTGACTACATACATTTTTAGATAACCCTCAAAGTTTCTGTGATTAATAACTTTGCTTTAGAAATAAATATAAATTATACTTACAAGAAAACAATAATTCTTCCATTTTAATCAACTAGTCTAACTGTTAAAACGTTCAATTATACATTGTTATGTCTACATGTAATTTATAGATAAGACATTGAACTCAGTCCTTTGGTCAGCTCAACCATTAGAGTGTGTTTGGTACATTGAACTTGTCAGTAGTTCAATCAGTCCTTTGGTCAACCACGACCATAAAAGATTGTTAGGTTTTAGTAAAAAAATTTTTTTTAACAATTTCAGTTATCTACAGTAACTTTGACCTTTTGTATAGGTCAATGCTAAATAATAGTCATTTGAGGATGTTGACGGGCATTTTGTAACCCACACCGACTTTCTCCGAATCGAGCGCAGCACACTTTAATCCATCCAAACTATGGGATTATTAGAGACATGTGGGCCTATGAGCTGATAGCAAGCCTACCATTATTTCCGCGTGGAAAGCATTACTCTCGGAATGTGATACATTGATCGTTGCCGACTACCATGACACTGTATTTGTCCCATGCATATCATAAATATCTTTATAATTGCCCCGTTCATTTACCACCTGACCAAAACACAGTATCACTTCCTGCAATCTACCGGCGTATTTGTTTTCAAACGTGGTTGATTGTTACAGTTCTCCTATCCTAGTTTACAACTTTATAATAATTTTTTTATAATACTAGTACAGTTTTATTGTGAACAGTAAGATGTAGAAGTTGTATGCTTTGAAACGTTGATGATGTGTCGTTAATTATACATTTGAACAAGGAATTCTGTCAAAAATATTTGCAACATATTAAAAGTTTCTAAGACTTTTAAACACAATTTAAATCGTTCCTCTATTCTAATTATGTGACCTTTAATTTATTCCTGGGGCAAAACTATTTGACTATATTCATGTTATACTCTTTCTAACACCTGCTTATGATTTGATTATCATTGCAACAGATAAAGCTACACACAATGAAACAATTCAAACAGTTTTGCTACCTAAGTTACGTCGAAAATATGCTCTTATTTTTTAACACACATTACAAGAACAGCTATTTTTGTTGTCATCAGAATTCTGAAAATGATATAAGGACATACCACTGATAAACTTGTTTAAATCCCCGTCGGCTAAATAAATTATTTAAGGCGGTAACAACTAGAATACTTATATTTGTTGTAGTTGTTTGTGTTTTCCTTTTGTAATTGATCAAAATATAAACGCAGGTAATTTTTTTTGAAACAGCAGATTGTCTGTGATTGGTGACTGTGTATTTGATGTGGCAAATCTGGCTATATAGGCACTCGATCTCATTTTCACCTTATCAACATTGCAACCATTTGTCATTATAAGTACACCTTGTATTGTCTTGACATTGAAATTTAAGGATGAAAAGGCAAATAGGTATTTAGATTGGTTAGTGCACCCGAGAACCTGGTTTACGCCCCCACCACGGCAGATTGTTTTGCCACTGACCGTTCCAAGGCGGTAACACCTCGGGTTCTCATTTTCGTTAATTGTTTATGGCGTCTTTTTTTAATTTGCTCATTGTATATGCTCTCTTCTCTACACTATTTGTTGGCTTTGTGGAGAGACTGTGTCTACTGGACAAAATCATAACTCGTTTAAACATACTATTACAAGGGTACAGCCGTACTAGAAAAGAACTTAAATACGATGTGTATTTTGGTTGCCTTTTTTCCTATCCCAATGTTTACCTCCTCTTGAATGTACAATTTGACATAAAACATAACATTATCAGCTACAACTTGCCATCATATGGTGAAATACTATTTAGCGTATTTGGTTTGAAAACATATCAAAACGTTTAAAAACAAAGTTGATCTTTATTCCGTGTGAGGCAGGAACATGAGGATACTATTAACAACGGCATACTTAACTAACTCAAATCTTATTTACTAATAAATTTTACAATTACTAACGGTGATAGGTAACATTGTACACTGTACAAAGTCTGAAGAAAACTATCTTGATTTGCGAGGTTTGATCGACTTTCAAAAACTTGTATAACATTTTCCTCGAAATCATTATGCAGCTAGTCCAGCTAGCTATGACTTCGGCTTCGGTACAAATATCTTATAAATCAATTGAAAGGAAATACATTATTGTTTAAACAGACACAAACAAGTTTCATGAATTTTTATATATAATTATATATTGTATAATTATATAATGTCATATCATTTCAACCAAGGATTTCCGTTTCAACACATGCACTTCCCCTGTAAAATAAATTCACGTGTTATTCATTATAATTCAAAACAATCAAATATATAGGAAACAAAACAGCAATCTGGAATCTAATGTCGATAAAGTTTTTTTTCAAATACATGAAAATTAGCTATATATGAAACAACTTTGGCTAGCTTTTATTGAGCCTGTTCATTAACATTTATGGATTTGATTATTTATGCTAACCTCACCTAGCCTCAAGTTGAACACAACACATATTTTTACACAAGTACGTGGTGAGCATATTTTTTCTGAATAATTCCATACCATGTATGTACCGCCGCCCACCGCCTTCCCCACCCCAATATATATACGCGAAACGTTTGACATGACCGAAAGAGTAACAATTTTCAGAGGGACAACAAATGCTGCCTATCATACATAATACACGCCAAAAGCATACCAGTTTTGAAAGAAGGAAACATTTAATTAAAGAATCGAACCAGATCTGTTAAACCGACAGTAAATCCACATCAATTCAACATCTTTCTTAACAACCACAACCCAAACAGCTCCCGTAAAAAATCGCATCCATCACTTTGCGACAAGTGAGACTAATACTAATTTGAAGTAATTTCTACAATAAATACTTCCTTGCACGGCGAGACATTGTCTGGTAGGCGCAATTCGCAAATCAAATTGAGAAAAGTTATTGTGAATTATAAATAATACAATTTCTGAGATGGAATCAAATAAGGACTGTCGGTCGTTTAGCTTCAAACAGGAATTCAAGACACACATAAAGGACCCAGAAATAAATTTGGTGGATATGAGTTTTGTTATACGTGTAATTGTAGACAAAATAGACATTTTACGCATTTTACGCATTACATTGTTGTAAATAACAAATGGTAAGACGCATGCAAATAATTAAAACATTAAACCAGTGGACACAAAATGAAATCTACAATAGAACATTCTTCCACTCAAACCACCCTCTTGAGTTCCGTTAACGTAAAAAGTAAAGTTCTTACGCTGTTTCGCAAACAGGATTTACACTTGCAGTGCATAAGTAGTCTCCCCACTTGAAGTCAAATCCATACCAAAACACCCCACAATCCTCATAATTGTTCACATCTTGACCTGGGTACCAGTCTAGAATAATATTGCTTAATACGAGAAATTCGATGCATTTATAAAACTTGTTTTTATTATTTTGGTACACGTATAAAATGTGATAAAATTCAAAACATTTTAGCCATCGGCCTTCTTCAGTTCAAATGAAATAAAAGAGTTTAAATAGATTTGCTATACAAGTTCTTTTGAAAATGTATTATATTGCCTTGAAAGAATCGATACCATATATAAAAATATATGGTTACACAATGTTCATAACACTCGCCCATAGTGTCCGTATTATCAGAAGTCATTCACGTTTATCAAAAGTAATATGTCACCATTAAAGTTAACAAATTTAGTGTCACTTTCTTTGTCTTATTATTATAATATATCCCTGAATCATAATTATAATATATCCCTGAATCATTATTACCAATAACTTAAGACGTAAAACATTAACTCCTCCATCACCTTGGTTAATAATATCGTACTAGCAAAGTACTTTTCATCACTGGTATTAATAATGTCTCAGTAACAGTAATTTAAAAGCGATTCTCGTTATCATCAATTATATCCCATCAGACAAAACCACATGTCCGTCATTATTAAATTAATCCAGTAACCATTATCATCAATAATACTTAACCAGTAAAGTTAACTCGTTCATCATTATCCACCCATTTCCAATCTCCTTCAATATCTTCATCGGTCGCACCAAGCCACCAATTGTTGGCTGAAATATTTCAAAGGACAACATATTATTAACCAAAAGCAGACCGGGATTTGAACTACTAGTGCCAGGGTCTTAATGTCTTGCCATATTAGTCAAGGCAAAATAACGGTTGCGATATTAAAACAAGCTGTTGATTCCTGTTGATCATTGTATGACAACATTATCTATCAACAATTAACTATTTGTTGTTTTGGCTATGTCGAATATCGCTTAAATAAAAGTCACAAGAAAGCCAATAGGAATGAATAAAAATTCCAACCGAAACACTTGTATCAATATTTATTTATCACTGGATATTAAAGTTTTCAAAAATGCGAAATCGTCGAGGAATATATAACATTAAAACCGTGTAACGTATCACTTTTCGACCAATTTGCATTTCCAGCTTTAAATGATTGACAAGTTGACAAGTCAAGTTGCACTTGCGTTGTTCTACATTTTGCTAAAGTTCATTTTCTGCTCGTCGAGTTAAGCGATCAGGATAATTATTTTAAATAGCTGGAACTTTTAGGCTACTTTTAACCGTTTTTACGTTCTTAAAACACATACTTAACGTTTTGCCCATCCTGGAAATCCAAGCCGTAACGTACGGAGACAGTCCCTATGCCCAAGGTTATAAAACTGAGCATGGAAACCAGTCTCAAATCTCAAGGATCTGATGCTTGAGCTTTGCATCTACATCTACATCTACATTTGACGACCCAACAATCGATCACCGATTATGACTGGTCGGCGCTGTCAGAGAGACAGTTGTTATAGAAAAATGAGTATGATACAGTGTTAAAGTTAAAAAGATAAAAGGACAGTATGCTACAATTAAAACAGGATAGGACAGAATTACTGCAAGTTGACCACCGCCAGCCTCTCTGTAAAGATACTGAGGCTGGGGCTCTCTTTAACAGTTGAGGGGAGGCTGTTCCAGAGTCTGATGGTTCTGGGGAAATAAGAGTTTGCAAAGTAGTTAGTGCGGGACTGAGGGATTAAGTAATTAAGATTTCTAGTGTGTATCAAGTAGCTAGGGTCGACTGCTACTGAGTGGGCTCTTATCTTGTAGAACATTATAAGGGAGCTGTTTAACCTACGGTAATAGAGGGTTTTCCAGTTTAGGGTGTTCAACATTTCGGTCACACTACTACGGTAGCTGTAATCATTCATAACATACCTGGCAGCTGACCTTTGGACACATTCGACTTTATGGACAAGGGATTTCTGCCAAGGGTGCCAGACACTTGAGCAGTATTCTAGTTGGGGGCGCACATAGGTGGTGTATGCGGCTTCTTTGACCTTGACATTGTCTGTCTTGACATTTCTCTGGATAAAACGAAGGGAAGAGGTAGCCTTAGAAGTTATGTTATCAATATGTTGTGACCAGTTTAAGTCCTTTGTGATGGTATTTTGCTGAGCAAGTAGACTTTAACTCTATATTGTGTAACCTATAAGGGTAAATGGTAGGGTTTTTCTTCCTACTTACTCTAAGGACTTCACATTTATCGGGATTGAATTCCATTAGCCAGGCTCTTTCCCATTTTTCTAACTTATGGAGATCATGCTGGAGGGATAAACAATCATTGTTTGACTGAACAGTGAGGTACACGATGGTGTCATCTGCAAACATTCTAGTTTTGCATTTGACTGAGTCTGGCAGATCGTTTATGTATATCAAGAATAGGCAGGGCCCAAGGACGGATCCCTGTGGAACCCCAGACAAGACTGGGAGTTCGCTGGATAGGTGCCCTTTGAGACTGGTTTCCAATCTCAGTCTTATAACCTTCAGCCCTAGTCATTTGAATCATTACGCTACCGATTGAGCTAGCTGTGACACCCCCAAAAAGGTTTCTGTGTTAAGCTTCATAAACGTTATGATCGTTACATGACATCGGTAACCTTTTTTGACCGATATGTACAGGGAGAAACAGCGATATAAAAAAAAACTTCTCAGTTCGGTTTAAACATGATTTACCTGGAAATTCCCGAAGCTTGTCTTTGATGAAATCATTTTCAAGCTTACTATTTACGTGTATAAGGTGGCTGTTACCGTGCTGTCGACAAAAATGCTGGAATAGAGACGAATATTTAATAACTACGATTATTACAATTCTATTCTACTAACGTTACATCTCACATCTATTTTTTATTCACAAAAATGCGGAGTACACTTAAAATTTTGGATCTGCTTATTCGTGATTTACAAACATTATTAATAAAACCATGACAATTGAGTACAAGACAAATCACTTAGTAAGAGATTTATACTTGAACATAATCTGGAAGTATTTTTAAGTTTAGATGGTATTCTAATAAAATGTTCTTGTTAGATTTGGTACCTCAAATTATTAACAAGCAATATGTATCCCTTTGAGAACTTAGTGTGGAACCTTTGTTGCTGATATGTGTTTATTCTCTTTTATAAGACAGTCCTTATGGAATCTATTTCATTCGAACATCAAGATGATATTATAACAGACTTAAATCATAAAACCATGCTCTCGTTTTCTCTTCTTTTTTTCTGGGTGGGACACCCGTTTTTTCTAAATTTGGTTATAATTCCTGATACGACGATTTTAATCAATACCTTTAAGATATCGTGACGGTTTATTTAATATAGATTTATGATTATAAACATTTCCTTTTCGTGTCCGTAAAGTAAACCATAATGACCTCGAGCTAAAAAGGCAAATACTTGAGTAAAGCAATCAATTGAAATATATAATAAAATATTATTTGTCCAAACATCTGTAAATTCAAAAAGAAATGCTACTAGCATACTGTACAACGTTCTGTATCCTTTGTAATCATTTACAGCTGATAGCTTTGCTTACCTTACGTAAAGTATCGATGTTTAAGAATTTATAAATGTTTCTAAAGAAATCTTATAGACATAGAAGCTCGATTAGTTTCTTTTATTTCTGAAACCGTTATCTTGCTGATTTAAATGTTTGTGCTCTAGTCTAAATAATGTTATCAAATACCTAATCATTTCGCCTCAATAGATGTAACCCTCTTACGTGTATATGTTTGTGTGCTTTTGCATGCAACAAACAGGAAAAGATTGGTAGATTCTAGCTTAGTTTACGAGTTAACTACGACTTGTTTGTCCATATGACAAAACGTTGAAGGAAGTGTGAGGTTGGTGTATCCTGTTAATATTAATTTGCAAAAAGTTTTGTCGCTGCCCGTTCCATTGAGGTAACAATTGTTTTGATTGAAATCTCTTTTCCTCTCTACTTTAAATGTTTATTGTAAAGTGACGCTGTTTCCTAGTGCGGCTTTTCATAATAATGAATATTTTACCTTAAATGAATTTAAATCGGGTCATGGTACTTTATCAAATTTTTGCAGCATACAAATACACAAAATGTATGCAATCAATTCATGTTATGATATTAAGTTCACTCGACCTGATCAGTAAACATTCGCCACTATATACCTGTAATTAAAACAAAAACAATTGAATGGTCGATGATAACAAAATATGGAAGGCCTATCGTTGATCATTGCACCAGAATAAAATGACCGAATGTTTTATATATAATTCCATTAGTTGAGAGCTTATCCATTTTGTCCTTTTTGTATTGTACTTTGTTTTATTTTGTAACACGGTTACATATGATAGAATATTAAGCCAGACAAATACTTCAGATTGAAGCTGTACAAACAATTGTAAACAACCCATACCTCAGCCTCTGTGAAGTGAACGGCGTTATGACCAAACAAGTAACAAGAGCCTTGGAATGGCAACCATCCGTCTGTACACGTCGTCTTTCCTGAAGCTAGTATATTTTTATGCTAGAGAAGGTATTTCAGATAGATAAGAGGGTCTCGCAAAGTCACATTAAAACATAAACTTGAATTAGTGCAGTCCGTTATAAAGTTTAAGAGGGTTCCTTAATTCTAGAAAATTGGCTCTAGCAACGGTTTGAGTGTATTTCACATAAATAGATGAGGTATGTGTCATGAACTGAATATTGCTCAATACTCCTCCGTTTTAGAAACTCGATAGACGTAATTGATAGAGTCCAGAAGAACAAGGCGTTCATTTAATTATAATGATACATACATGTACCGTACTGTTTATAGTAACAAATTTGAATAGTATTTCAGGCGATTATAGTCTTTAAGTCATGACTCGGTCGCAAAGTTATGCTCCTCTCGGGCCGATTATCACGCCCCGGCCCCGCTCAGCCGTGCATTATCCTCTAAATAACCCAATCATACTGTTCTCAATTATCACAAGGAAAAGGTTAAGCTCTGAACATAGAATGAATGGCGAGCTATCTTTATTAAAAAAGTGGCATGGCACCATCATGTGGTTGAAGGTTGCTTATGAATTCACTAACATAGCTATGTACATATTTTCACCGTCATAAGAGTCGTTGTTACGTAAAATACGCAACTCTATTAAATTAAATATAATATATTATAACTGATAAGAGCTTTTCATGAAGCAAACACGATTTTGAAAGTAGCGGACTAGATTTAACTGCTATCGATGTATTGAACTACTCATTTGAAAATACACCAGTCATACTTATGCCTCATATTTTATTGAATAGTCAACTTTTTCGACTTTCTCCTACAATTCAAATTGGAACTATACCAACAGAGCAAACACTATTAAATATTCTTTCCTCTGTGTGTTTTGTCATAGAAGGAAAGTTTTAGAATTGTGACATAAACAGCTGAAGAAGGATAATGACCGGATTGTTTCGTCATAAAAATGTAAAATTAGGGCAAAGATAAATCAGTGTAAAGGCATAGTGTCCGCGTATGGTTATAACTTTATTAATTTAAGTTTTCGAAATTTATCTTCTTATTTGGAATGTATATTAAAACCTAGAACAAACATATCGCAGAATCAGGAACTTTGTGGCGGTTTCCAAATAACTACTTTACAAATTAACTCGATCACTTACCTACCAGGTCACTTTGAAACGACACAAACAGAAAGACAGTTTCCAACAAACGCAACATTTTATAAAATAAAATTTCACAGTGACACTCTTGCTGCTCTCGTTTTAAGAACAATTGTTGGCTCTTATCTCGTTTTATTTCAAATAAGTAGATAAAATATCACAGCAAGGTAGGGCGCATTGTTTGACAGGGTTGTAAACCGGGCAACGATTTCATAACAATATGTAAATATCAAAGGACTGGAGGTACTGATGGGTCGGCCATCAAAACACAATTGAAAAGCGATGGATCTTTGGCAAAGAGTTTGTGTTTGATTAAGTTGGACCAGAAACAAACTTTCGCCTCAAGAACGGGGACCAATTTACTTTATGACCTCTGAGACATAGATATTCGACCCCAAAACAATTAAGATCCAATTAACAAGTCAAGGCAAATACTGTTATCAAGTTTGCAGACGCAGTGACATGGAGAGCAAACCTGGTGGAAGGACAATATGTCTAAAGATATAATTAGAATATAATTGGACTTCTTCGACGATAATATGAAATAAGACAATGCCTCTCTCGAACCTGACCAATCGAAATTAAGTGAAGGATATCATACTACATAGGTCATACGGTCAACAGTGAAACAAAGCTGGTCACAGTCCTCAGACATCCTGCGAGCAGTTGTTTGCAAGCACAGTATCAATAGACAGCACCTAAAATTCTGAGTTGAGATACGGTGACACACATGACAGAACTAGATGGGTTTTCAGATGAACTCTTGTGTCGCCCTCTGGTACAATGTCGGAAATAATGCAAGTTCAAAAAGGGTCATAACTCAACCAAATGTGACCTTGACCTTAAGAATTTGGCATCATCATGAATGTGTTGTCATAAGTAAAGTTATAGTCAACGTTGAGTTTTCATGTCAAAATCAAAGTACAAAAAGGGGCATAACTCCATCAAATGTGACCTTTACCTAAAGAATTTGGCATCATCATGAGTCTGTTGTCATAAGCAATATAATTTGAAAGTTTCATGAAGAAATATTAAGAAATGGCAAAGTTATAGCCAACGTTAAGTTTTCGTGACGGACGGACGCTCCCACAGATGGGCATTTGTTGGGTATTTCTTTTGTTTATAACTACCCAACAAGCGAAAAACTACCCAATAACAGACTAACGGAATGAATGGAAAGTTCTCACAGATGGGCATTTGTTGGGTAACAAGTGCCATCGGTGGGCCCGGATGGACCGAAGGACAAAGCGATCCCTATGAATCGCCATTGCTTCAAAAAGGGCGACACAAAAAGTAGCTAAGCTTGTCATTGTCTTTGAATATTCAAACTTGAAATCAACAAACAGTATTGGGTCACATGATTTAAAATAAAACTACAAGTGACACTATGGTTTTTTTCCAATAGTTTTATTATTCAGCAAATAATGTTCAAACAAACAATTACACTGATGCTTTTTTGTCAACTGATGCTTTTTCAATGTGGTGCACATTCTAACGTTTTGTTATATTTTATATAAATTGTCTCATTTTCGCACCCACTATTTGTATCGACATTTGTGATTTTTTATTCTTGTCCGTTACAAAAGCAGCAAGCATGTTGTCACAAACAATATAATTCTGGTGTCTGATCTGGATTGATTGGAATCTACACTGTTTGCATATTTATAAGAAATAGCCTGTGAATCTTATTACGAACCATGTAGATCCTATTAAGACTGCACAGATATGCCTGCTGATCTGGATATACACTGGTCACTCATGTCATGTATTCATGGGTCAAAAACAACACAGTAAATTTTTTATAGGTTGATTAATTTTCTTGTGAACTAAGGTCTTACAAGTCTTCACATACATACAAACACAATTTTATGTTGTCTAGTTACAAGATACAAATACCAACATTTACAGATAGATTAAGTGTCTCTCTATCATACAGTCATGCAGCTCTAATACATGGAAATAAAAAAATGCAAACCTTGTCTCCATTTTTTACAGTAACATTCATATTCTGCTCCCTAGTGTTCTACCAATTTTGCAAACATTTCAAGTCCACAGCTTTTACTAGACTGATGGTACACATGGCTGAAAATAATAAATGTTGTATTTTAAATCATAACAAATAACCCAAGTCAATTTCACTGTACTTTTTGTTGCTTATGAATATGTACATAAATAGCTGTTGCAGTTAAACAGTTAACAGATTACACTGTTGTCATAATTTGTTTTAAGGTATTTTTTTTATAAATATCACACAAAAGAGGTTTTTCTGATGTAAGCTTTGTGCCATCTTCAATTCCTATAGGCTCCTACACAATTTATCCCATGTAATCTTTTCGTCCATGTACATGTATATGCCTTTGTGGCATGGGTGATCAGTGTAGATCTAGATCAGCCGACACATCCATACTATACTGCCTGATTAGGATCTAAACTGTTAGCTTTTTTTATTCTATAGGTTATTTCTGACCACAATGTGACCAGTGCAGATCCAGATCAGATCTGCCATCTGATCTGTATCTCTACACTGGTTGCACAGGCATGAAAATGTGTATATATGTAGTAAAGGGTTAATTATTACAATAACACACTTGCATTTTGATACTCCATTTTACTCGTAGGATACACCTTTTAACACATGACCATCTATTGTAGATCTAGGTGCTGATACATCTGCTTCCAATTAAAAGAGCTTTAGTTTAAATGTATCTAATGAACAGAGTAGATACAGATCAGACCACAAAAATGTCTGATGTGCAACCTGATCTGGAGCTACATCTGTGCTATCTCAATCTGATCTGGATTTACACTGGTTGCCCATGTGGTGAAATGGCGTGTAAATGGAGTAAAGGGTCAAGTTATTAACCGAGAAAACAGAAACAGCATTGGATTTTTGAGACACATTCATATGAGATTACCCTATTAATAAATGAATAATCAACCACAAGAACACATTGTGTTTGTGCAAGGTGGCCCACAGATGAATATTATATAATGTAATTATTCAAGTGAATTCATGTTGGCCATGTTATTGAGCCAAGGGTAGTCATATATGCCTGAGGCAGAAGGCCGAGGGTATATATGACAGCCCGAGGCCCAATAACATGGTCAATAGGAATATACTTGAGTGATAATTTTTTTAATTAACAGAATAAAAACATCAAATTCAAATGAATACTAAAAGTTCTGGGCCAATACAGGGGTTCAGAGCAAATATTGTAATTGCTGGGCCATCATAAAATAGTTCAGTATGAATGTGATATACAATGTAGTGTCTGCCAGGATTATGGCATGATCAGGTCAGGTGATGACATGCCTCGAGATTTCGCTACACTGCAGTCATGTAAAAAGGACAAAGTATGGAATACCTGTACTGTATATTCATACAGGGCTCTCACTAGAGAGAGACTTGAAGGAAGTAGTCCCATCAAAAGTGACCAGACTTCTCTCTTCGTTTAACTTTGGGAGAAGTCTTTTTGTATTTAATATATATGGAAAGAATGCCTTTGACTGCAAACTTCTCCATAATTCAGTAAATTATGACAAAACTTCTCCCTGATAGGTGAGAGCCCTGTTAATAGTCAACTAATAAAATTAAATATACCATTAGCCTTCTTCCTCTGCTCTTCCAATTCCATGCTTTTTGAACCAGAGATGTCACATTTCTTTCATTTGATTATAACACTGAAATACATATTTAACAAACACAAAATTATAACAATTATTTTGATCTTTGCTCAAATTACAAATATTCTTTATAATAAAACATTGTAGACCAGCGTATACTTATTTCAGGTATCAGTTGCTTTGGTATATTGTCCATGAATTTCAGAGTTCTCATGCAAATGGTTTTTCTTTTGTTTTACTAATTATGTGCTTGGTAATTAGAACAGGAATTAGACTAAATTGAGCTTGCAAACATTTACTACATCCATAGCTAAATACATTTATTTACTAAAATCTAGGTGGCAATAAGTATTTCCCCCAAAATTCATTTTTTGAAATTTTAGCATGTTTTTGCCATTTGCAATGTTTGCGACCTCTTAATTTGAGTTATACATAAAATGGGTGATGTAAATGTTTCTCTTGTGGAAATCCCAGTAAGATGTTTGTAAATGGTTACAGATCTCACCCATTCAGTACGGATAACAGATTTGGGGAAAGTTTTAAACTTTATTTTAATGCCACATGAGATCAAACTGTTCAATACTGAATTTACATTATTTGCATTAGGTATTTGAGACAATAATTAACATTGTTCTGTAGAAAATTTCTAATTTATGAAGTGATTCATTTACAATATCATATCAGCATAGTAATTACTGTTGCACTGTTGAAACAGAACACAGAATAAATAACATCAAAGTGCTTTAAGTCCATTCATACTGTATTTTTGGGCCCAGAGCATGAACCTTGTGGGTAGGTGTCGCCCCACCTAAACCAGTCTGGCTAAACCTTGTGGGTAGTACTGTGTTGTCGCCCCACCTAAACCAGTCTGGCTGCATGTCAATATAAATGAACACTGATTATTCATCAGATTACAATTTACAGGAACCTGAATTTCCATCTGAAAATATCCAGATCCGGAAAAATATTACATTTTCCAAATGCAATGGATTTGTACCCCACCCATTTACATGTTACAATATTTTACCAGCTGCAATGTTGAGACAGCGTTATGTCAGCTCAAGCATTACAAATAAACTAAAATATACGGGTGCATAGAATCACCGAAAAAGACAAAAAACACCGAATAAGACCGAAAAAGACCGAATAAGACCGAAAAGGGACCGAAAACCACTTTATAAATCAAATTAAATGTATAATTAATGTATAAATGTAAATTATAATTCTTAAAATGAATGATTTTTTAAGATTTTATGAAAATTAGACCGAATAAGGCCAAATCAGGGACCGAAAACAATATAGATTGACCGAAAACCACTTCTTAATGTATCATTAAAATATAAATTCCAAATTAAATCATTTAAATTCATGATTTTAAAAGAATCTTATGAAATAAATGATTAAATATCGATCATTTAGACCAAAGGATGGACCGAAAACAACTCGTTTATCAAAAGGCAATGACCGGAACAGGGACCGAAAACCACTATATGATGACCGAAAAGCACTTCTTAAACAAAACTCAGTGTAAAATTAGATAAATGTATCCCAAATGTTATCATTAAAATGAAAGGTTCTTATGAAATAAATGGTCAAATACCGTCCATTAAGACTAAAAGATGGACCGAAAACAACTTCTTAATCGAAAGTCAATGACCAGACAGGGACCGAAAACCACTAATAGTCGACCGAAAAGCACTTCTTAAACAAAACTAAATGTATAAATAAGATATAAATTTCAAATTTAATCATTTAAATTCATGATGTTAAAAGGATCTTATGAAAATAAAAGATTAAATATCGATCATTAAGACCAAAGGATGGACCGAAAACAACTCCTTTATCAAAAGGCAATGACCAGAACAGGGACCGAAAACAACTTAATTACATTAATTGGTATGCAATCTGCGAATAACACCAAGCTCTGTCATTTGTTAACATGTGAACACTTTTCAAACATTATGGATGCCACACATCGCAAACATTAATTTTGTTTAACTCAAAGCCATTATTGAGATTTTTTATAAGAAGCACTTTGTGTTATTAGTGTCACAAAAGCTGAAAAACAGTATAAATATACTGTTAAATCTACATTTGATACATTCGCTAATAAATGCCATTATGTCAACATAATAAAATTTTTAAATCAAGATAAAATAAATTACGAATTTCACTGCTGTTTATTAAGGCTAAGTATGCGCCAGTTAAATGACACGCTTACCGATAAGGACCACTAATCCCCAATAAACTGGGTGACAATAAACAGCTTGTCATTAAATAGCGACTGGTGAAGGCACTGCCATGATTAGACATTAATTATGGAATGACTACATATTTAAGATGTTGGCACTAAATTTTGTTAATTTTATACCTAATATAAATAGATCACAATATATTGTAATTTTTTATTTACAACATCGCATAACTATGCATGATTTTTATTAATTGATATATTTATAAATATAATTAAATAAATAAGAAACGCATTAATTTAAACGCGACCTATGCACATTGCAAATTTGCATATTTGGCGTGTACCCAATTCCTGCAATTATTACATTCAATCACATTTTGAGAGCATTTTTTTTGTGCATATCGCACAAGGAAAATCGTACTGAGGAAACCCCATGATCCTCTGCATTAGGAGAGTGAAGATGATATGAAAATTCTCGGCTTAAATAATATGTAAGATACTAATTATAAAATTGTGATGATAAATTTTATCGACTCAACATTTGAAATGTGCCGATGAGCAAAGACATTGCCGGTCAAACAAAGGCTATCAAAGACACGCGGATTCTTTAGATCGTGTAAATCTTTTAATTATAATTGGAGGTGAAAAACAAATCAAAGACAAGCGATTTCTTTAGAACTTGCTATTCTTTTCAATTGTTGTTAGAGCTGAGTAGATAATGAAAACGCATCTGTTCATTCATTCTGATTATCGAACAATGCAAGATTACCAGTTGCATTTACTGTTTTTTCTTTCTATTTGCAAACGATTTGCTTTAATTAAATGATCTCGCAATACAATCATTTTCAACAAAAACAAAATCTCATCTTTATTTTTCCAGTAGTTACTATAATTTCTAAATTATAAAACGATATACCTTAAATGAAATAAATTTATAAAATAAAATATTTATTAGTACATAAAATATAAATATGACAAATAAAATATTAAACAGTTTAATCTCAGTCTGGTCTTCTTTGGCACGATTGGTCTTCCTTTTAAGGCTTCATTCTGAAAATAAAAACAAAATATTTAAAATTAAATTATAAAATCATATCTATTTTATAGATTGACATTATTTAAGATGTGGTTTTCGGTCCCTGTTCTGGTCATTGACTTTTGATTAAGATGTTGTTTTCGGTTCTTTTTTTGGTCTTATTCTGTCTTAATGATCGGTATTTAACCATTTAATTTCAAAACATTCTTATAAAATAATTCATTTTATTGCAGTCCAAAATAAAAAGGGAAAATCTTTTTTTCCCTTTTGAGATCAGTTTTGTTGGAGACTATTTCCAGCTGAAATTTCTGCTAGAAAACTCAAGAAACTTTCTTCACCAGCATGACTTTAGGTCTTTTACCAGCTGAAATTTCTGCTAGAAATATCAATAGTAAACAGTCTTTTAAACTTTGCCGCGATTACTAGGAATTTTCTACAATTTCAACTTATGTAGCAGTAGTATCTGTTCAAATTGCAATATCTTCTAAACTTTATATTTCTAGCAGAAATTTCTGCTGGAACTTTTACCGAAACAAATGATGGTGGAGAACATGCTTTGAACTTTCCAGCAGAAATTTCTGCCAGAAAATTTATCGAAATACAAGCTGGTGCAAAAAGTTTATTGCACTTTCCAGCTGACATTTCAGCTGGAAACTTTACCGAAATGTTGGTGCAGAACCTTTTTTCAGCAAACATTTCAATTAAAAGTATAAAATTAATATAAATTATGGAGCAACGTCGTAAGATCATTAAAAGTTTAACAATTTTGGTCGTTCAAACATAAATTATGAGCATAACAATGTATTTGCTTAGCTTTACGTTCAATAATTGTCGATGAGAAGACTCAGTTAAGGTCTAACATAAACATATAGCCTTTGTGTTTAGTCATGAAACAGATAGGTTGAAACAAGTAATTGCATAACTTAGCAAGCATAGCTGAAAACATCTTGGTAAAATTGTAGGTGCAAACATATCATTCACGGACATGATGTAAAATATGGCGCTTATTGCTTATTTGTTAGTAAAAGTATCAAATAATTAAAAAAAAACATTAAAATAAATAAATCTAAGAAATCTACATCATTTATCTAATTTTAATAAGGACAAAACATAAATTTAATGGTTCATTAATTTGAAGAACTACAAGAATACAAGTCTGTAAAATATACATTTTTATGATCATACTTGTTTACCTAAACTATTTTTCCATAAATAAAGATTACGCTTATAAAACTTCTTTAAGTAGACTTAAAGTCATTTTACAGAATCATGTCATTCCTATAACATTCCCAAAAGACATTTTAATAATAAATAAATACAGAACAAAATATTAATTGTCACTCAATTAGTATTTGCTCAATATATGTTCATGAAACTAGTCCTTATTAATAATTAAGGGTCAAACAATATTTATGAGCATGACATATTCTGCACAAACCCATCATGCGAGAATCGAACTAACTTTTAAGCAGTACAAACCCAGCTTCATTGTACCCTCAGCTTATTACATTTCTTCAAGTAGACCTATGCAATTATATTCATTCTTCCATTCGTTCTTCCACTTAAGAAAACTGTTACATTTCTTGTAATATTACGAGGGTTGTCCCAATAAATTGTAGACTATTTGAATAAAAAGAAAACTACTAAACACATGTTTATACAAATTTCACAGTTAGTTAAGACATCATTGGGTTATTTGTAGACGAAATATAAAAGAAAAATAGATGATCATAAAGAAAGTGCAAACATTTTAACAAGGCGACCCATCGACCAGCGGCGCACGTCGCAACGTCATTACAATGCTCATACAGCATACCGTTACTCCTTCCTGAAGTTTTCTTCAGCATGTTCGATACCCTCACGATATTTGTTCATCCGTCTATTAAATAAATTAATTTAAAACTCTGTTAGAAGATTTTTGATAAAGGCAAAGCTTTCTGATCCCGTCGCAGGACTCAAATTTGTGACCTATGAGCCCGAAAGTACACAACGTCTGGCATAGCGAGGTCCGGCGAGTAAAGGGGTGACGGATTCTGAGTATTATTTCCGTTTCACCATGCGAAAACTTTCTGTGTCACTCTTGTATACCAACGCACTAGATATGAGGATGCTTCTAATTTGTTTTTAGTTCTTCAGGGTATCTTATGGCGTCAATCCGCAGTTATCACAATATTGGATGATTGAAATGTGCGCCGCAGCTTCTTCAAACGTCGCGATTTTCATAAGAAGTTAATGTTTACCTATTAGCATGAAACAAACACTTCTCTTATAACAATTATTACAACTTTTTAAAACGTTGCTGATCGATTTCAGAATGACCACCAATTATGGCAACATTAACAATTTGCGGCTAAAATGGCACTGTGTAATGTTTTAATTGTTTTAAGTAAATTATTAAATTCCAAATCGTGGCGCTTTTTGACGCGCGCCGCCGATCGTTATCACAGTTTAATAAATTGTATGTAATTTCTTTATTTTTTGAAGATTTTTCTTTAAAATTCAACATACGTGTTACCAAATGATGTCTTAACTAACTGTGAAATTTGCTTAAAGATATGTTTAGTAGTTTTCTTTTTATTTAAATAGTCTACGATTTATTGGGACAACCTTCGTATGTCAAGTATCTATTCCACCAGTTTAACGATGACGTTCTTAAACTTCTAAATTTAATTTAAGTAACGATGGTAATATAATATTAGGGTGTAAAGTTCCAATAAAATTGCCCCTAGCACACTGTAATCTTTTACAATGTCTGTCGTAAGTTCATTTTGTATTCGTTTATTGGTTGTTTTCTTTATGTCCTTTTGACCTCTGAGTTGTTTTGCTGATGGTATTCGCGCAGCAATTTAAGAAGTACCAGCGTCACTTCCACGTAGAATATCTTCCGTTTTATTAAAACCAGAATCTCTACATCCCGGTGGGTATGCCCGACAATCAACCTGAAAAAAAGTTAATCATTTAACTCGCTGCAATGTGTTATCTTTATAATATTTGAGGAAATAAATAATATATACTATCAAAATTTTTTTTAGCCAAGATCGCATGGAACAATATACTAGTTAAAACCTGACTCGAAATAGTTGAATAAATGCCTCTGTAGAGAACGATTTACATTTATTCTGTTCTGTTCGGTAACAAAGTGGATTCATTTTGATTTTGATCAAACATTCATCATGAATCATTTGGAGCGATTTTATATCATTTAATAATGGTGAAGACGCAATTTGTTACGTATTACTAATTAATGCAGGATTTGTTGCGGACGTGGAGACACACGGGGAGCTTAACCTATAGTTCCCTTCGAGGAAACCTACTAAACGAGATTCCAGAACAGAAGTTAATTTCAATCAATCAAGAAACAAATTTATAAAACATTGTTTAATGTACAGGGTAAGCGCAGGTCGTTTTGAAATTACTGTTTTACTTCGTTATTATTGTTAACATTCATCAAAATAAGATTCACATCAATACTATCATAATTATGTACTGGACTTGTTGTTCTTCTCTCCGCAGCTGTACATGGTAAAGTCAGCCGAATGGTCTTTTCATTTAATAAGATACATATGGTATTATTTGTCAAGTTTACAAAAACATAAACAAGAGGGCCATGATGGCCCTATATCGCTCACCTGAGTACAAAAGTACTCTCTGCTTGTGGTTTCAGACAAGAAGATTTTTAAAGTTTTGCCTATACAAGTCTATGTAAAATGAAGTGACCCCTGGGGCGAGGCAAATTTTGACCCCAGGAAAATAATTTGAACAATCTTTGTAGAGTTCCACTAGAGGATGCTAAATGCCAAATATCTAAGCCGTAGGCCTTGTGGTTTCAGACAAGAAGATTTTTAAAGTTTTTCCTATACAAGTCTTTATAAAATGAAGTGACCCCTGGGGTGGGGCCAATTTAGACCCCTGGGAAATAATTTGAACAATCTTTGTAGAGTTCCACTAGAGGATGCTAAATGCCAAATATCTAAGCTCTAGGCCTTGTGGTTTCAGACAAGAAGATTTTTAAAGTTTTTCCTATATAAGTCTATGCAAAATGAAGTGACCCCTGGGGCGGGGCCAATTTTGACCCCAGGGAAATTATTTGAACAATCATTGTAGAGTTCCACTAGAGGGTGCTAAATGCCAAATATCTAAACTCTAGGCCTTGTGGTTTCAGACAAGAAGATTTTTAAAGTTTTTCCTATACAAGTCTTTATAAAATGAAGTGACCCCTGGGGCGGGGCAAATTTAGACCCCTGGGGAATAATTTGAACAATCTTTGTAGAGTTCCACTAGAGGATGCTAAATGCCAAATATCTAAGCTCTAGGCCTTGTGGTTTCAGACAAGAAGATTTTTAAAGTTTTTCCTATATAAGTCTATGCAAAATGAAGTGACCCCTGGGGCGGGGCCAATTTTGACCCCAGGGAAATCATTTGAACAATCTTTGTAGAGTTCCACTAGAGGTTTCAAAATGCCAAATATCTAAGCTCTAGGCCTTGTGGTTTCAGACAAGAAGATTTTTAAAGTTTTTCCTATATAAGTCTATGCAAAATGAAGTGACCCCTGGGGCGGGGCCAATTTTGACCCCAGGGGAATAATTTGAACAATCTTTGTAGAGTTCCACTAGAGGATGCTAAATGCCAAATATCTAAGCTCTAGGCCTTGTGGTTTCAGACAAGAAGATTTTTAAAGTTTTGCCTATATAAGTCTATGTAAAATGAAGTGACCCCTGGGGCAGGGCCAATTTTGACCCCAGGGAAATAATTTGAACAAACTTTGTAGAGTTCCACTAGAGGATGCTAAATGCCAAATATCTAAGCTCTAGGCCTTGTGGTTTCAGACAAGAAGATTTTTAAAGTTTTTCCTATATAAGTCTATGTAAAATGAAGTGACCCCTGGGGCGGGGCCAATTTTGACCCCAGGGAAATAATTTGAACAAACTTTGTAGAGTTCCACTAGAGGATGCTAAATGCCAAATATCTAAGCTCTAGCTCTTGTGGTTTCAGACAAGAAGATTTTTAAAGTTTTTCCTTTCGGTTGCCATGGCAACCAGAGTTCTGCATGGAATTGATTTCTTTGAACAACTTTGGAAGAGCTTCATGCAAGGAACATCCGTGGCAAGTTTCGTCAAAATTGGCCAAGCCGTTTCAGAGAAGAAGTCGTTTGAAGAAAAAGTTGACGACGGACGGACGCACGGACGACGGACGACGGACGACGGACATCAGGCGATCACAAAAGCTCACCATGAGCACTTCGTGCTCAGGTGAGCTAAAAAGCGATATAATACCTTGATTCATGACGACATGAACTGATGTTGGTTCAGCTTTGCCTTTTCTCATTGTGTTTGTACTGTCACTCCATTTTGCAAACCCTAAAACAAATTTACAACATAAAACTAATTAAAACAGATTTTTATTAGTTGAAAGTATTTCATGTATCTTTGCCTAACGCGGGTCTTTCTGATCATGTACTGCATGGTACTATAAACTGCTCCTATCAGTTAATCTTTATACACTTACCAAAATAATGTTGAATGATGTGTAGGGAAGCAGTGTCTTTTATTTGTGGCCGCTCGTTATTTGCATATTACACTACTTTAATCTTTCGTTATAAAGTTTAAGTTTCGGCTGCGATTTTTAATGTAAATTATAATTTGTCTAGAGCCGAGTAACACATTTTGTACGACACTGAATATTTTCATTGTTCTTCGCGTGGGTTTAAAAGTCGCGTATTTCGCGCTTGGAATTGTGCGCAAAAAATAGCAGCGAATATTAACACATAATATCTTATTCATGTACTATGTGGATAATACTACTACGCGAAACGAATTTATTTCAGCGTAAATTTGTCGCCGGCGTCGAAAATAAAGCACTGCGAAATTAAATAATACCACAATATATAATATGCACTTCTATAATATACGCATAAAAGAGGATGATATATTATTCACATATAACTGATAATTTTAACTGATTTTCATTTTTTTTCTCTCATTTCTTAATGTTTTACATTGTAAATCATCAAATCAATTACTTTTGTCATTATGGGCTTTCTTGATTTCATTATATCAATCCTTATTATTATCACAGCATAGAAACGACTTAAAATTAATGTTCAAGCGCAAATACGATAAAATCCAAAAAAAGTTAGCTAGTCGAGTTCTAATGTGGGTGCTATTCAACGATAAGTCTATGGGTTCTTTTCTTCGATTTTCTGGTTTATGTGGAAAGATTTAACGGTTCAAGAGTTCATCAAAATTAACCATTATAAACTCCGGACAAGTTCATCATGGTTACTTGCAAATATGTTCTTTCTATATTCAAAAATGTAACTTTGTCAATTTGATATTAACACGATTTAGCAGTTTTTAGTCACCAAACGATAACACATTTCAAACTTAACATTAATAACGTTAAAAAGTATAATATGGTTGTTTTCGTGCAATTGTGTGTTTCTGATTTGAAAAAATTAAATTGCACCTAATTCGCAAAATTCTGATTTATAAAGTGTATGGTTAAAATTTGGCCTATAGGTATATTCTATAAATGACTTTGTTAGCTTACTACTAAAATGTTAATTGAAAAGATTAATATGACTTAGGTAAAACGCTTTGATATTCTTTCGAACTGTGGAGAAATTAAACAAATTACATGTATTTGTTTACAAAACAATCTTACAAAACAGTAAAATTATTATTGATATTTCATTATACGGACTTAATAGTATGTAAATACAATTACAATTCATGCCAACCCCTCTAACATTAAAATAATATAATGAAATTATTAGATATATAAATTACTTTTAATTGAAAAAGAAACATCAAGACCGCGGTCAGGATAGTTTTACAAAGCAGCTGCAGTAGTTGAAGTTAAAGTATTACATGAAGCAGTTGTTGTATTGATAGTAGTAGGAGAAGACGTAGTAGTTGTAGTAATAGTTTAAGTATAAGTTATTATTTTTGTTGTTGCTGTTGATGTTATTGTTGTTGCTGCTGCTGTCCTTTTTTTGTTAAGTAAAAAGCAGCAGCAGCAGTAGGTTTTGTTGTTGTTGTCATTGTTGTTGTAGAAGTACATGTAGCATTTGTCGTATTGAAAGTAGTGGCAGAAGTAGTACTAGTAGAAGTAGCAGTAGGTAGTAGATAGAAGTAGTAGTAGTTGTTGTTGCAGTAGGTGTCATTGTTGTTGATGTTGCTGATACCGTTGTTGTTTTGTTATAAAAGTAATAGGCGCAGTAGTAGCAGTAGGAGGACAAAGACAACCAGCAGTTACTGTAGTAGTAGTATTAGTAGTAGTTGTTGTTGTAAGTCACAGCAGCAGGGTTAGGATTAGTAAAAGTTGTATTTTCAATCGTGATTGCGTTACTGCTTTTTATAAGCGAATTAAAATTTCTGAAAAAAATAAAAATGTACCTGTTTTTGAAAATTATTATTTCACTTCTTGGCTACACATGTTTATACTTCCGACAGACAAGAGATTTGTGCAATGTTCAAGTTTTATCAGGTCTGAAAGATTTTATCTCCAGCAGCACTGTTATTCTCTCTATGTGATATGTTATAATAACTCCACTGACCCGATCTAATCTGGCGTTTATGGTGTTTCAATGACCGTCGAATGATTTGTGTTGCTCTATTACTTGTATGAGGAGTGCAGTGCTTGAATTTATAAAATGTGTAGGAGCCATGGGTCGAAATGGTATTTTAACAAATTTTAAGTACACCTAAACTTTCTTAGATCTGTATAATAACCGTAACATAATAACTGGTACATGTACATTTAATTTCTAGGTCCTTCTGATCTTGTATGTTGATTAAACTGATTAAGTTGAATAATAACTTTTTGCACAGCTTAAATTACCAGTAAAGCATAACAATCTTTAACAATTAATTTCCCTTATTTTTAGGACCTGTACTATAAAGAACCAACAAAGATTCACTATATTAAATATTTAATAGATAGACTTGTGTCATTCCATGCTAATGGACAAGAGCAAAGTCATATTGAATATACCATAAACAAATCATACTGTTATTAATAAACGACGGATAAATAAATGTGTTATCAACACATCCGCCCTTCATTTTAATCAGATCTACTACATGATTATACTAAAGATCACATTTAGTAGAACTTTTATAGCACTTATACATATACAAGTAAATTTCATAAAAATGATAACACATAATACATACATGAAACAAAATAACAAAAAAGGGAGGGCGGGTGGGTGACAACTTTCAACTAAGAACGACACAAGCAGTATATCCCTAAACCTCCGACGCGCCTATTATAAGCATTTCTGAAGAACCAATTAATGAAGCGCTTATATTGATCCAATCAAATTGAATATAACTAGAAATTAATGAACCGATAAGTAGCGTCGGATTTCGACTAGTGAATCCCGGTTTATTAATTAAATATTTTAATCTGATATTAAAATAATCCAATTAATTTCCCTTATTTTTAGGACCTGTACTATAAAGAACCAACAAAGATTCACTATATTAAATATTTAATAGATAGACTTGTGTCATTCCATGCTAATGGACAAGAGCAAAGTCATATTGAATATACCATAAACAAATCATACTGTTATTAATAAACGACGGATAAATAAATGTGTTATCAACACATCCGCCCAACCTCGGCCAAGCAAAGCAAAGCAAAAAAAAAAAAAAAAAAAAAAAAAAAAAAAATGAGACAAGTACATGTAACGAAATAATAAAACAAGCTAACAGTAATAACACAAAGCGTAGCAAGGCATTCTTATAACACTTTATGACAACAAACAAACCACATAGCCAAATGAAATCAGCAAAGCAAAACTTCAACATACATGCAACACATCAACCATGATCATGCAATGGCAATAATTTACGTTTAACAATTGATAACCAACTGACCTATTGTTCGCCTTTGCATCTATCTTTCTGTTTATTGTTCTGAAATTAACAAATCATATACTGGCTGATTTTATAATATATATATATCCTTTCATCTACAAAGTAGAAATAACTCTAATGAAAAAATGCCTCAGTTGGTCAGCACCCGCACTGTTAAGATGCAAACCTCCATCCATCTTTGCGAATAAATATCTTTTAACTTTTCCATTTTCACAAAAGGGTCTATACGAACGAATGAACTTTATATTTAAATTTTTGGTTAAGTCTGTTTCAATGCTCTTATTGATTAGACGAATTACACTATCAGTCGTTTGATGATCCACCGGCCGAGGGAGTATAGCTGAACAAATAATCTTACTTGAAGGGTATAACCTCCGAACAATTACTATTAAATTGGCATAATCCGCTAATATAGTCTCTGCTGATTGACCATTAGCAACATTATTGGTACCAATGTGCAGCATGATGTATTCGGCCTCTGAAATCGCTATCTTCCGAGAAGAGAAAAGATAACTCAGTTTCCCTATTGTTGCTCCGGGAAAAGCTGCTATTTGCACTCCCTCGATCGGTGGAAGAAACTTGATGATGGAATCACCCACAATAATCACCTTCCGATATTCTAATAATATAAGAAAACAAGATATTAGCCTAAATATATTCATAAACGTGAAATTCTGAAAAGAATAATAATAAACTGAAGAAACTCGCACAACCAACTGTGCAACAATTAATCAACTTGAAGTTAACACACAGGCACAAAATATTGTGCACAAAATACTGAACACCAACATAATCTGAGATCAGCAATAATACTTAGAACTTGACGTTAACACCCTTGCCGACTTTTGAATGTCTAACTTGTCCAGCCAGTTCAGACATCCAGCTGACAACAAGTAAGCTTCTCTGTTATGACGAAGCATAAAAGGGCGTTAACTATCAATGTTCCAGCTGCATGGAGATTATTTTCTTACTTATGAAATATGAAGTTCTAATTTTGTCTTGTAAACTATATTGTATGTATTTTTTATATGCGTCAGAATGCCAATCACCCATAAGTTGAATTAAATCCGCGGGCAAGTTTAATTGAAAGGCTAACGTAGCAAATCCTCTCCTAAAGGAATGTGTAGAAAATTTACTCTTGTCGTACCCTAATTTACCCATTAAAACACGAAATTTGTTCAAATATAAACTATAAAATATTGGTTTTCGATTTTTTAAGATAAATAATGGCGAATCCTGATCAGCTGGAATTTCGTTGATCATATTGCTAAAAGCTTTAACCGGACACAATATTGAACCTGGAATCGGAACTAATGGAGTTTGAAGAATTCTCTCGCCCGCCTGTATAGTTTTTGACCATTTCATATTAATAAGTAAGCCATCCTGGATTACTTGCACGTCTTTCCTAAGTAAAAATTTAGGGTCTTTCAAATCATTATTTGTGGTCGGAACTAAATTAGATTTTCTTGCTAGAAGAAAAAAGGCAAACAAAAATAAACACCAAAGAGTTATATCTTCACTGTTTTTGAAATTCAAAATTGACGCGATCTCAATTAAAATTTTCGGAGAAACAGGCTCCGCTTGCTTTACTGCGTGAAGCAAGGATTTAGATAGACCTTTAAAGGATAAATTAAGCAAAAATGAATTTATGTGAGAAATGTCAACCCCTAACATTTGGTGCATAATCTTCACTCCACTAACATAATTCTTTATTGAATCAACCGATTTAAAAGTACGGCTCAAAAATTGTGCATACAATTGCAAGGTTTCCGTTGACGCAGGTAAATATTTTAGATTGAAATAGAAACAAAAGAATAGAAATGATTCCCACTGAATTCTCAAATTCCGTTTAGAACCTTCTGCGTAGGCTGCCATATTTGATTTCTTGAGATCTTTCTTCAAATTTTGTAAAGGCGACTCTGAAAAATATAATACTTAACCTTATATATAAAATTTACCAGTCCGCTGAAAACTGAAATAGCTCCGGCGTAATATCCCATTCTTTCAAGGTATAGTCTTTAGTCAAAGCCCTAAAGCCCACCTCATGTGACGCATGCATGTGCCATCTAGATAAATGATCCGCAATACGATTATTTCCTGACTTTAAATGTTCAGCCTTAATTTCGAATTCATTTGCAGCCGCGATGAAACATATTTCCCTCAAACATTCCTGCAAAAAGGGACATTTTGTTTTACCTGTATTTACTGCAATACAGACTGAAGTATTGTCACACAAAATCACTATCCTTGACCTACAGAAAGCTTTCCCCCATAATTTCAAACAAACAAGGAGGGATAACATTTCCAGAGCACCAATATGCAACTGTCTTTTTAAAATATCGGTCGGGAAATCGGAATGAAAATAATTTCCATTCCAAAAACCCCCACATCCTTCCAAACAAGCGTCTGAGGAAAAAATGCTGTCAGGTTCTGTCCATTCCCCCAGATACATCAGAGAAATTCCATTGTAAAGTGGAAGAAATTTATCCCACCATTGAATGTCTTTCCTAACTTCATATGTCACTTCAAATAATTTGGATTTTCTCCCTTTATCTGCATGTAAGGATCTTAACCAATTTAAAAGTCTGTTAACAAAAATTCTGCCAGGTTTCACACAAGCCCCAACAAAATTCAACTTTCCCAGTAAGGACTGAATTTCTTTAACTGTTGCTTTCTTTTTTTGAAGCCAAATTTTAATTAAATTTTTAATTTCTAAAAGTCTTTCTGGAGTAATTTCCATGGTCATTGTTTGAGAATTAAACAACACCCCGAGGAAAACCATTATGTGTGAAGGTGGAGAGCACTTTTGTGGTGCCTCCTCAATGCCCGATTTCTCTAATATCTGTGTTAATGTAAGATAAGCAAAATCAGCATTCTCCTTTTTTTCCACTCCAGCCAAATCATCTAAGTAATTTAGTATGTAAAAACCCATACAAAGTAAAATGAAAGCAATAGCCGAAGTAACTCTCTGACAAATATGTGCGGCAGACCTTAAACCCATAGATAACACTGTGTCACAAAATACATGTCCCTTCCAGTGAAAACTCACTAAATTATAATTCGAAGGGCATATACTGATCTGTCTGTAAGCTCGTGAGAGATCTTTTTTGAACATACGACATCCTGTACCTTTTGCTAGTATTAACTGAACAAAGTCATCAACTTTTGGAAAAATCAAATCAACTTCATTACCAATATAACTATCTTTATCTATATAGTCATTAATTGCCCCTTGACTAGCTTTACTGCTTAAATCCAAAATAACTCTACGTTCTGTTATTATTTTCTTGGGAACCGAATTCAATGGAGATAAAATAAGTTTCGAAACAAATGGATTTTTTTTAAAAGGACCTATAATGGCTCCTTTTTGCATTTCTTTAACCAAATAACTATCTATTACATCAGAAAAATCAGTCGCTCCTTTGTAATTTTTGGTAAATGTTTTTGAATTGCTACCTAAATTTTCTTCATTGCCTTGGAAACCTATTGGGAATCCATATTTTAACAGATCACAAACCTCTAAATCAGAGTAATGAAAATTGCTCAATAAAGTTCTTAAATACTCTGTATTAATTTTATTTGTAACTGGTATTTTGCATTTTTGAAAATTAAA
This sequence comes from Corbicula japonica, assembly GCA_038501625.1. Classification (NCBI taxonomy): domain Eukaryota; kingdom Metazoa; phylum Mollusca; class Bivalvia; order Venerida; family Cyrenidae; genus Corbicula; species Corbicula japonica. The sequence goes on from JAZAYU010000004.1 coordinate 1,926,983, forward strand.
AGCTCCTGATTTTTTAACCAAATTATGAAGCAGAACTTTATTTTCTACGTTAAAAAATTCATGTGTATCTTTTATTTTTAAACACAGATAACATTCTGGGCCATGTTGACAAATTGCTTTTTTTATAAACGTGGATCTAACCAAATTTGGCTGTTTATTATAACAGAATGAGGGCAAAAATATATCTTCTGGTCCGTTACTGTGAACAATTAAAGGTCACGAAATATAATGGGGACAGGCAGAGGAACATTCTGGATGTTCTAATTTTTGCTTGTCTTTTTGCCAACATGTGGCGCAAATATGCTGGGAATTGCGCATCTTGCCTTTTACTACCACCATGTGATTAGTCTTATGTTGACATTTATTCCTTTGATAAAAGGAACAAAACCAAACATTTTCCTCACTAGACCGATCGCTGCCTGACTTGCCAGCGGATTTTTTTGATTTTGAATTGAATTTCTGTGATAGAGTTGCTTTACCTAACATGACAGTGTCTAAATAAGCGAAATCATCTGACCACTTTCTATTGCCTAACTCGATTTCTCTCAAAACCGCTGCATAATAATCCTTTATAGTAGAGAACTGATACGATGTACTCAAATACATGAGTTTCTTTAACAGATTAGTCCTACCTTTTCGTTCGACAGATAAAATAGATGGATTACTTATAATCTCTAATTCCCCTGCAACAAACAAATTTAAGTTAAGTTCATCAAATTTACAATGTGTATTTACATATTCATATCTGAGTTGAGAATGCGGATAATCTTGTGGGAATTTTACTCTATCTGAGGATTTAGCCGTGATACCTGATTCTTTCTTTGATTTCACTCTCTTTTTTCTAGCACTTGTACTAAGCTCACTATCCGAATTAATACTATCCGAAATATCGTCATCGGAAGAACTATCAATATCACTGATATCAGAATTGATTAACCCAAGTTTCTTTATCTCTTTTCTAACCTTCAACGCTAATGATTGATCAGACCTTAAAGTTCCAATGTTTATGTTTGTATCACTAGAAGTAACATTGCGTTTTTGAGGAGAAATATTTCGCCTACCCTTCATTTTCTTTATGTCCTCCTGAGTAGCACGAATCTCCCTTCTAAGCTCTTCTTTCCGTCGCTCCCTGCGAAGAATACGTTCCTCTTCTTTAACCTGCCATAACTGTTTTTGCAACGATAACAACTCCGGATCCTCAGTTTCACTTTCTTCATTTTCCGAATTATATGGAGAGAACAACTCCGAGGCCCCTCCTCCGATTGCACCTTCGACGGGAACTTCGCACTCTCCGGTTCTCAATTGCAGTCCATACGTTACTGGGACTTCCACCGACTTTTCATGTTTCGCAAAATTTTCTGGACCGTTTAATTTTGCTCCTTCATGCGTGGCTTTATTGTCTACCCTCTCTCTGCTAGTGCGGTTCCCCTCGCATCCGCCCTTCCCCTCGTGCAAAGCTTTGTAATCTATCCTTTCTTTGTTTCTTTCCGATTTTTGCATTCTAAAGTAAGTTTTCGAGTCACGAATGTCTGTTACTCAAAAATACAGCTGTCGCTAGCACAAACTTAGCTTCTCATCTCCATGAAGTCCTTTTATGTATACACTCCAAGTCAAATAAAGCTAATTAAGTCAATTTGTTGTTGAACTACAGCAAAAATACAGCTGTCACTAGCACAATACTTGCACGTTTATCCAGCAAATACTTGCACGTTTATCTTTAATTTACTTCACCGTTACATTTTAAATTAATCCATTCATAATTTTCTAAGAGTTCACACAAAGAAACTGTGGCGGGAACTGCTACCCGCGAAAAACTACAACGATAACTATGACAACTTTCAACTAAGAACGACACAAGCAGTATATCCCTAAACCTCCGACGCGCCTATTATAAGCATTTCTGAAGAACCAATTAATGAAGCGCTTATATTGATCCAATCAAATTGAATATAACTAGAAATTAATGAACCGATAAGTAGCGTCGGATTTCGACTAGTGAATCCCGGTTTATTAATTAAATATTTTAATCTGATATTAAAATAATCCGGTTTTGCTCAAGTTTTATCAGGTCTGAAAGATTTTATCTCCAGCAGCACTGTTACCTATTTATCTTCATACAATAACAAGTTATTATAAACAAGAACAAACAAAATCACATTAGCATAATCAAGAATTAAACATAATTATGTGTTATAATAACATTTTAGAGACTGTCATAATCGATTTTCAATACATGAAATTGTTAACTTCAAAATGCTATCTCAGAAAAATAGTAGTTCTGCAAATTACTGTAGTAATGGACTGATAAGTAAAATTATCATTAACATCGGTAAAAAGCCATATTTCAGCGAGAAGTTTTGAGCCCCCTAATTGGTCTCATGCTGATAGTAAAAATAAGTCGGAATAACTGTGTAAAGTACATAACTGCTGAACTACGTTACCTTGGGATGATAACAAATAACTTCATCAATTAGCATGCGATTTGTTGGTCATTTAATGTAATCTTCCCCTGAGGAGTGAGAGATTTAAGACTGTATTACATTCAGACCAATTAATGATGCCGATAAGCATACTCCTATTCATATAACAGTGTGGAACTAATTCGAATAGCCTACACTATTTGCCTTATTATAATTTGCGTTCTAATTTACCAAAGACAAAGTATTTTCATCTGAATAATGTTGCAAAGTTTTAATCCAAAATATGTTATTATTATTTTGTTTATTATCTTATTAATTCTAATATTGTCTATCTTGCAGTGTGGTAAAGTAAACACTTATATTTTAGCGAATATTATTTGTAAAGGCTCATTAGGCAAATCGTTCAAGGGTGTACGGGCTTTGCAATAATATATAATAGGAGATACAAAAATGCATTAAAATGAGTACATGTATATGTCGACTCCTTACTTATTGTTTTACATTTTTCGTCTACATGACTTTTCTCAAGTATTATCCAAGCTCCATCGTCGTTTAGAGATTGATGACGTGATAAGAGACTCGCGACTGTAATACATGTAACTGACCACATAATGACGAACGTACAATATCTGTTCTAGTCACGTTTCCCATATGGATATAAATTACAAGTATGCGCGATATAAATTTGTATTATAATCCTGGCCGAAAATGACTTCTTTGATCAAACTTTATACTGCAAATTAATTGTACAAGCTTGTTTTGCACCAAGTAAGATACATATATTTAAGATAATATATACATGTATTCCCATGTATTCTTTCTTTTTTTGAAGCCAAATTTTAATTAAATTTTTAATTTCTAAAAGTCTTTCTGGAGTAATTTCCATGGTCATTGTTTGAGAATTAAACAACACCCCGAGGAAAACCATTATGTGTGAAGGTGGAGAGCACTTTTGTGGTGCCTCCTCAATGCCCGATTTCTCTAATATCTGTGTTAATGTAAGATAAGCAAAATCAGCATTCTCCTTTTTTTCCACTCCAGCCAAATCATCTAAGTAATTTAGTATGTAAAAACCCATACAAAGTAAAATGAAAGCAATAGCCGAAGTAACTCTCTGACAAATATGTGCGGCAGACCTTAAACCCATAGATAACACTGTGTCACAAAATACATGTCCCTTCCAGTGAAAACTCACTAAATTATAATTCGAAGGGCATATACTGATCTGTCTGTAAGCTCGTGAGAGATCTTTTTTGAACATACGACATCCTGTACCTTTTGCTAGTATTAACTGAACAAAGTCATCAACTTTTGGAAAAATCAAATCAACTTCATTACCAAGATAACTATCTTTATCTATATAGTCATTAATTGCCCCTTGACTAGCTTTACTGCTTAAATCCAAAATAACTCTACGTTCTGTTATTATTTTCTTGGGAACCGAATTCAATGGAGATAAAATAAGTTTCGAAACAAATGGATTTTTTTTAAAAGGACCTATAATGGCTCCTTTTTGCATTTCTTTAACCAAATAACTATCTATTACATCAGAAAAATCAGTCGCTCCTTTGTAATTTTTGGTAAATGTTTTTGAATTGCTACCTAAATTTTCTTCATTGCCTTGGAAACCTATTGGGAATCCATATTTTAACAGATCACAAACCTCTAAATCAGAGTAATGAAAATTGCTCAATAAAGTTCTTAAATACTCTGTATTAATTTTATTTGTAACTGGTATTTTGCATTTTTGAAAATTAAAAGCTCCTGATTTTTTAACCAAATTATGAAGCAGAACTTTATTTTCTACGTTAAAAAATTCATGTGTATCTTTTATTTTTAAACACAGATAACATTCTGGGCCATGTTGACAAATTGCTTTTTTTATAAACGTGGATCTAACCAAATTTGGCTGTTTATTATAACAGAATGAGGGCAAAAATATATCTTCTGGTCCGTTACTGTGAACAATTAAAGGTCACGAAATATAATGGGGACAGGCAGAGGAACATTCTGGATGTTCTAATTTTTGCTTGTCTTTTTGCCAACATGTGGCGCAAATATGCTGGGAATTGCGCATCTTGCCTTTTACTACCACCATGTGATTAGTCTTATGTTGACATTTATTCCTTTGATAAAAGGAACAAAACCAAACATTTTCCTCACTAGACCGATCGCTGCCTGACTTGCCAGCGGATTTTTTTGATTTTGAATTGAATTTCTGTGATAGAGTTGCTTTACCTAACATGACAGTGTCTAAATAAGCGAAATCATCTGACCACTTTCTATTGCCTAACTCGATTTCTCTCAAAACCGCTGCATAATAATCCTTTATAGTAGAGAACTGATACGATGTACTCAAATACATGAGTTTCTTTAACAGATTAGTCCTACCTTTTCGTTCGACAGATAAAATAGATGGATTACTTATAATCTCTAATTCCCCTGCAACAAACAAATTTAAGTTAAGTTCATCAAATTTACAATGTGTATTTACATATTCATATCTGAGTTGAGAATGCGGATAATCTTGTGGGAATTTTACTCTATCTGAGGATTTAGCCGTGATACCTGATTCTTTCTTTGATTTCACTCTCTTTTTTCTAGCACTTGTACTAAGCTCACTATCCGAATTAATACTATCCGAAATATCGTCATCGGAAGAACTATCAATATCACTGATATCAGAATTGATTAACCCAAGTTTCTTTATCTCTTTTCTAACCTTCAACGCTAATGATTGATCAGACCTTAAAGTTCCAATGTTTATGTTTGTATCACTAGAAGTAACATTGCGTTTTTGAGGAGAAATATTTCGCCTACCCTTCATTTTCTTTATGTCCTCCTGAGTAGCACGAATCTCCCTTCTAAGCTCTTCTTTCCGTCGCTCCCTGCGAAGAATACGTTCCTCTTCTTTAACCTGCCATAACTGTTTTTGCAACGATAACAACTCCGGATCCTCAGTTTCACTTTCTTCATTTTCCGAATTATATGGAGAGAACAACTCCGAGGCCCCTCCTCCGATTGCACCTTCGACGGGAACTTCGCACTCTCCGGTTCTCAATTGCAGTCCATACGTTACTGGGACTTCCATCGACTTTTCATGTTTCGCAAAATTTTCTGGACCGTTTAATTTTGCTCCTTCATGCGTGGCTTTATTGTCTACCCTCTCTCTGCTAGTGCGGTTCCCCTCGCATCCGCCCTTCCCCTCGTGCAAAGCTTTGTAATCTATCCTTTCTTTGTTTCTTTCCGATTTTTGCATTCTAAAGTAAGTTTTCGAGTCACGAATGTCTGTTACTCAAAAATACAGCTGTCGCTAGCACAAACTTAGCTTCTCATCTCCATGAAGTCCTTTTATGTATACACTCCAAGTCAAATAAAGCTAATTAAGTCAATTTGTTGTTGAACTACAGCAAAAATACAGCTGTCACTAGCACAATACTTGCACGTTTATCCAGCAAATACTTGCACGTTTATCTTTAATTTACTTCACCGTTACATTTTAAATTAATCCATTCATAATTTTCTAAGAGTTCACACAAAGAAACTGTGGCGGGAACTGCTACCCGCGAAAAACTACAACGATAACTATGACAACTTTCAACTAAGAACGACACAAGCAGTATATCCCTAAACCTCCGACGCGCCTATTATAAGCATTTCTGAAGAACCAATTAATGAAGCGCTTATATTGATCCAATCAAATTGAATATAACTAGAAATTAATGAACCGATAAGTAGCGTCGGATTTCGACTAGTGAATCCCGGTTTATTAATTAAATATTTTAATCTGATATTAAAATAATCCGGTTTTGCTCAAGTTTTATCAGGTCTGAAAGATTTTATCTCCAGCAGCACTGTTACCTATTTATCTTCATACAATAACAAGTTATTATAAACAAGAACAAACAAAATCACATTAGCATAATCAAGAATTAAACATAATTATGTGTTATAATAACATTTTAGAGACTGTCATAATCGATTTTCAATACATGAAATTGTTAACTTCAAAATGCTATCTCAGAAAAATAGTAGTTCTGCAAATTACTGTAGTAATGGACTGATAAGTAAAATTATCATTAACATCGGTAAAAAGCCATATTTCAGCGAGAAGTTTTGAGCCCCCTAATTGGTCTCATGCTGATAGTAAAAATAAGTCGGAATAACTGTGTAAAGTACATAACTGCTGAACTACGTTACCTTGGGATGATAACAAATAACTTCATCAATTAGCATGCGATTTGTTGGTCATTTAATGTAATCTTCCCCTGAGGAGTGAGAGATTTAAGACTGTATTACATTCAGACCAATTAATGATGCCGATAAGCATACTCCTATTCATATAACAGTGTGGAACTAATTCGAATAGCCTACACTATTTGCCTTATTATAATTTGCGTTCTAATTTACCAAAGACAAAGTATTTTCATCTGAATAATGTTGCAAAGTTTTAATCCAAAATATGTTATTATTATTTTGTTTATTATCTTATTAATTCTAATATTGTCTATCTTGCAGTGTGGTAAAGTAAACACTTATATTTTAGCGAATATTATTTGTAAAGGCTCATTAGGCAAATCGTTCAAGGGTGTACGGGCTTTGCAATAATATATAATAGGAGATACAAAAATGCATTAAAATGAGTACATGTATATGTCGACTCCTTACTTATTGTTTTACATTTTTCGTCTACATGACTTTTCTCAAGTATTATCCAAGCTCCATCGTCGTTTAGAGATTGATGACGTGATAAGAGACTCGCGACTGTAATACATGTAACTGACCACATAATGACGAACGTACAATATCTGTTCTAGTCACGTTTCCCATATGGATATAAATTACAAGTATGCGCGATATAAATTTGTATTATAATCCTGGCCGAAAATGACTTCTTTGATCAAACTTTATACTGCAAATTAATTGTACAAGCTTGTTTTGCACCAAGTAAGATACATATATTTAAGATAATATATACATGTATTCCCTAATTATAAGCAAAATTTAAGTGATAGTATGATTGTTTCTTATTTTTGTCGATATTTAGTCCAGATTAAAAAGTCCCGACCTTAGTGTACCAAGCCCTTGAGCGATGTTGTTAACTTTTTTATATAAGAATGTTCTAAAGGAAGGCGCAGAAATTAAGTGTTTTGATGTACATCTTATATGATGCATTTTTCCTATGAAATTACAAGTTATTATGACTAAATTCTTAGCTTTTATATCTATTAGGTGTCGAACATTTTGTAAACAAATACTTTATTCAAGATGTTTTTATTTGTAATATTGTTGAAAGAAACATGATATCCGCTTTAAATAATTTTTTATAAAATCTGCCGAATGTGAATTGTATTGACCTGTGAATTTTTATGACATTAAAATCATATGTGTTATCTCTTGTAATGCAAGTCTTAAAATGAAAGAAAACGTTCTTTCATTTCTTATACCATTTGGACAGAGGAGCTAAAATAACATATCATGGATTACGCGGATGATGCTTGTGATAAAATCCAGCAGACTGGGTGCAGGTAAAGCGTTCGCACGTGGGTGATATGATTATCATTAATCCTACAATTTTCCAACAACAATTAACTGGAATATTCTCACAGGCTAGATAATAAAGACAGGACTGTTTCTGAAAGCATCACCGAATTTGATTTTGCAATTCAAGTGTTTGAATATTATTGCAATTTTGCGTGATTAATAAGAAGAAATTAAATGACAGTATACGTGATACTGTAGTATCATTTAATTTCGCGGGCACGAATTTTCGCGCAAAACCCGTAAATAACATATTCGCGGGGAAATGAATTTGCGCAACTGTGTTTTCCTATAAAGAAACCCTGGTTTTTTGCTGGTGTTGAATTTCGCGCTCTTGCCGTAGAGCGAAATAAGCGAAAATTAAACCCGCGCGAAATAAAATGATTTGACAGTAACTGGAATTGTCCAGTCTATTGCAGAACAATTTCTTATTAAGAATTAAGTGAACTTTAATTTTAATGTCAAATAAAAGACCGCTGGACTAAGGTTTCGATGATAACGATGACTCTGAATAAAACGATAAACTATATCATATTCCTTAGTTTTCGATAAGGCAAAAAAAAGGAAGTAAGTTTTTCTTAGCCTACTTAATTACAAACACGTTCATATAACGAATAGTATATATAACGACAGCATTTTCTTTATAGTGGACTGATTGCAGGATTTAATCCACCTTAGCGCTTTAATCATATACAAACTATTTTTCAAAGATCATCTCACCGAAAATATTGTTTGTAAGGAATCAAAAACATCAAATATATCCGATCATGCTAAAAATAATATATCCGCAATTCTTCGAAGAACATAGCATTTACCATCAGGTTAAATAAAATACCTGACCCGTATTAAACTCACATTTCTGATGTCTTTAATTTCACTGCCAGACAGAGTTTTCCCAGTATGTTGTATGTACCTAAACTATCATAACATGTGGCTACATTTAGGTGACAAAGCATGATAAACCAAGCTAGAATTCTCTGTAATAAACGTAAATCCTGCTAAAATTGCACATTAACATGGTCTGAGAAATACAAATGTATCTAGAGCGTTTACTAGACACAATAAAATGTTTTTCTGAATGAATGGCTAACCATGTAAACCCTAATCAGACTGTATAGGCGTGAAGACTAGTATACTATAATCCCAATTCTTACATTCTGAGTTTTTTTAGGAAGTTCGTCATCAATATAAAAATCCAATCAGGTTAAATGCTTAAATAGTGTTTTTGAATGTATGTCGATTTTTATAAGGTTAGCATATAAGATGTAAAATCAAATGTGACGAGAAAACGTAAATAAGATCATACAATAAATTTTTACTGATAATCACTCTGCATTAACAACAAGATTTACTTACAGTTACAGTTCATCTTCTTTTTCTGCATAACAACATCCTCATACAGTTAGAAAACTTTTAGCAAACAATCTTTCATGACAGTTCGTGAGCACTAGACAGGCTCCGGTATGTAAACTCGTCATTTGTTCTGTTTTGACCTTCGCTTAGCTCCAAGAACAAAGGGATTTGTGGAAATTGATTTCAGTGTATCACGAATACAGGCTGCATTGGGGTCACACAAAGTTCTTTGTGGGGTAACTCACAATTTCTTTACGTTAATAGAGATCAAATTGCCTGTATCTGATAAACCATGTAATCTAGAAATCTTTAGCACCTTCAGGTTCAGAAATATGATGGATTAAGAAATTGAGAAAATCAATCAGTTTTGTTAAAGCGAATATTATAAATACGCTTAGAACTAGTCAATATTTATCACACGTTGTTTTAATTACCGACAATGCAATACATACAATGACAGGTAAACATAATATGTAAAGGTCATAATTTGACCAATTTAATTCTTATCCCATTTGATTTGCCATAAGTTCAATCCGACCCAGTTTTTTTTATCTGAGGCAATGTATTGTTTTGCAGTATTACTATCGGTGTAGACCCTTATCAGAATGTCTAGAAGCATTGACTGATCTGAGACTACGGCCGTAGCAGAAGTGACAACAAATAACTTTTATACAAAATTAACGTCCGCTCTCTCCGTCTCAACGATGAAATTTTAAAATGCAAGTAAATTAAAAATCATCAATTTCAATTAATCATAAAATAAAATAATCCAGTAATTTGGTAAGTTAGCATTCAAGAAATTGGAAGCTTTTTAACATGAATTCTTGGTTTCCCAATATGGCATTGCATACATGTTGTAAAATTATTCTTTTTCATTGGAGTATCTTACATGTAAAAAATGATGTTTTTTTGTATACTACACTAAAACACAAAAAAATGATTTGCTTTATTTATTATCCGTAAAATGTCCAGTTTGAAAGAAGAAATTTAAGATTTTGGAGAAACTAACATCCTATTTGTAATTCTCTTGCGATCACATGTATGCATTCGTGGGACGTTGGTTAAAATACGTGTTTGTATAGTAAATTTCATCACTCAGAATATCAAAGAAACAAATCACTATGTAGCTTTGGCAATTTTTTCTAGTATCTTATGTATTACACGAATTAATAACCACACACACACACGCGCACATACACGCACGCACACAAGTGGGGTAATTGCACATTCAAAACGTATTGCTAACATCTAGAGGTAAGTACCTCATCCTGTATCACACACAATCACACACATTTGACAAATACCAAGTGGGGTTATTGCACACACATAACGCATTGCAAACACAAAGAGGAATCGTACCTCTATCTGTGTCACACACAACACACGTGCATCGCAAAAGCTAAGTGAGGTAACAATTCACAGGATCATTCTTCTTACTTTAAATCAGGTAAGTTCAGCTCTTGTTCTATTCCGTCGAGAGTGTACATATATAAATTAATAATAAAAAAGATGTCTTCAAGATTTAGGCAACGTTGATGGTTATGTGATCGTCTGTGGTTTGTGAACATTGTTTTACGTCCCTTTTCAATAGTATTGAGGTGGCCAAATTTCATAACCAATCTCCTGGTCTACCAGTACTAGACTTCTATCTACAGTAAAAAAAATCAGCCAACTCTCTCACATCAAGACACATGGGGGGAGAAGGGCTCAAAGCCATGCCCCTCTGTTATTGTCTGCTAAGCACAACTTAACATGTATAATCTCTTTGTTAAGGATAGCCATTTAAAAAGTTTAGTTTGGTTTAGTTTATTTGGGTTTTAAGGCACATCAGCACAGTTTAGGTAGTACAGCACCTAACAGGAAAGATGACACACATGTCATCCCACCTGCTTGAGTCCAAGTGTTTCTAAAGACTCCAAGATATTATGATGCACGCCTACAGTGGTTGCCAATTTCTTGTTTACCAGTAGGGACAACTACAAGGGCCCACAAACATGGCATGGAAAGCTCCTTAAATTCGGAACTTAAAAGAGTGTGATACTGGGTTACAGATCAATAAATCAAAAAGACATTACAGATTTCTGTTACTTTAATGAAAAGATTTTCTACCAATAACAAAAAGGTCATCATATGGTGGTAAGCATCAGAAGCTGAAACAACAATTGTCTTTAAAATCAGCACATGTTGATCTCAACGATTTAACATCAATATAGCACAGAATAGGCAAGATAAAAATAAAACATTTTGTAATTAATCAAGAATGGACATGTTATCCTATGATCACAAATTCAGAATACACCATCAGGTTTTTGTGTCAGACATCAGAGTTCAGTGGATAAACAGCAAACTACTACAAGCTAATCTAAAGTAAAAGCAGTTTACCAATACATTGTTTTTGCAATTGTTTGTGATTGTTCATTTTGAGTGTAACATAATTCAATGAAAATTTAACAGTTTGTAGTTGGATATTTTTAAAAGTTTAACAATACATTTTTTATGCAATTGTTTGTGATGGTTCACTTGTGATAGTTCATTTTAAGGGTTACATAATTCAAACATTGTAACATATAGTAATATTGTAGATACCATAATAATTTGCAGAACCATGACAAATTACTCCATACATCTGACACCAGTTTGTACACTCTAACTACCTTAATTCTAACATGAAGCATATTTGTACATATTTGTGTGATACCCTTCTAGAAATTAGAAGTTTTTTAGTTCTAGATTATATTCCACAAATATGATACAGAAAAACATCATGACTGGTTTGGTAAAAATGAGGGCCTAAGAAATAAAACTGAGACTAGAGACCATACTCAATTATCAAGCATCTCATACACATGAAAAATATGACATGCACATCTAAACTTTATACTGAACAACTGTTAAAATATCATGCCAATATCTGTTAAACTGTGAAAGTAAGCATTTAATTTAGCAGATTTTATTTATTTATGCTTCTCTCCTAAAACTAATAAACTAACCCATATGAAAAACATGTCCGCACTTCTACACTTAATGCACTTCTACACTTAATGGTGAACATATGTACAAAGTTTCAAATCATATCAGTCTGTTTTAAACTGAAGAATTAATTTGTGTCACAATATTTTGTAAAATCCTTCTTCCTTGAAAAAAATGCTGGAATGATCCATATGAAAAACTGTTCAAGAAGTTCATTTTACAGGATTTGAGACTGTTACATTCTGCTCATCTCAAGGAAAAATAATCAATTGATCAACAATGAAAAGTATGTCATATGCATTTCAACTTCTCTGTAATAATCTGAACTATTCTAGGATTTGCTACAGATTTTTTTTTACTTAACAAACAGTGAATAAAATATTCAGAAAAGCCTGTTTTTCAAAGTGATATAAAGTAAGAATGTTTATTTGGTCCATATCTGTAGAAAATGACATAATATTTATTCTATAAAAATCTCCAAAGCTCTGTTTTAAATATTGCATAACACAAACCTAAACGGTGGAGTTCAACAGGTCATTGACAAGCAACAAGAGAAATGACTTCTGATAATGCATCATAATACACTATCTTAAGACCAGGTTTAAATATTGGAATATTGGAATTCTGACACCAATATTTTCACTCTGCTACTAAAATTTTTGTTTCAAACATCACTGAACAACCAGTGAGTGAAAAGTTCAGAAAAGATTGAATTTTAAGATGGTATGAAGTTTGTGTCAAAATTAGGTTTATAGAATTTAACAGAAAAAAATTAAAATCCCAGGGCGGGGCACCTGGGCAACTCAAGAACATTATTTCAATAATTTAAGTAGAGATCATCAATATAAATATACATACCAAATTTGATGACAATGGGATGAAAAATGTGACCTCCATTGCGTAAACAAAATGTTTGCTTTAATCTGACCTAGTTTTCAACCCAAGATGACCCAGTTTCGCAAAGGGATCGCCACACCACCAAGACAAACATTCTGACCAAGTTTGGTTACAATCAGATAAAAATTGTGGCCTCTATCGTGTTAACAAAAATGTTGACGGACGACAAACATCTGGCCCCCCTCTGATCACAACAGCTCATTCAGAGCCTTTGGCTCTGTGAGCTAAAAATTTTACTTGCCACATCCACTCCACAACTTACTATACAGACTCTCAAAGAATTTCACTTTATACTCTGTCATGTGCTCTTATGAACAATCCTTGTTTTTCAGGTATTTCTAAATATATTTGCATGAACAATACCCTAGTCACCCAACACTTACATTACTTATATGCCTTACTTTCAACAATTCCATTAAACAAAAGCTCACCTGCATCTCTCTTAATAAGCCCGTTGAAATTTTAAACACTTGCAAGAATACTATCAAATACAATGGAAATTTCTTTTTCGTTTGAATATTTTTTGGTTGTATATCATCTGAATCTATAAAGTCATGACATGAAGTTCATGATGAACACTGCATGTATCCATTGGCTGTTAAAAATCTTTTATTTTCCTCTTTTCAACCGTTATCCAGTTATGTACTGTTTTTTTTTTATTTTCTTCCACGACAATGTTTGAAGGCATTTGTATTTTGTGGAAGCATTCAAACAATCGATCTTCCTCAGCTCTTGCGCATTGTTACATTTGTCGTTAACATCAGCAGCTCACGCTGTTCATCTGTCAGCTCAATTTTTGCGCTGAAGTAGAAAAAGTGTAAACTTACACATGCTGAAAATGTTATCAAGTTTTCAAACAATCTATGGAAAACTTCACAGAACATGATATTTTTTTATGTATAGAAAAGGGAAACTTCTTATGTCACATGTGACTGGTGCATTAGGAATGAGGATTCTAATATGATAAATTAATTTATAAGTTTCTTACAAACAACATTGAATAACAAGACACAATTTAGCTAATTATTTTACTCTTCAAACCATTCACAACTGTTCATAATGTTATGTATAATGCATAATTTAAAACAAGAGGGCCTTTAGGAACCTGGATCATTCACCAGAGGGGCCGTGACCTAGGGTAAAAATGCAAGACTAACTTCACCTAGATGGCATAACTTGAATAACTCTTTTCTCTGTCCTTTTTATGGGGAGAAGACCACCCAGTGACCTTTCCTTTAAGTTCTGGCAAAATCAGGCCATCTGATTCTGAAGAAGAGTTCAAGTTCTTCTAATGTAAGTTAATGTAAACTTTATGATTACTGGGTGGGCCAAATTTGGACCCAGAGGCATGATTAAAAGAAAAGAAGATGTCCAGATGATGCTTCATACATAAAAGCTATGGGGTTTCTAGTTTAAGAAAGGAAGATTTTTTGAAATTAGAATTTGAAGCTCATCTTTTAGCCTGTGACCTTCTTATGTAACCACTTGAAACCATTCCGACCATTTTATTAGGGGACTCGCCCAAGTTTGGTCAAATTTCAGAGAAAATCTTGTGAAAATATTGGCAAAAGAAACAAAGAAACCCACTGCACTATAACTGACGACAAACTAAGGCTGGTCACACTAACTTACAATTAGCACTTTGTGCTTAAAGAGCAAAAAACCAAAACAAGCTAATAGCATATTGCTATGTAATACATATCCCCTACCGGTTACTCTTAAAGGCAATGTGAATAATTTGCTTGTAATGTGTTTAAGAAGATAATGTATTTAAAATAAGTGGAATGATTAGATTTGGAAATGAGTTGCATCAGGGATGGGATGCATTAGGTTTGAGATTCATCAGGGATGAGATGCATTGGGAAAGAGATTCATCAGGGATGAGATGGATTGGGAATGAGATTCATCAGGGATGAGATGGATTGGGAATGAGTTGCATCCGGGATGGGATAAACATTAATATTTCCCCACCAAGGGGAACATTTGTGGTAAGTTATTTTAAGAGGTTAATACACGACACAGCCCAGCTGTTATTTTAAATTCTCCCAAAAAATGAAAAATTGGTTCAAAAAGCAATTTTGTATGTGACCTTGACCTCTGAGGTAAATCATGGTTCATATACACGACATTCTGTCTCATCAAGTGGAACATTTTTGGTAAGTCGTTTTAAAATTCCCCAACAAATTAGAAACGGTCTGAACAAACAAATTTTGTGTGACCTTGACCTCTGTGGTAATGTCTAGATACAGGCTACATTCCATCTCACCATGGGCAACATTTGTGGTAAGTCATTTTAAAATCTCCCAATAAATGACGGAAAAATGGTGGGGACAAAGAAATTTTTCAGAATTTTCACCTTGAAAGTCTATGCGTGACCTTGACCTTTTAGCTATGGTCATGGTTCATATGCGCAACACTCCGTCTTACCGAGGGGAACATTTGAGGAAAGTTATTCTAAACTCCCCCAATATATGATTGAAAAACGGTCCAGATAAGTAAAGTAGACAGAATTTTGACCTTTAAAGTCTAAGTGTGACCTTGACCTTTGAGTGGTCATGGTTCATAGACGCGATCCCCCCCCACCGGTAAGGGACTAAAATATCAAAAAGACAAAAAAAGACAGACCTGTCTTTATCCTTGAGGAAGAAGCTTCCTTTACTTCAGAACTTGGTCCTGGAAACGTATCTGAAATTGGAAGAAATGCTTTAAACATCATGAATACACTTGTTACTTTATAGTAAACAAGAGGGCCTATGGGACCATGGGTCGCTAACCTGCCAACAACTGCTCAATGGTTGCAAGAGTCAGTGGATGCAAATGCAATTGACTCAAAGAGTTATCAAATTTTGACTCTGGGGTCATCTCTGGTAGAGTTTCACTAGATGACATTCCTCATCAGGATTGTTAAAGCACAAAGTGGACTGAAGGTTTTTGTTATTTTTGCATGGAACGCTGCATCTTACATTTTTTTTACATAAAGAAGTTTCAAACCTGACCTAGATATCATTGAGATCAACATTTTCACCATGCGTGAAAAAGATGGGACCAAAATTGAGACCGCTAGAGTGCGGACAAGCTTTTTCTATAATTTGACCTAGTGACCTAGTTTTAAGGGTCACATGACCCAGTTACAAACCTGAATTAGATATCATTGAGATAACATTCTGACCTAGTTTGAAAAGATCGGATAAAAATTAAGACTGCTCGAGTGCAGATAAGCTTTTTCTATCATTTGAACATGTGACCTAGTTTTGAAGGTCACCTGACCCAGTTATGAACTTGACCGAGATGTCATTGAGATAAACATTCTGACCAAGTTTGAAGAAGATCGGATAAAAATTAAGACTGCTAGAGTGCGGACAACAATTGTGAACGGACGCCAGATGAAAGGCGATCACAAAAACTCACCCTGTCACTATAAACAGGTGAGCTAACAAAAAGTAAGCCTATTTGCAGGTGACTATTGCCATCATGTACTAGATTATCATCTTTCTGTCCAGTTCGCTCACTGATAATCATTACTGGCCCGCTTTAACCAGAGACTGTGACATTATCCATGTATTATCCATGACGTCACCTTGGAGCCAAAATGACGTACACTGCTTGCAATTAAGACTTGTTGTTGATTAATAGACATGTTATATGTTACTCTCATTGAGATGAAAAATCGAACAATTGTATTACAGATTTTAATACACTTCAGAGCTGGGCTGTTTCATGTATTAACCTCTTAATATTACATATATAAAACATTGTGTATTATGCTTTTCCCTTACTTTTTATTGGAAAGTACATCCTGCATCTTTTTTTGCATCTCTTTATTTTATGCATCTTGATGAAACAAAAAAAGGAAACACAAAACCATATATTGGACTATTCAACTATAACTGTATTATAAACAGAGTGAAGAATAATACCCAGACAATACTGCCTTGTCACAGAAGTATGGGAAGCAAAACCACAAGAAAATAATAAAAGATGGATGCAATTCCAGTAGGCCATCTTGGATTTTATCTTTTTGTAAAAAAGAGAATTGATATTGACATGAAGGAGTAACATAAATCTTGAAAAACCAATTGAAAATTTGTAATTTAATGAAAAAACAGCTGGAATGATATTTTACCCAATAGGTTTTTTTTTCAAAACCCAATTAAAATACATTAAAACTCAAAGTATTAAATTCCCAATTGGCTAAAATTCTTATCTGTAACACTGATGTAAGACAACTGTACATAGTAACTTAAGTAAGTTTCATGAAATTCTGACAAAAACTGTAGAAGTAATTCTTCACAAAATGTTAACAGACAGACGGACCAACAGACTGACTCAAGTACACCCCTTACTCTGGTTTGTGGGGGTATAATAACTTATTGACAGCATTCATCACTTTTAAGCTAGACTCCAAGCCTTAAAAATTATGCTAGACACATTAATAAAGTTCCAAAGAATAGCAAAATGTCTTAAAGATACCAATTTGAAAACATTAATTACAGGGGATATTTTTTTTCAAAATGCAAAAATGATGTAGCAATGATGAAGCAACATATAATCTTACAGTTAGTGTAATTATCATGATTCTGCTCTGTTTCATCATCACTGTCACCTTCATCACCACTGTAATCACTGCTCAACTTGGTACCTGTAATCAAGACAAAAGGTAAGGGTGGATATGAAAATTAATGAAGCAATGAATTCTATCTTGACTAAGTTTTTTACAGCAGTTGCGAAGCAACCAATGTTTTAGCTACCAGTTTTTAAAGCACCCAGGACCTTTTAAAAACAAGAGGGCCATGATGGCCCTATATCGCTCACCTGAGTACAAAAGTACTCTCTGCTTGTGGTTTCAGACAAGAAGATTTTTAAAGTTTTGCCTATACAAGTCTATGTAAAATGAAGTGACCCATGGGGCGGGGCAAATTTTGACCCCAGGAAAATAATTTGAACAATCTTTGTAGAGTTCCAATAGAGGATGATAAATGCCAAATATCTAAGCACTAGGCCTTGTGGTTTCAGACAAGAAGATTTTTAAAGTTTTGCCTATACAAGTCTATATAAAATGAAGTGACCCCTGGGGCGGGGCCAATTTTGACCCCAGGGAAATCATTTGAACAATCTTTGTAGAGTTCCACTAGAGAGTGCTAAATGCCAAATATCTAAGCTCTAGGCCTTGTGGTTTCAGACAAGAAGATTTTTAAAGTTTTTCCTATATAAGTCTATGTAAAATGAAGTGACCCCTGGGGTGGGGCTAATTTTGACCCCAGGGAAATAATTTGAACAATCTTTGTAGAGTTCCACTAGAGGATGCTAAATGCCAAATATCTAAGCCGTAGGCCTTGTGGTTTCAGACAAGAAGATTTTTAAAGTTTTTCCTATACAAGTCTTATAAAATGAAGTGACCCCTGGGGCGGGGCAAATTTAGACCCCTGGGGAATAATTTGAACAATCTTTGTAGAGTTCCACTAGAGGATGCTAAATGCCAAATATCTAAGCTCTAGGCCTTGTGGTTTCAGACAAGAAGATTTTCAAAGTTTTTCCTATATAAGTCTATGCAAAATGAAGTGACCCCTGGGGCGGGGCCATTTTTGACCCCAGGGAAATCATTTGAACAATCTTTGTAGAGTTCCACTAGAGGTTTCAAAATGCCACATATCTAAGCTCTAGGCCTTGTGGTTTCAGACAAGAAGATTTTTAAAGTTTTTCCTATATAAGTCTATGCAAAATGAAGTGACCCCTGGGGCGGGGCCAATTTTGACCCCAGGGGAATAATTTGAACAATCTTTGTAGAGTTCCACTAGAGGATGCTAAATGCCAAATATCTAAGCTCTAGGCCTTGTGGTTTCAGACAAGAAGATTTTTAAAGTTTTTCCTATATAAGTCTATGTAAAATGAAGTGACCCCTGGGGCGGGGCCAATTTTGACCCCAGGGAAATAATTTGAACAAACTTTGTAGAGTTCCACTAGACGATGCTAAATGCCAAATATCTAAGCTCTAGGCCTTGTGGTTTCAGACAAGAAGATTTTTAAAGTTTTTCCTATATAAGTCTATGTAAAATGAAGTGACCCCTGGGGCAGGGCCAATTTTGACCCCAGGGAAATAATTTGAACAAACTTTGTAGAAATCCACTAGAGGATGCTAAATGCCAAATATCTAAGCTCTAGGTCTTGTGGTTTCAGACAAGAAGATTTTTAAAGTTTTTCCTTTTGGTTGCCATGGCAACCAGAGTTCTGCATGGAATTGATTTCTTTGAACAACTTTGGAAGAGCTTCATGCAAGGAACATCCGTGGCAAGTTTCGTCAAAATTGGCCAAGCCGTTTCAGAGAAGAAGTCGTTTGAAGAAAAAGTTGACGACGGATGGACGGACGCACGGACGACGGACGACGGACATCAGGCGATCACAAAAGCTCACCATGAGCACTTCGTGCTCAGGTGAGCTAAAAATGAAATGCATGAGTTCTGAGACCCCCTATTTATATGCCAGTTTGTTTACATACACTGTATACAGCTGAAACCTCTCTTTAACCCTTTCCTCCATAATTACCCATTTTTATGCATCTGCGACAAGTGTAGATCCAGATCAGCCGGCAAATTTGTGCCATCTGATCAGGATCTGCAGTGGTTCCAATGGGTCAGAAATAACCTAATGAATCAAAAAGCAAACAGTGTAGATCCTGATAAAATAATATGGGTGGATGTGCCAACTGATCTAGATCTAGGGTTAATATAGTCTGAACATTTTAAGAATTAGCTTTAAATTTGTTGTAGTTGGTGTTTTAAAGCGACATTACTTCAATTTAACCCGCTCTTGTATGAAATATTACATGTATTTGGAACTATAGTCACTAATTTGCAGCATTAGTTCGGGCTAATAAAATTTTAATTTACTGAATTAAATTTGGTCCGCGCGACTAACAACGAAAGTAAGATTTCCGAAACGTCACAGAAATCGAGATCGCGCATGAAGTTGTCGCGTCGTTAAAAATAAATGCTAAATATAGCTCCATTATATTTAGCTTCTTAAAAGTTCGTGAATGACAATTTAACAATATCATTTAAAAATCCCATCTATAAGAAAGAATTTGACCAGACCTTTTGTGTTCTGTTAAAGAGGTCATAAATTGGAGTCTATTTGGACAAAAATGATGTTTTTAGTGGTATATTCTTATTTATATTATTATAATTTTAAAGCTGGGGCTTTAATTACAAACAGTGAATAAAATATTAAGAAAAGTCTGATATTCAAAGTGCTTTAAAGTAAGAATGTATTTTACCTTATAAAAACTCCCAGAGCAAAGTTCTTAAAATTGCATAACACAGATCTAAGCAGGAAAGTTCAGTAGGTCATTCATTGACCACGGACAAGAGCTCTTTCTCTCTGTTTTCTTTTGAGACAGTAGTTTGCTTGAAATTAATAGACTAAACCTTTTCTACAAAAATGCTTAACCTTTTCCTCCATATATATACTTTTTTTCAATGGACAATCAGTGTAGATCCAGATCAGTCAGCATATCCCTTTTGCTAAACAAAATCTACACTGTTAGCTTTTTTATTTGTTCAGTTAATTCTGACTAAAATTCAACCAGTGCAGATCCTGAATAGACTACATAAATAAGCCAGCTGATCTGGATTTACACTGTTGGCATAGCAAAAAAATATGTACGAGTGGAAAGAGTTTGGTCAAGATCAGGGCTAAAGACAATAAAACTGAGACTAGAGACCATACTCAATTCTCAAGCAAATGACTGCTGAAAACTGATACTAGTCTTAGAAAAAAATCACATGCTGGAGTTCTGAGACCTCCAATTAACTAGCCATTTTTTATACATACACGTACAACATAACCCTTTCCTCCTTATATACGCATTTTTACGCAGGTGGAACAAGTAGATCCAGATCAGCTGGCACATTCCTGCCGTCTGATCAGGATCTGCACTGGTCCCATTTTAGTTAGAAATAACCTAATACATAAAAAAGCGAACAGTGCAGATCCTGATCAGATTGTTTGGATGTGCCGGCTGATCTGGATCTACACTGTTCGCCCATGCAAAAAGTTGTGTATATGGATGAAAGGGTTAATATAGTCTGAACATTTTGTGAATGTACTTCAAATTTGTTGTTGTTGTTGTTGTTGCTTTACTTACAAATTTGAACAAAATATTCACAAAAGCCCATGTTCAGTGCTATAAATTACAAATGATTATTTCATAGAATATGTCAAAATTTACCCTATAAAAACTTCCAGAGCAAAGTTCTTAATATTGCATAACACAGATCTAAGCAGGAAAGTTCAGTAGGTCATTTAATATGACCAGCAACCAGAGCATTGAACTCCATAATGCATTCTTATACATCTTAATATAGCTGAAGACAGGTAGAACTATTGAAATTTTGTCACTTAAAATTTTCACTCTGCTACTAAAATTTTTGTTTCAAATTTTATCACTGAACAACCAGTGAATGAATTGTTCAGGAAAGATTGAATTTTTAGATGGTATAAAGTTTGTGCCAAAATCTGGTTGATAACTATAGAAAATCAAAGGTTAAAAACAGAATTTAAAAGAAAAAAATTTTGAAAACCCCAGGGCGGGGCCCCTGGGCAATTCAAGAACATGATTTTAATAATTTGAGTAGAGATCATTAATATCAATATTCATACCAAATTTGATGACAATCAGATAAAAAATGTGACCTCTATTGCATTAACAAAATTTTTGCTTTAATCTGACCTAGTGACCTAGTTTTTGACCCAAGATGACCCAGTTTCAATAGGGGTCATCACACCACCAAGAGAAACATTCTGACCAAGTTTGATGAAAATCGGTTGAAAACTGTGGCCTCTATCGCGTTAACAAAGAAAATGTTGACGGACGACGGACGACGGACGACGGACGCCGGACGACGGACATCTGGTGCCCCTCTGATCACAATAGCTCACTCAGAGCCTTCGGCTCTGGTGAGCTAAAAAAGTAACAAGTGGTCTCAAGAAGCGGCACACCTTGGACATTTCTGATGCAATCTTTGTGGTTAACTATACGTGTGTGATTATTGGTAGATAGGGAAGATTGGTAGATTCACATCTTGATAGAAAGAGGGAAATGAGGTCGCATGAATTAGAGGATTCACAGATTTATACAATGATCTTGTATTTATACTGAAACATGTTTATGTTACCGACAGTTCAATTAAATCTAAAATGTTACAACACAGCCCCGTGATTATAAATCCTTTTTCAAGCTCAACTTGAGTATTAAACTTGATTTGCTTCTTTACATTGCTAGAATTAAATCATCTTTACTTTATCAGAAATATATATTTGCTTTTGTTAAGGCTATTCATCTAATAGTTTCAGCAGAAAGCAAGACTTAACACGCAAAATTTAAATATTTCTTAACAAGCAACTGTTTAACAATAAACTATTAAACATGTAGGTGACATAAAATTAATCAAAATGTTTCATGGTAGTAAATGAAACTAAGAATATTTTAAGAATTACCTCATGGCAAAGAGGCATAAGTTGCCAAAGCATTCCTTCATCACACAATTCCTTTCCCACTTTTCACCATGGTTCACTAACCGGCCCAGAGTCTTATTTTCTTCTGTTGCATCAATACTTAAAAGAAAAATCAGTGATCAAGTTATTTATAACAACAAAGTTTCTGTAGCTCGTTTTTTTGGCGTTGTCCCGGTTAGCTCAGTTGGTTGCGTCGCAGGAATTGCATGGCTAGGCGCTGTCGCCGTGACGGTGCGGGTTCGCTCCCAGCTAGAGAAGCTATCATTTGAAATTCACAGTAGCGCTATTTGTGCAGTGTGGCGGCCGTAAAAAGTCTCCCCGTACATTAAGTCAATACTGTTATCAGTAAATTAACCCGTTACCGATGTCATGCAGTGATTGTTACGTATATCAGGGCTATCCGATCAACGTTTTTTGGCGTTGTCCCGGTTAGCTCAGTTGGTTGCGTCGCAGGAATTGCATGGCTAAGCGCTGTCGCCGTGACGATGCAGGTTCGCTCCCAGCTAGAGAAGCTATCTTCTGAACAATACAAGTTTGTGTACACTACATGTCTTTGTGTAGTTAAAGTTAAAGGCTTACCACAAGCGTTTCCCTCCAGAATGGAAAAAGAAGCGACAACCGCTTGATTTTTCTTCTCCTCTTCTGTCCCCCTCCTTAGCAGAAATATTTTCCCCTCTATTTACTACGAGGAAATCTCCGTTTTTCTTCTGATTTCTGTGACAACACCCCTTCCTGAAATTTAAGCAAAACAAAATATTCCAACAGATCAAAGTGTTTAGGAACTAACAAGACAAATGTACTCTTATCACAAGACTTTGCTTCTATCCAGGTTAGTATAAGCAGTATGCATTTTTTTCTATACTAGTATAATGTCAAATGATGTCACTTAACCTCATAAATGATGTCAATTTATCTCATAAATAATACCAATTTTAAGGCAACGTTTATATTACAAGAATTTTTCAGAAGATACATGTAAATGCGTTATTCGTGTCTATTTGTTTTGTGTGAAAAATTTTAAAATGAATCTAAAACTAAGTCTTGTTGTCAATAAATATAAACTATTATCTTTATCTTGTTCCGGAAACTGTTATTAAGCTGAGGCGCTGAATGAAAATTTTCAAGACTCGTTTAATAAAACTTTAAATCAATTGACAACTCTAGATCCTCTATTTAACACTGACTAACACCCCATGCTTTTCTTAATTTTTAAAGCTAATAGCAGGTCTTGTTAAAATGAAACATTAATCAGTCAATTTTAGTTTGGCCCGAGTCAATTCATATCATTTGTTCTGTGATCATTAAATTATAGTTTATCTGACGACTGATAATACAAGCAGAAGAAAATGTATATTGGTAATTATACAAACAAAATGACACAAAAACAGCAAAAGTGTCAAATAAAAACCTAATCCAAAATAATTTGACAGAAATCAACACACAATTGTAATATAAACCATCCTAATTTATCATATTGAGTGGACATGTCCTGTAACACTCCCCAGAGCAAAAGAACTTAAGCAGCATGCCATAACCGCTTCGACGTCATCCATGTTCATAAATAACTTCATTAGTCATACTGACATAGAGCAGAACCATATTTGGCAGTGATAGTAAACATGCCAATAACTGTGCATTAAGCTACTGGTAGTGTTTTGATTGATGAGGAAATTGCATATGACATGTGCGTGAAATAATATAACAATTTATTGTTTAACATGAATATGTGTCTGTAGTCAAATAAACACGGTCAAACTCAACTGTAATATTTCTATCAAAAGATCAGTCACGTCATGGCAGTCAGTTAATGTTGTCCTTCATGAGTCCTGAGAACTAACCAGTACCATGCACGCATACTCAAGCCAGAAGCTGACAACTGCCCTACATAAATGACAGTTTAAATAGAGGAGACTGGCAGCAGAAATCATTTCATAACCATCATCCATAAATTTAAGTTGTCAAGCCAAACGTAGAATTGTTAAACTAACCCTCTTATCCGTATGAATTCAGGGTTTTTTCTGCCTATTTTGGGAAAAGGAGTCTGGACATTTTGGGAATTTTTTATCGACAAAAATGCCCATTTTGGGAAATTTCACAAAGATTGAATTTAGTTTAGTTTAAACTTATTTATTTTACATCGATTTTGAAACAAGTTATTCCAACTTATATTAATCACGCTTGATGACTGCTTCCTGTGTTTCCAACCAGTATTCGCGCCGGATGTGGATTGAGGAAACTGCAGACGAACCTCATCCCTGGTGGGACTCGAACCTGCATTCTCCAGATCTGGAGTCCGACACTCTACCCCTAGACCACTGATCTTCTAGATAAAATAGTCCATTTGGGGAAATTTCAATATGCATTTATTTAGCTTAAATCAGTCAATTTTTACATTACCAATGTACTTTTACCTGCTTTTTGGTCTTTATTCAAACAAACATTGCAAAACTGGTACTGTAACTTGTTAGCCAACTGTTATCAGAAATAATGTTCTCATTTAAATTATTCATTATATGAAATGAACATCTTTATAAAATAGTGAAACTGTAGCAAATTTAATGGTTATTTTAGAGTATAAACTAAATAATTCAGATAAACGTAAGTTTTTATTGTAGAACTTATTGTTGTGCAAAGCCATCATAGTCGCGAAAATACATTACAAAAAGAATTAAGTGTCTAAAGAGTCATATTATGATGTACCTTCTGCAGTTAAGGGGACCTTCTGTAAAGTTTTACAAAACAGTTATAAATTTATTGATTTATTCAATAGCTATAATGTTGAAAGAAGTTCCAGAAAACATTCATGCTTACAGTTAAATCAGGGTCACTGAACGCTTTCAGGTTATAGACCACTAAATATTGGTGATCAGGCCTCTAGGTTGAACCAAGGTAAATCCAATTCCCATAGACCTCAATGTTATATTACCAATATTCAATGCACATTTAACACGATTTCTATCATCTTAATTTCTAGACAACCATATATGACTGTGGAGATCTACATTTCATCTATTCAAAAACACACAGCAAATGGGGGGTTAACTTACTTGTAAGAAAATTACTGATCTCTAACCGAACAGACCCTATTTTAAATGCGGTATCGCAAATACGGTGCCAAAAATATACATCCGCTCTTCCGGAACTAGTCCGCCTCTACCAAACGAGATATAGGCATGAAATTGCTTTCATTTATTTTCCTTACATGTTATTCCTACAAACAAGTCACAAACAGGTCGATTTCTAACGGTTAAGAGGCCCCCAGATGAAGAGAAAAAAATAGCATATATTGAAACGGACTTCATTCGAATGGACCACAGAGGAATACTGAGTTATTTACCATAATACAACCTCTAAATAATTTGCGGACCAGTAGCAGGGGGTCAAGCCTGATTGGTAGAAAATGAAAATAAATATTTTAAAAAGAAAATTATAATGGGAAAAAATAATGATTTTGTAGTAATTTGAATACAAATAATATGAAATTGATAATGAAAAAAAAGTGAAATTCAACCTTGAAAATAGCTGTCATTTTTGACAGAATGTAAACAAAAGTTCCGCAGAGACCTGGGTCATACACTTTTGGCTAAAATGCCGAAAAAGTTTATCGGTCATGCTAGGGTGGAATTGGTATTTTACGGTGTCTCTAGGTAGGTTCTCGGAGAACTGTATGATTTTAAGGGCTTGACCCAATAGTTAATTCAGAAATTGATGAAAGGTTATAATGGAAGTCTATGGAAAATGAATTAGTGGTATATAACCTGCATTTTAAAGGGAAGTCACTCTTCTATTACCTGTGTATTTTGATATATTTTATTAGATTTTTGCCGAAATTTCATAAATAAAATATGTTTTCAATTGGGAAAAATGACAACTTGATATGATTGGGAACAGGGTTGTTTGCTTAGGGAACACCTCCATTCTCTGGAGGCGCAGACAGTGCTGAAAAAAACCTGCTGAATAATCTGAAAAATGCAAATGTTTTGATTCAGTACCTTTGTTTTCAAACTTTTCAACCCATCATCCTGTAGGGTCATCCAGTCTCTGTATAAATTCCTTTGTTTGATCATTTTTCTTGCTGCCATCTATAGCAAAAGAAAACAAATTTCTTAGGGTTTTTTTCCGGCTGTAAAACTATTTTGACAAACAATTATGTCACTATTGACGTTAATATAAAAGACGTCTGATTTTTTTACTAATTGGTTCATGTGTACTCCAACCGTTACCACCCTTAATACTATGGTGGATAATTTGGAAGTTTGGACTCCCGGCAATTCAGTCAGTCAGTGAGAGAAATTGTTTCATATTTCTAATTTTTCATAATTCCTGATTGACCTGTAACATTTATATGCCCTATAATTGATATCTGAAGTAATAAGAAGATTTATAATTATTAAATAACACAAAATTTTATTAAATATGACACCACACTCCTCCCCACTTTAGCAGTATATTGTGACAAATGATACCACCTTAAAGAAGTGTGTTTTCCACCACAGTTTTAACGATAACAGCTTGAGATGTAATTTTTAAGGGCAGACATCTATAAAAAGTCAGTTTGTAAAATGGGTCTGTACTTTGAATCGAATTATTGAGACTATGGGTACCCAAACCCCCTACTTTCGATTTGCCTCTGCCATGTTGAACAGTTGAAGAACCAAGGTGTCTAGCAGAGCTTAGAGTATCGAACCCGGATTCCATGTTGATCACACCACTGTTCATTCATTTCAAAATACGTCAGCATCTGTCAGACATGTCCCAAAATTTTTAATTAGTCGAAATGTAGCGTTCGGCCAAAGACCTCTCTGATTCGACAGAGTGTCATTCAGAGAATTTTTGAAATTTCAAATGTTAAAAACCTTTACAAACTCATAAAAACGTTGCAATTATATTGTCAAAATAAAGTCGAATAATATATTCTTTTGAAATATAAAATCTGCGCGTTTAAATTTCCAAATATCTGAAAACAGTACCTCGTCGGTGAAGTGTGCGTCCATGGTCAGCCATGTTGTTACTAAGATGGCCGAGGTTGCGTCACTGCGCATGCGGAACTGATGCGCATGCGCGTTGTAGTACGAATAGCCTCGAGGTTTTCCGAATATCTGTAGGGCCTATCGAATTTCGCCAACAAGAGTGTGCATACACACACGGACACTCACACCGGTATTTCAGCAATAAAACGAGGTTTTCGTATAAATTTGACTGAGTGCTTGGGACGACATTTCCACGCGTTAGGTGAGGTAGACAAACCGAGGTTATGGGAAAATAACCTCGGTTTATGTGTGAACCACAGTACGTTGGTGTGTACGTCTATGATAAACCTCGCCCAGTAAGATATACCAACGCACACACGCACACGCACGCACACACACACACACACACGCACGCGCGCACACACACATACACACACACTTAAAGACTCGCTTTCGTCTTTCTGTATACATAGCTCACCGCCACCGCCTGTTATATCTTTTATTCGGATAACATATCCTGAGAGATTCGTAATTATTTCATTATTACAATAATTTATTAAATCATTTCTTTAAAGTCTTAGACAGTAACTTTATACGAAGGTTAAAACCATGAAAATATAATCACTGATAAAATGCGGGATCGCAAATCCCGGATTGTTAGACTGCTTCACTGCATTGACTCCTTAGATAGATCTTCTCTATGTAATGTGCACAAAGTTCGACGGATATTTATTATGTCAACACGTTTATAGCTTTTACAGAAAATAGCAATATAGCACTTGTACGAACCTGTACTAGCGTCAAAACATGCAAGCTTTATACCGGCAAAACGATCTACATTGACAATTTTAATGTTTTGAGTTTTAGTATGTTCAGTATGTTTTGCATTTTTATCATTTCACTTTTCTTGTCATATCCAATCTTTAAAAGCTTTTACTTAACGATATCTTCACTTTCTTTTCCCGCTTTCTGTATGATAATTAAAAAAGAGGTTAATCTAAATTCGAGGAAAAAAATATCAAGTGGTTAAGATATATCTAAAATAAGAAAAATTATCTCCTTATAAAACATACGACTATACAAAATTTAAACAGGAAGAGCCTTGCATCGATCAGTAGTAAAGCATTTTTCAAATTGTGCTTTTAACGAGGTTTTATAATCTCATTTACCGTCTGGGTCTCATACATGTTCAGGATGACACTGGAATTAGTTGCAGTCCAATTACACAATTTGACAATTTTTCACAGAAAAAGACATACACACAAACAATTCAACATAAATAGCTAATGACACAGTCAATAGGAAGTGGCTAGGAGCTCATGACGGAACTGTGAACAATGCAACTAAGGTTTGATCTGAAGAACACCATGGCAGGAAGTAAAGAAGTATACCGAGTACCAATAGAAAAACGCAACTCTTTTATTTTTTTGGAATATCTTTGATGTGTGTTAAAGTTTCAAAAATTTCTAAAGGAAGATGTGTTTTAAAATCAAAAAGTAGTCGTTCCGCCAAGGGTAATTGTCGACAGTGAACAATGCATCTGTCGAGCGATTTCATGTCGAGACATCCCTCCTTGGATCATGCCCAAAACCTCATATGCCCGTTGTCTAAAACGCTTGCCATTATCCCATTTGTGTGAAGTAAAATCTTGAAAACTGATTATGGGATTTTGGGATTTGTGTGGCCGTAAGTTGAGGTTAACAAATTGACTTGTTTTGAGGTTATTCATGCATGTTTACATGCCCAAACAAACATTTATTGTGTTTGTACGGGGTTACTGTAGGAGAGAAAGTTTAAAAATCAGTTGACCATTAATGCATCGACTGGTTACTTATTGATTTAAAACACATCTACATTTGCCAATTTATTAAACTTTTACGCACATCAAAAATATTCCAAAAATCAAGTTTTGCGTTTTCATTGGCACTCAGTATATTAAAAGAATTCGATCGCGTCTCTATGTTTTTAAAATTACACAAATCATTAATAAAATCTTAAACAAAAGTCACTGTCATATTACATTTGTTGCTTAAGAATGATAAGCAAAGAGATCAAATGTATATGGATATGAATTCCATAGTATGCAATTTGATTTCTTTAATTATTTTTTATTTCCTCAATTAACAACAGATTTTAGAAAAACCTTGACGCCTTGGGTATCGGCGATTATTTGCAATACATTGTTTTAAAATGTGATACTATTGAGTTATTAAGTTACGTTTCAGGTTATGCATCTCATTGTAATCTTTAATGGCATTCATTTAAATTTGTCAAAAACTCAATTTATCTTCAAAAGAAAAACGCAGCATATATTCAATACCAGTCACTTCTGACAATTGCAATCGCTTGTATACTTATCCATGAACCGTAAACAGGCTCAATCAAACCAAACAATATATTCATTTTTGCCTAGGTCGGTGGCTTTTAAATTTCTTTTTCCATTTATTCCAATAACACAGAAACGTTTTGTGCCGTGAGGCAGCTGTAAAATTTCTCCCCGTGCATTAAATCAGCGCAGTTATGTCCTTTGGAAATCGATGGCCACGATACTTATGTATGCTTATAGTGCATCTTAAATTACCATTTTAATAATGATTTTATCAGTTGTAAGATAGGTGTTTTCAATATACTAGCCAATAAAGAGATTTGGATACAGTTCAATCACCCTTATGATATACTTCCTGGTTTTGCATTTGGCTTTCTCTGTGATATGCAGTTTTTATTTTCGCATATTCCCTGTCAAAATTTTATTCTTTTTCAGTTCCGCCCATTGTTTTCTTGTTAAGGGCAAACCCATTCTTTTATCTCTGGACCATAAGCCGCTGATCATGGAGTTGTGTTTATCAGAAAATACGGCATTATGTGTTCCATGTTCGCCGCCGTTGCGTGCCGTCGTTTGGTATGGATCAGAATTGAACCGTTAACTGGTGAAAATAATGAGTAACTGCAATCTTTAATAAAATCCTCTCCAATGCCACACTTAGAATTATATAAAAAATAGTTTACTGTATTCAGGCAGTTGTTTATGGAACAGCATTCCCAAAGAAATTAAAGATTGTTCTACTGTAGACACCTTTAAAACTTTGTATCTGAGGTGGACTGGATGATTCATTGTTGTTTAAGATAAGGAAAATGTATAATATTGCCTCAATGAAACAGCAAATGTGTTAAGGCATGCATATAAAATGCATTGTGTATTATATTGATTTATGTACTCAAATTTCTTAAATATTCAGTTTTTTCTTGCGCAGACTTACTCACATAGGCCTCGCACACATACTCGCGCACCCACACCCACGCTCACACACGCACACGCACACAGACGCGCGCACACGCATGCACCTGCCCATTAAATGCAAAAAACCTAAACATTACCACAGATATATTATTTGCAGTTTCATTCTTATTATAATATCATATTGTGTTTTGTGATGTTGTTTTATTTATGATCATCGTGTTTATCTTAATCTTTGTATGTTTTTACCTGTAAGGTGGGTCATATGGAAGATTAGTTTATTGCTAAATATGTCACCCTCTATAATACAGAATTTACTTACTTACTTACTTACTTACTTGCTTGATTACTATCTGAATTTTATTGAAATAATAATGAAGTCAGAGTAAAATTAGAACCCATGGTCTTTTCCGAAATTTTAGTTACATAATAATATAAATTTATCAATGTTATTGAAATTGCGCTAATATTTTATTTTGGTATTATTTTGGATTCAGTGCCAATTGTTTTTAATTGTCTTTTGTAAGCCCATTACAGATCAATTTAGCTGAAGTGTTCTGCGAAAGTTATTAAATAAGTGTGATTATCAAATAGTGTATCGGAAACATGATGCTAACTTAAAACAACTTTATTTTGCTAAACGAACCATATAGGATAGATTGTCAAATATATGCCATATCAAATAAAAAGATGAAGATCTAGATTTAATACATATTCCGAATGTTGAATCTGTTGTTTTCCATTCCATCACTGTTGGTAAAAACTTTTACAGTTGATCAATAATATGATACCTCTTAATATACAATCAGCGCTAAATTGAATAATATTTGAATTTGAAGACGCTTGTCTTTGAGCTTACAATATGTTTTGTGGGCCCAGTGTGTGCAACTACTCCGATTACACTTAAAACTATATTTTGACAACAAACACGTTTATCAGGGTGATCCGTGCAGCCCTTTAGGAACTTATCCGAGCTAGCTTATTAGGTAACGTGCTTAGAGTTACGAGGCGACGCACCCTGCGGTTTTGATTGCTTGTCTGAAGCAGGCTTTATTTTAATTACACTTCACAGTACAGTGTGGCGGCCGTAAAGTCTCCCCGAGCAACCGTTGTGAACATTAACACCTGTCTTAATTTTTCAGTTTTTTAAATTTAGTTTACACCTTATTGTTGCATAAATAATAATTGTGAAAATAATAAAATGATATTATGAAATCTTTTTTTTTCAGTGAATATTAAAGTATCGAAACAAAACTTTACTTCAACTAAAGTTAAAATCGAAAATGTTCCCAAATGCAAAATGCCTGGGACATAATATTAAACTGTTTATACAAGCCAAGTGGTGATAAGATAACATATGACAGACACATGTTAAATATTCCATGATCTAAAGCTGCGTAAAGATGACAACTGGTTTAAAGCAATTCACTGCTTTATACACAAACATGTTTAACATCAAGCATCAAGGGGAAGTTCAGCTTATCAGTCCCGGCGATCGGCGATAACAGTTAAATGACCATAAATTTCTCTGGTCTCTTGGAAACATTCAATCCCACCAGAGTATTAGATTGCAAGCAGGCCAACTTGCATTTATTAATG
Source organism: Corbicula japonica (assembly GCA_038501625.1). Classification (NCBI taxonomy): domain Eukaryota; kingdom Metazoa; phylum Mollusca; class Bivalvia; order Venerida; family Cyrenidae; genus Corbicula; species Corbicula japonica. Next base: position 1,959,478 of record JAZAYU010000004.1, read on the forward strand.
TAGCTTCATGAACGTATACATTTTTGACAAACCCGATCAAAGAAATAACTCACGACTAGCAAACTAAACATTCAAATGTATAGGTAAAAAGGTGTAACAGAGATGTGTCATATACTAAAAATGCTCTAAGGGCCGTATCCAATTCATTGTTACGGTATATGAATTTCTGTTTAATTCGCCGAGGCTTCTAAACAAAATATAATATTTAAATTATTATTTTAAAGCCTCTGTTCTTGTTTAAGTGCAGAAAACGCGAAAATTATGTTATTATTATATTATATTCTTCAGTGATCTTTAGTCAAGTATGACAAATTGATAATTAATACATCTGAAGTTCGAAATAATTTTTCGTAATGAAAAATGAATTTCAAATAGCGGCGTGAAATTAGCGGCCTAGCGGCATACAGTTGCGGCATTGTGGCGTGAAGTTGGCGTGAAGTTGGCGGCCTAGCGGACTAGTCTACATAGCGTCGTGAAGTTGGCGGCCTTGATGATTGGCGAAAAAGCGGCGTAATTTGGAGGCCTAGCAGCCAATCGACCTAGCGGCGTGAAGTTAGCGGTCTTGCAGCCTGTAGGCATTACAGCGCGAAGTTGGTACTATTGCGGCCTGCCAAACTGGACAAGAGGCCGCTAGGCCGCTGATTTCAGCCCGCTAGGCCGTCAAATTAAAGCCGCAAAGCTGCCAACTTCACGCCGCTAGGCCGCTGGGCCGTAATCTTCAGATATCTTTCAAGTGATCCCATAAGTTAAATTTATGATAACCAAATGGAAGTTCACCAGTGCTTCAAATGCAAATTGAAGATATTTTACAATAAAATTCTTGATAAAATAATTTGTTTTATGTTGACTGTGCAAAGCGATGTGATAATAGTTAAAGAGTAGTGTATAGATTCAAATTTAAAAGGTAAATGCAATTTATTGAAAGAGAACATGATGATAACAGTTATGCTGAAAAAAATCGTTTAATGCAATACCATGAAACATTTTACAGTTCTATTTTTTCAACAAGCGCTCGATAACTTCGAATCTTCTTATGAGCCAATATACCAATAGACACACACTATTGAAATTCCAAAATCTTGAAATTGCAAGCAGTGCTTAAATTTCATTTTAGTCTATTATACCTGTTGAGATTACTGTTTATGTAACATATTTTTTGGTAAAATCAAATAAATAAAACTTATATATGATTGATTTCTGTTAGTAATTACTTTCAACGTGTAACATGTTCAATCGACCGGTACACAAATTTGTTATTCGATTCGCGATATCAGTTGTGCAAATTTATGATTCCTGTGGTGAGGTGAACTATCATGGAATGTACTGATCAGTCAGCAGATAAAATCCAGGATAAGAAATGGGTTAGCCTAGCGGTCAGCTAGATGGTTCTAATTTTAATTACTTTTAATAATAGTTTTACATATATCTTTATTACAGTTCTCAGTTTCATTTTCTTATTTCTGTCGAACAATCTATGTTCTGAGAGCTAAGCAAAGTTAAAATTAGAAAAATTGATGTGCCTTAGTATATAACTGGATGACAGGGGAATATAAATAATAACAGAACATAGGAACGGGAGCCAGTCTAGGCATTTTGCATGAGGCCGATTGGCATATTATTCGTTCAATTAGTTTAGTGAAGGGTGATAATGTTGCGCGCATCAGAACGAAACGTTTCTTGTTTTGCGGTGTTTTGTAATTTTTATTATGGATAAAAAATGATAGCATCAAATCCGAGACAGGTAAGCAAATAATTTGTCTTATTTCTCCACAGTTCAAAAGAATATCAAATTGTTTTACCTAAGTCATATTTATCATTTCAATTAACATTTTAGTAGTAAGCTAAACAAGTTATTCATAGAATATAGATCTACCATACTCTTTTTAAATCCGAATTTATGCGAAATAGGTGCAATTTATTTTTTTTTCAAAGCAGAAACAAACAATTTCATGAAAACCTCCATATTGTACTTTCTAACGTTATTTATTATTTTTAAAAACTGCTAAATCGTGTTAATATCAAATTGACAAAGATACATTTTTGAATATAGAAAGAACATATTTGCATGTAACCATGATGAACTTGTCTGGAGTTTATAATGGTTAATTTTGATGAACTCTTGAACCGTAAAATTTTTCCTTAAAAACAAGAAAATCGAAAGAAGAATAACCCATTGACTAATAGTTGAATAGCACCCTCATTAGACAAACTAAATATTAAGGATTTTATCGTGTTTGCTTGAACCTTAATATCAAGTCGTTTGTATTGTATGTTGTGATATTAAAAAGGATAAACATCTGAAATAAAAAAAGCCCAAAATGAAAAAAATAATTGATTTGATGATTAAAAACAAAGAAAAAGAGAGAAAAAAACTTAAAATCAGTTAAAAATTCTCAGTTATATGTGAATAATATATATCATCATTTATGTTTATATTATAGAAATGCATATAAATTGTGGTATTATGTTATTTCACGGTGCTTAATTTTCGACGCCAACGAAAACTTTACGCTGACATAAACTAGATTCGCTCAGTAGTATTATCCACATAGTATAAGAAATCATGTGGTTAATATTCGCTGGTATTTGATTGTGTGCACATTCAAAGCGACTATTAAGCCCACGCGAAATAAAATGATACTCCAGTATACATGAACTCCACAAAAAATAATTCAGTGTCAGACGAAATGTGTTACTCGGCTCTAGACAAAACATATTTTTTGCATACAAATGTTAACGTAAATCACAGCTGAAACTTAATTACGAAAGATTAAAGTAGTGAAATAAGCAAACCACGAGCGGCCACAAACAAAAGACACAGATTCCCTACACGTCATTATTTCTAGTTTGATAAGAGTATAAAGATAAACTGGTAAGAGCAATTTATACTACCATGCAGTACTTGGTCAGAAAAACCCCCGCTAGGTTAAGATACATGAAGTAATTTCAACTAATAAACATCTGTTTTAATTAGTTTTATGTTGTAAAAAACATTTAGGGGTTTGCAGAATGGAGTGACAGTACTATAAAACAAGATGAGAAAAGGGAAAGGTGAACCAAAATCAGTTCATGTCATCATGAGTCGTGAATCAAGGTATTTATATAGCTTTTAATGTTTTTGTTTTTTTTACAATTAATACCATATGTATCATATTAAATGAAAAGAACACTCGGCTTACTGTGTCATCTACAACTGCGGACAGAAGAACAGCAAGTCTATATGGTAAATAATTATGATAGTATTGATGTAAATCTCATTTTGATGAAATGTTAACAATAGTAACGAAGTAAAAGCAGTAATTTCTAAATGACTTGCGCTTACCCCGTACATTAAACGATGTTTTATAAATTTGTTTCTTGATTCATGCCATTAATTTATGTTCTGGAATCTCTTTTCGTAATCTGCATCGGAGGGGACTATAGGTTTACCTCCCCGTGTGTCTCCCCGTCCGCAACAAATCACCTTTATCAACTCTAGTCTTCACCGTTATTAAATGTTATAAAAATTGCTCAAAAATGAATCACGATGAATGTTTGATGAATATCAAAATGAATCCACTTTGATACAGAACAAATGTAAATCGTTCTCATACAAATAATGCTTTGAAAAAAAAAGTTATAAAGAGAAACAAAATGTTATGTTGTGATTTGTAGTTTTCTGGCTAATGACGCACACTAATTTCGCCACGTGTAACACACCAATTAAATTAGTCGAAATGGTGTCTGTTTATTGGCACTACTCTTATTAATGATCATGGGAAGCACGGTAGGATAATATTATTATGTAAATAAAAACAGCATTTATTCAACTATTGCCAGTCAGATTTTAACTATATTTTTCATGCGGTCTTGGCTAACCGTTTTGATAGTATTTGTTCTTTATTTCCTCAAATATTATAAAGATAACAAATTGCAGCAAGTTAAATGATTAACTGTCTTTTTTTTCAGGTTCACTTCAATATGTCGGGCATACCCACCAGGATTTTTGAGATTCTGGTTTTATTAAAACGGTAGATATTCTACGCAGAGGTGACGCTGGTACAATGTACTTGTTAACGTTCACGAATACCATCAGCAAAACAACTCAGAGGTCAAAAGGACAGAAAGGAAACAAACAATAAACGAATTATTTTAGAATGCAAAAGGAACTTACGACAGACATTGAAAACGATTACAGTGTACAAGGAGCAATTTAGAACCTTAAACCCTAATATTATTTTACCATCGTTACTTAAATTAAATATAGAAGTTTTGGAAAGAAAATTGAAGATATACCTGTTTAAGAACCGTCATCGTCGACTGGTGAGATAGATACTTGACATAATATTACAAGAACTAAAGCAATTTTCTTAAATGGAAGAACGAATGGAAAAATGAATATAACTGAATATGTCTTATTGAAGAAATGTAATAACTGAGGGTATAAAATAGCTGGGTTGGTAATGCTTAAAAGTTAGTTTGATTATCGCATAATGTGTTTGTGCAAAATATGTTATGCTTATAAATATTGTATGACCCTGAATTATTTACTAATTAGGACTAGTTTCATGAACATCATATTGAGAAAATACTAATTTCATATTTTGTTCTGTATTTATCTCATTTATTATGGTGTAGAAAGTGTATAAAATCTTGTGTACATACATAGAAACCATAATGAGTCACCTGTTGTAGACGATATTGATGACCAATACACTTAAATGCTACAGTAGTTAAGTTCTGTTATTATTTGTGATTCGTTTTTGGAAGATTCTTTTCACACATCTATGGATCATTCCGACAAATGTGTGAATCGTTGCCTTTTTTAAATTTCATTTGGGAATGTTATGGTATAGGAATGAAATGATTCTGTAAAACGCATGGCTTTAAGTCGACTAAAAGAAGTTTTATAAGCATAATCTTTATTTATGGAAATATATTTTAAGTTAACAAGTATGATCATACAAACGTATATTTTACAGACTTGTATTCTTGTAGTTCTTCAAATTAATGAACCATTAAATTTACGTTTTTGTCCTTATTAAAATTAGATAAACGATTTAGATTTCTTATATTTATATATTTTACTGTGCTTTTTTTAATTATTTGATACTTTTACTAACAAAGAAGCAATAAGCGTCATATTTTAATTCATGTCCGTGAATGATATGGTTGCACCTACAATTTTTACCAAGATGTTTTCAGATATGCTTGCTAAGTTATGCAATAACTTTTTTTCAACCTATCTGTTTCATGACTAAATACAAACTTCTGCTATATGTTTATGTTAGACGTTAATTGAGTCTTCATATCGACAATTATTGAACGTAAAGCTATACAAATACATTGTCGTGCTCATAATTTATGTTTGAACGACCAAAATTATTCAACTTTTAATGATCCTACGACGTTGTTCCATAATTTATATTATTTTTATATTTTAAATTGAATTGTTTGCTGAAAAAATGTTCTGCACATTTCGGTGAAGGTTACAGCTGAAATTTCTGCTGGAAAGTGGAATAAACTTTTTGCACCAGCTTGTATTTCGATAAATTTTCTGGCAGAAATTTCTGCTGGAAATGCAATAAACTTTTTGCACCAGCTTGTATTTCGATAAATTTTCTGGCAGAAATTTCTGCTGGAAAGTTCAAAGCATTTTTTCCACCACAGTTGTTTCGGTAAAATTTCCAGCAGAAATTTCTGCTAGAAATATAAAGATATTGCAAGTTGAACAGATATTACTGCTATGAGAGTGAAATTATATAGAGTCAAGGGTTATTATTAATTTCCACTGTTCCTATATTCATTATTTTGGACCTTTAAGAGATTTTCAGCAGAAATTTCTTCGGAAATGATCAACATCCACTGCATTTATAGAGCAAAACGTCGAATATAGACAGCTGTTTGCCTTGAAAAATCGTTCTGTAGCAAAACTGATTTCAAAAGGGAAAAAAAGATTTTCCCTTTTTATTTTGGACTGCAATTTTTAATGATTAGTTTGTGATATAAGTCTTATTTATACATTGAGTTTTGTTTAAGAAGTGCTTTTCGGTCGACAAATAGTGGTTTTCGGTCCCTGTTCTGGTCATTGACTTTTGATTAAGATGTTGTTTTCGGTCCATCTTTTGGTCTTAATGGACGGTATCTGACCATTTATTTCATAAGAACCTTTCATTTAAATGATAATATTTAGGATACATATATCTAATTTAACACTGAGTTTTGTTTAAGAATTGCTTTTCGGTCAACATATAGTGGTTTTCGGTCCCTGTTCTGGTCATTGCCTTTTGATAAACGAGTTGTTTTCGGTCCATCCTTTAGTCTTATTTGGTCTTAATGATCGATATTTCATCATTTATTTTCATAAGATCCTTTAAAATCATGAATTTAATTGATTAAATTTGGAATTTATTACTTAATGATACATTAAGAAGTGGTTTTCGGTCGACCTATATTGTTTTCGGTCCCTGATTTGGCCTTATTCGGTCTAATTTTCATAAAATCTTTAATAAATATTTCAGTTTAACAATTATGATTTACATTTATACATAAATTATACATTTAATTTGATTTATAAAGTGGTTTTCGGTCCCTTTTTTGGTCTTATTCGGTCTTTTTCGGTCTTATTCGGTCTTTTTCGGTTTTTCGGTCTTTTTCGGTGATTCTATGCACCGAAAATATACTGTTTACAAAAATTACATCTCCTAAAACAGTCATTGTGGACTTAACTCAAACATTTTTATTTTACCTTCACTTTTGTTGTCCACTTTATTGCATGATGTCAAACAGTTCTATACAGCTTCAAATGGGGTATTAGGTCAAACTTAGTTGATACGGGTCTGACCAGATCCAAAGATCATCTATACCTGTTTATGAATAATTAAATAAACAATATACATATAATAAATAAATACATGATTATTCTTTCTTCCAGGATGCTAAATTCACCCGAAAATGCATTTAAGAGATACTATTAAATAAATTCATATAATTTGTGAAGTTCCTGTTCTTTATACTCAATGAATCCCTGAGGTTCTACTCTTCTTCTTCTTTTGGTTTTCCCTGGGTTATTTTGAGAATATCTGAGACTGTTCTGATTAAATGACCTGAGAGACATCATTGAATGGAGTGCAAGACAAAATTGAAAGTAGTAAAAACTTCTGATAGCGGATTTCACTGACTGTTCCAAGGCGGTAACCACTAGGGTTCTCATTTTTGTTCATTGTTATTGGCGTCTCTTTTGAAACTGATCATTTTATTAACAATGCTCTCTCCCTCTCTTCTCTTGACTGTGTGGTGAGGCTGTTTTTTCTGAATGTGGCGATTCCCAATATGCATTTCAGAAGGTCTACATATAATGTGCAATTATTCAGAAAACCCTGTGTCAACTATGCAGCCGGTTATGATTTGGGAATGGGTTATGATATGGGAAAATTGCATTCATGTCAGATCTGGATATTATCTGATGCCAATGGAAATTCAGGTTCTTTTGATCAAATGCATAAAATGCATTCATTAATATATCTGTTAAATCAATTCATGTATGATTTTAAACTTACTTTAAACACAATTTTCAACAGATCTAAATGTGTTAAAAATAAATCATTGTGAATCAGATGCTTTATGTTTGAAGCATTCAAATGGAAATTTTTATACACGATATTCGTTAATCGTACAAAATCCGACTTCTTTCAATGCAATACATTGAAATGATTTTATTACTTACATCGCTACAAGGTTCCACAATAAATAGCCACAATGATAAGGGCCCTAAATTAAAAAAAAAGTTTTGCCTTGTCCTACTCAGCGGAAACTCCTACTTTCATTTTGGAGAGTGCATTAAATGACGTAACGGGACGTAACGTTCAATAAAACCTAAAGAGCCAAAATCTCGTTTACTGCGATATAGTCTTTCGAATCTAAACATGGTAAATTTCAGTCAACTGTTGAAGACGGTCAGTATTCTGGAAGAAGAATATAAAATTTCAGTTTTACAAAGATTTTGTAACGTTACCATTCGTAAACCACCAAGTCCACCTCACCTCCATTTTCCATATGAAATTCTATTTACAAAGAGAAATGCTATTGTCTATGTACATTTAAATGTATACTGGGTGTTATAAATATTGCATCACGATAATAAATCGATAAATACTTACTATTCAGTTGATTGCGATGGATTTTTCGTCTTAACCGAGCGTTGTCGAATCCAATATGGCGATGCGCCATTAGGTATTCATGCGCGTTCATGTCTCAAAATCTTGTCTGACGTTCCGCGAGTTAAATTTCTTCAAATATTGATTGATTCCATATGTTTAAATATAACTTTTATCATTTTGCACAGCATTACATAATTGACCGCTCTGCAGCATTGACTTACTTTTTGAAACTAAGAACTATATTCTAGGGTAGCACGCAATACTGTCGTATCAACATTAAAATAAAGAAGGAGGTACGACAGTCTTGCATGCAAACCTAAATTGTTAGGTTTGCAGTAATTCAAAACGATTGTCGAAAACCGGCTAAACTGGGTCGTGCCGACCCAATAATGTAGTTTAAACAATAATTATTTACCATATAGCATGTTAAAAGTACATGAACAAATATTGTAAAATAAGGTATGAGAATCTGAAAACAATTTTTGGAAGAAATCGTATGTTATTACATAACTGGTTAGAAATATACAGGCAGTTACACAATGAGCAGCCACTGATCGAAATGAATTCAAGGCAGAAATACTGGAACACAGACATAGTTTGTTTTGAGGCAGTAGGTATCAAGTTGTCCCTCCGAGATCACCCAATCGAAGAATAATCTTAAGTTAGAATAATAAACGTATACAATTTTATTTACATTGTACAGCTATGATTGGTATGAATATAGTTATACAATACACAATTGTTTCGTTTTCTGATTTATCTATTTTAGTTTTCTACTTTCGGTTTCTTAGAGATAGAGCATTGTTTACATTGCTAAATGGAATAAACTGGTTTTATTAGATTTAAACAATACACACATATTAAACGTACTTATTTATTTTTTCAGTTTTCTAATTTCGTTTTCGATTGCTAAGATGATTGCATATCTTACTAAATGCAATGTCTGATGTAATTAGAGTTATACAATGCACATTTGTTGAGACTCCTGATTTATCTATATTTCCAGTTTTCTACTTTCGGTTTATATATGTAAGATCATCGCATATTTTGCTAAATGCAATGTCTGGTTCAATAAGAGTTATACAATACACAATTGATGAGATTTCAGATTTATCTACGGTATTTTAGTTTTCTACTTTCGGTTTCAATTGTAAAGATCATTGCATATCTTGCTGATCGTTGTTGCTTTCACCTTCATCTTCAACAAATTGTCGTACATGTTAAAGTTAAAACATAAATGACATTTTCTTATTAGCAACGAGTGTTTTATAACGTGTACTTTCATAAATATCACTTAAATTCGAATTAAAAATGAAGCTGAAGCTTTACAGCAATAAGAACAAGGTGTTGAAGAATTCGACAATCGCATTGTATACGTAATACAACAACATGCTTTATACAATAACATCTAAATTATAAAATTGAAATTTATGTAGGAAACTTATACTTTTTCTTTCAAATATACCGGAAACTGTTTATACCGTGATATCATTTAAATACACAAAAACGATTTTCGCGCAAAAGCAGCAAAATCAATGATATATTAGCGGGCATATAATCGTGCAAACGTTTTCTTCTATAAAACATTTTTTAATTTTAATTATATCGCTGAGGTTTGCATTCGCTCATTTCGCCTAGCGCGAAAAAGGCGCGAAATTAAATTCCGCGCGAAATATAATGATATCACAGTAGTTTTACTTTAATTTCACACGATGTTTTTATCTGAGGACCACTCCGATGTTTAACTTACACGAACAACTCGAATTCAAGATACTGACTTTTAAACTGCCTCCACCGAGTTAATTATATTAAATTATAATAATATTAAAGCAATTTTTCAATAATTTAATATACTTAAGGACTTTGAAAACGCACCCTTGGGATAAGTGTATATAAACATAGAAGACGCCTTTTATATCAAACATATTATATAGCTGTGTAAAGTACAACTCATTGCCGTCATTTTGATACCAAAATATTTAAAATTGGTTCATTGATAATAAAAATATCGCGTGTTCAAGACAGTAACCCTGAAATCAAAAGTAACACTTTAGCCAATACAAGCGTTCGTTTTCAATGATATGCCTTTAATTGTAATGCAAGCTCTATAGGCGTGAAGTGTTACTTTTGATTTTAGGGTTACCGTCTTTAACTCGCAATATCTTTTGTATAAATAGACCAATCTTAAATATTTTACTATCAAACTGACGGCAATGAATTGTACTTTACAAAGGTATGTGAAACATTTCATTTCAAAGGCCTTTTCCAAGTTAAAATACACTTATCCCAAGGGCGCGTTTTCAAAGTCCTTAAGTATATAATTATGATTTGAACCGAGTTTGATCAACAGTTGTTAGAACACAATGTTTTGAATCTGCTTTGAATGAATTATTTAAATGTTAGGCGATTTAAAAAACCTTTTGGGATGACAATGTTTAAGTCACCGATAAAAATAAACACAACCGCCGGGATTCCATTTATTTTTAGCTCTGGGGAAAACCTTTCCGTTACTAAATTTATGTGATATCTTAAGGTTTTATTCAGAGTTTTGTTGTCAGATATTATTGTAAGAAGTATAATTATAACTGGAGGATGTGAGTGTTTAAAGACTAAAAATGGCTTTAAGTTAAGGATTACGACTACACAAAAGGTAAGAATAACGGATGTATAACAATTTCATTACTTTAAATAGAACGTAACATTTAATATGGCATCATTAGGACTTATCAATAGTAACTAAGTACATGCTACTATTGCAAACACATGTTTTTATCATTTTACGCATAAATTTAGAAATTTATTTAGTTATAAGGAAATGTTTTAAATAAGTGCATTATCGATTAAAGGGCCTTCTACAGTCGTTACTGAAATGTAATCCATAAAAAGAAATTTATCGAAATCTCTAAATGTAGTCCAATACAAATTTGCACAAAAATAGTATAAACGTATCTTTATTATGTCGCCTGCAATAGCAGGTAGACACATATGGAATCTTTGTCCGGCAGCGGAGTCGTCATCGTCGTCTGGTAGTTTCCCAACTTTGTGAAACGTGCCTATAACTTTGAAACTACTTGTCCTATTATTTTGATACTTGAAATATATCATCTTCATGAAAAAGCCATCGTTGACAACAAAAATGATAATTCGTATTTACATTTTATATTAGTTATGCCCTTTGTAAATGACCTAAATATGAAACTTAATGTTGCCTATAACTTTAAAATTCATTGTCCTATTAATCTAATACTTGAAATGTTTCTTCTTCATGAACAAAGTCATCTTTGGCAACAAAAATGATAACCCCATTTTCACAATTATTTGACTTACGCCCCTTTCAAATGACATTTCTATAAAACTTGATGTTGCATTCAACTTCGAAAATGATTGTCCTATTAACATTATACTTGGAACGTTTCATCTTATGTGACAACAAAACTGATAACTCATGTTGTTTTTCACTATATTTTTAGTTATTTCTTATATTTAATAAATTGAAGTACATTTGCTGGAGGATGCCATTAATAGGTAATTTTGATTTAAGTCGAAGAGATAAGAATACTAACATCGCAAGTATAACATGTTAATGTCAAATAATATCTCGCTAATATTTCTTGATTACTTTTTGACTGTGGAATAAAACGAACATTTGTAATGTTCACAACTAAGTTATAAAATTTTAATGAAAGAATTCTGTTAACTTTACAATTTTATCACTGTCAGTCTATTATACCGACAGATTTTAGTGAAGATTAGTTAAAACAAGTGGAAAATGTAGATTGATATAAAGCTAGAAAATGTTGTGTTTGGTTTATGGTAGCGATCAATGCTAAACTCTTGCTGCTTTGACTCGGTAAGATCATGGAGTAACCGTCTTTTTCCTTTGTTATGCTATTAACTTCTTATATTTTTGTGTGATTTTGCATGAAACACTGTAAAGCTGTTGTGGGTGGGTTGGAGTTATTTCACGAAGACAACGCGTACTTGTTTGTTGATATGAGAACCTATTGGGGCAAGTGTGAGGTTTGTGCACTCTAGAACCTTGTTTAAACCCCCAGTGTCAAATTGTTTTGCCACTGACCATTCCAAGGAGGTAATCCCAAGGGTTCTCATTTTCATTGATTGTGGTGTCTTGTTTAAAATTGATATTCTTATAAACATATGCTCTCTTTTTCTCTCTACTCCTTCGCTGCATGGAGAGCGTGCGTTTTCTGAGTGTGGCAATTCCTAATATGTATATTTCACTTCTTTATTTGTTTCTTGAAATACATGTATATAAATACAGGGAAGATTTTAACATGCATAGTGAGTAACTCAACTGATAAGCGTCGGAAGCGAGCACGTATGTCCAACAATAGCAATAATCAAAGCGCTGCAGGCGCTGGAGTAACCACTGCCTGTACCATCAGCGTTTACAAAACAAATGGGTGGTGTATGTACAATGTTGGCAATATGAATTGGAATGGAATAAGTTGAAATAATAAGACATTGTTGACTTATTCCTGTTAGTGAAAGAAAGCATTCTTTAACATATTTTTTTTTATATATATACATATATATTGTATAATGCATTTTTTACTAAGAATAGCAACGGGCATTAAGGGTTGAACATTCATTATAAATGCTCAGAGTACATTCAGAAAAGGATTGAATGTATTTTAAGAAAGTGATGTCACTTCCACATAATAAAGGTGACTTTGATCCTTACAGTATGTGCAGCCTAAAATCCCAGATTAGGGACAGCAAATCGGTTACAAAAACTTAATCATTCTTTCAGCATTGCTGAGATAGTTGTGACAGAAGGAGTGCAGAGCTTTTATTTCACTTTCTGTAGCGATTCAAGGTTGTGTAGGTTTGAATCCCAGTTTGAGATTTTACTAAACTTTTTTTCAAATGTATCCGACAATTTATATTTAATTTCAATGTTAACAACAAAGCATAGAATGTGAATGCTTTTTTATTTTTTTTATGATAGAGAATCTCTGTTTATTCAGTAACAATAACAACGGTTGAAATTTAAGCATAAAATATACAAGTCATTGAAACCATTATGTTGTATGTTTGCTTCCTTAACACTTTGCTTCATAAATATGCCTTGGTTGCCTCGGCAACAGTGTAGATCCAGATCAGCTGGCACATCCGTACCATCTGATCAGGATCTACACGTTTTCACTTGTAAGTAGGAGGTTTCTGACAAAAGGAAACAGTGCAGATCCTGATCAGATGGCATGAATGTACTGGCTGATCTGGATCTACATAGGTTGCACAAGGGATAATATATATATATATGTATATGTAGCAAAGGGTTAGTGTTTGTCAACCTTGCTAAATGTCCACTCATAACAGAAAAATACAACATGTCAATGTCTCTTTAAAGTGAATAAAACTAATTTGTTGGTAACTCTTTGTTCATTTTTTATTAAGCTGATTCCCACAACTTTCTTAATAAATAAACTTGTTGGTAACTCTGCTGGTTAAGTATTAAAAGCTACTATAATTAACAAGCCTAGGGTGCAAGTTAGATACTGTAGAGCAAATTGTCATTATGTTGCCGGCATGTGGAATCACCTGAAAATTCATTTTTGAACTTAAAATTTTAAAGTTTTTCAGCCTCACTATGGCTTGTTCCACATGTATTCTGACACGGGCTATTTTCCTTCTTCGTTCCACTTCTCTGGCACTTAACTGTTTTTTTCCTCTTGTCAAATCTGGCATAATTAAAGTTGCATAACGCGACGCTACTTCCTCCGAAATAAGAAAGCCACGATCTGCCAGTATTTGGTCATCTCTTTCAATCAAATCCAGAAATCCTAAGCGCAGAGTTATGACCTTCTCTGACGTTCTGCCACCAAATGCATATGAAACGAAACTAATCGCACCTGTTGGGGTAATGGCAACTAAAAATTTCACAGCAATGTGATGCTTGTAATTCGACCATGTTGAAACCCGTTATTTCAAGTTCCCTGCTCTTTCAATGAATACTTCACAACAGTCAATTATTACCCTGCATTTACGGTATGTTTCTCGGAAAACATCTGGAAGATTCCTCAACACAGATTCTTTATCTGGCCACTGTACCAGAAAGCCAATTTTGTTTGCAAGCTTTGGCAGTCCTTCATTTAATATGTTGGATATTACAGTCCGGGAAACATTAAACCTGCATGCAAGATCGTCATTCTGTAAGTTTAGTCTCAGTCTCATGAGTATGATCATTAACACAGAGCCTGGGGAAAGTATGTTGGACTTTGGTAGGACTGCCTGTGTAAAATTCACCAGCCATAAAAACACAGCATGATTTGGTAATCCAGTGAAGAATAAAGTTTTAGCGTCTTTTCTTTCTCCCTCCAGAATATAGTCGGAGAACTTTAGAAGCATAATCTCCTCTTTAAGCCGATGGTTCTCTTGCTGAAGCTGCCCAATCTCCTCCATTGCTTTCTGATGCTTTAATCATAATGCAGCGGTCATGGATATCTGTAATAATATGAAAAGCACATATAAAACAGAAAAATAAGGTACTAATCTCCTTAGACTAACAATGCAGCTCCAGATCAGCTGGCTTGTTTGTTCCATCTGATCAGGATCTACACTGTTCTCTTTTAGATGTATAAGGTTATTTTTTTACCAAGATGCCAACTTATTTTAGATTATGATCGGACAGTATGGGTTTGTCATGCATGTACTTAACCTATGAAGATTTTGAGTAATATACCGGTCTGATTTTTCATGTCTGGTGTCTCTATACTGGGAGTAATCTGGGCCAGGTCAAGTAGGGCTTCTGCAGCATCACACTGTTCTCTCATACTGACTTTTCATGGCCTCTGAGTTTTTCTTCTCTGTGTAGGGATTACCCATGTTTACACTTTGTACATAACCTGGATCATGGGGATCATCACACTTTCCTACAACACACACAAATATAAAGTGATTAACAGAAATGCATAAAATATTCTGGACCCTTCATTTAGTACTCTTCACAAACAACGTTACCATTGTAAATGTCGGCCATAATAATTTCTTGGTATAAATGATGTGGGTGGGGTAATCGTTGAGCTCCGGAAATTTGTTATTTTTATTTGATTTCAAAACGAAAGCATTGATAATTCTATTAAAATAACTATAACAAGGTCAAAATATTTATTCAATCAACTAAGAAACGCACCTTTGGCAAAGTAGCGTCCACAAATGCGATCGTGGACTTGGTTCCCACGGTGAATTTTACTGTCCAAATTTACATCATTTTACGCCTTATGGCCGCTAACCACATAGTTCTCCGTGTAGTATTCGTAGGAAATCTGTAGAAAGATACTCCAGCTCCGTTCCTTTGACTGTATCCCGTAACACAACAAGAAACGACCATTTGTTATTTTTGTTTACACGCAATTCACAGGTTACTTTCTATAATCAATGGTTGTCTATTGATGCGTTTGCCAACCACAGCGGAAAAAACATCACGTGACTACGCTATGACGTCACGGAAATATCACCTATAGGATTATTTTTAGATTGGAAAAACACAAAATCTTGTATTTCTCAGCGTTATTTGCATTATAAAAACAAATAATAAGTTTTGCCATGCTGTGGAAGTATTTATTCAGTATCACATAAAAAATGTTTTGTGAACCTAATACGAGTATCTTTATTTTATATCACTACATTGCAACCAGTAAAGACGGTTCCACGGTAGACTATGGAACTACTTTTTTGGTGGATGAGGGATTTCCTGGCGGTAAATCAATTAATCCTAGCGAAGTTGCCAGGCTCCGAAATTCGGTAACACTGTAACCAACTGCAAGCAGTGGTTACAAAAACTAGCAAATTGCATGAAATCCATTATAAATTTAGTTTAAGGACATAGATGCTGAACAGTTTCTACTTTACTGATATTTTTTGTAAGCACTGCTGCTGGAACAATCGTTGTGAAAACAAAAATACTGCAAGTTGGAAATTATAGAAACTTGAGCAGAAAACCAATCTTACTCAATTTCAATAAATTTTAAGAGTTAATTTCCTAAATGTCCAACATTTAGTGTTACGGAATCCCTAAAATAATATTTATGTTTTTGATTAAATGTTCAGTTTTTTTGTTTGACCATGAGACATGAACTACCTCGATATCAAGTTTATTTTCAGCTGGAAATGTGTAAATATGCGTATATCGCGGCAAGAACAAAAAAATCTCCTTTAGGTACTGTTACTTCTTACATTTACGGGTATTTTGGCAAACACGCCATCAACGAAAGAACTATTACCATATACGCTGTCACATTGAGGCAATGGCATTAAGCAATCACTTTTAATGGAGGTAAAGTAGATTGTCATCGAAGAATATGTTTTTTCTTTCAGAATGGCTGACAAGTACCATCGCCTAATTTGCTTCTTCATCGATATTTGCTGTGAACCACTGCGGAGGCTATTTATTAAACGTGCACAAGAAGACTTAAAACATATATTCTCCGACCTACGCGGCTATTTAGTTCAACGAAAATCCCAAATTTGTAAGCTTAGACTTCGTCAGGACCAGTATCAATTGCTGTTTCCTGCAAATGGAGTGCCAGATGAGAACAAGTGGGATGTAACTTTGCTTGTGACACTGATAACAAACTTGTTTCAAGTACAACCTCTCATTGCTTGTTCACTTGTTGAAATTAGAACGATTCGCAATGAGTTGCAACACATTGGCAGCACTAGCGATATGTCTAACGATGATTTTGAAGACTACTGGATGCGGCTTGAAAGTGCTACACTAACCTTAGCTAGAGATGTCTCAAGCGGAGCATATGAAGATGACATTCGCAAGAAAATAGATCAAACAAGAAATAGCAATATGCCAAATCTAGCAGAATGTCTTATAAAGTTTTACGAAGAAAATGGTAAAGAAATGAGACAGGAATTATGCCTGATGAAAGAAGAAATGAAGCGATTGGCAACGAAAACAGAGGAACTCAACACCAACTTGATCACTGTGGCCGCCAACACCATAGAAACAACGTCGAAATTACGTCAAGTATGCGTCACAAAAACGAGACCGACGGGTAGGTGACTTGTTGAACTTAAGACGTTTAAAATAAGACCAACTGGTATACACTTTATTTTAAAAACGACAACTAACAGTAACATTTACCCGCATTATGGCGAAAATGATGGTATTTAAAGTAAGGCATTTGAGGAAGAACATTAAATAATAGAATACATGAAAAACTCAACCCTTTATGTCGTATTTATCGTTTCAGGTGAGAAAACAAAGCGTCTCAAGACCGTCGATGAAATTCTTTGCAGACAAATAAGTAAGCCCTGTTAAAAGCAACAGTTTCTTTGCCAATCGATTATTAAAACGTCTTTACGTAGTCTTCTTTCAATCAATATTAGTTTCTTTTCATCCCTGAGGGGCCGCATTTTACAGTCTGTTGTCACACCTCTTCCCACTCACCCAAATACTCCCATATGCCACATTGATGGTTGTTTGTTCACTAACATCATGCTATGTTACAATAAAGGAAGTGTATTATCTAGTTCCAGAATTGAACTGTTTGGTATGCTCAAATACTTTTTCTAAATATTTCAATAACTTTGGGATCAGGGAATCGGCAATTTATTAGGAAAACAAATTGTTAAATAAGAATTTCGTCTCATTTACTATGTGCATTTCACACGTTCTCGTTTTTGTTTGTTGTTTTATTTTCGATAAAAGACTTAGGATCCGACTGCCTAAATTGTTTGCATCAAGAATAACACGTGCACAACCGTTAGCGGCCGCTTGCACATCCGAGTTATAGCAGCAAAGTTACAATATCACAATTTTAAAATTATCTCTATGATTTTTGACATTTTTTATACTCACAGAACAGTTCAAGCTCACACTAGATTTAGAGCTACCCGATGATTTCTCACCACCAACAGAAATTACAAACGTAAGAACAAAGATACGCGAGAAACATCACGTGATCGTAGCGGGAAACAGTAACAGTTTTCTCCTGCAAACAGCTTTATTTGCAATAAAGGATCTTGAATACGACATCAACAGATGTGTTGAGATGACAGACATTTCTGACTGGCGCCATATTGATCCTGAAGACGTCGATCTTGTTCTTTGTCGGGATCCTTTTGGAAATACATTTTATGATGCTAAAGAAGCTCATGGGATAGCTGATATCTTTGACGACATACTTCATACCGTGCAACCAAAAGATGGCTCAAATCACCTAGATTTTATTCTTGTAACAGATGTGGACTATCTCAATGAACTCAAACGAACCCGAGAACATTACCTGTTGGACGAAGTTGTTCTGCTGACAACCTCGGAGAATCAACCTGTTGATCTTACAGCAGGTAAAATAAATTTAACCTTAAGTTAGCGTTTTATGAGACATTTTTGTTTTATTACTTTGAAAGCGTTTTTCACATTATAGTATGCTTGAAAACTGGGTAATTGAAGCAGTTAGTAATAATTTTATAGATATATATTGGTTCATTACTTTAAAATGGTTTTCAGAAAGCAACGCGTTTTATTTAAGAGTGTTAACAGGATACCAATTACCTTTTAATTCATTGTCATTACTTTATTGGAGATCTTACAATTTCATTTCTATCTGTGTGAACAACAATTTAAATATTTTCTATTAATTGGTTGTTTAAACAAAGTGATTAATCCGCTGTACAAGCTGTCTCGAACAGTTGGTTTTATTTGGTATTATTCACTGCTCCATCTGTATGGTTTTCAGCCACTTACCAATCAATAAAGCATGTTGGTTACAGTATGGATTTCCCGAGGTGTAAGTTGTTTGTTTTTTGTTTCTAAAACACAGACTGATGAATCGAGCTTTCGTGCATCAAAACCCACTTTTGAAAAATAACCACTGACTTTTCAAACAAACAGAATGATTGAGTTTACGATATGCTGCATTAACATCAATACGCAATGACATCGGCAATCCATGTCGGGCTTACTGGTACTTTTATCATGCACCCTAATGCTAAGGCTCCTATACCCGCCGGGGTGATATTTGTTTCGCATATCGGTCACCGACCCGATATTGCTTGCTCCGTGTTAAGTTTACCATAAAAGCCGAGGACATCTGTCGTCCAATCCGGCGAGACCTCTCATACGTAACTCCGCCCACTTAGTGACGAACTACTTTCCGGAAGCCATTGTAACTAATGTAAACAAATATCGATAACGAAACATTTTTCCGTATTTCACTTTATTTAATAAAATTTGAAAACAAATAATATTGTTTTTTGTCTTTTTTTTGAGAAAAACGTTTATTAAACACTGCCTATTGGACTTTCTCCGGTAATTCGTCTGTTTTCGTCAGTTTTCAAATGCGTTATTCCTGTAAATTCGTGGCCCGTACGATTGTTGTTGATGGCGAGATGTGGATTCATTTTTTTCATGGGAAACTCTGTAAAAGAAGAGAAAAAAACACTTCGTTTAAAAAAAACTTTGGCTGACTCCAAAAAACACTTACATTTTGAAACATGTCTGCAAAAGCAATAATAATTATGACAGACTGAAGAGTGCAACAGATTGCTTAAAAACAAGGTTTTGTGAAATAAAATTAATGGTCCACAATTATTTTGTGACAGAATAAAAGCGGAAGAAGAATTAAACCTCTTGTTGTAAACTGTCAATAGAGAATAACAGTTTTTTAAAGTTTATTTAACAGTGTTTTTCTGTACCTTTTTGAGAAGGGATTGGTGAAATACTAAAACATTTTCACTGAAAATGAGAATTTCAATTGAATTGATCAAATGTTGAAAAAAATTATTATTTTTAAAGAGTCTACAGGTTGATCACCAATCCCCCAAATTAAATTACAGACTACTGTATTTTTCATCATAAGCAAGTAACAGATATTTTGGCTAGAATGCAGTTTACCGGTATGATTTACATAGAGCTCGGGCAATAATATATGTATTTTATGCAAGCGGGGTGTGGGGGCGGCAGCACCCATTAACCACTATATTCTGGACTAATTGTTCAATGAATAAATGAATTAAAATGGCAGCGGGGTTATGGGAGGTCAACATCAAATTTTACGGTAAACTGCAGGTGTCCCGATATTTTTTTCTTGCCAATGTTTTGGGAAAAACCATGGTTTGCAATTAGGAATGAGACTGATGGCTCTGAATGTTCTTCATGCAGGCCGAAATTGTTAATGCATAGTCTGTTGCCTTTTTTTAACAATGAAATCTTTCCAAAAATCTTGAGTAATGATTTATCTTATAAACGTTGAAGTTTAAAAGATGACAATTTGGAGCAAGTGTTTATTAAGTTTCTTCACAATATTTTATAAAATTTATGCACACCTGGTCCATTTACTAATTATTTAGCCTACTATTTTAAAACCTAAAGTAGGAAGTGTTTTTCAATAATTTAAAATTTCTGTCGTAGTACATAAACGTGCATAATTATGATGTTGTAAAATAAAACTCTGATTTAAAATTTTTACCTTTTTTGTCTTTCACAACTCCAGTACGGTCAGTACCCCTAGTAAATTCGGCATGACAGAGACTTCCATTCATAGGGTTAGAAAATCCTGGTGGGACCAACCTAAAAATGATATAAACCATGTTACTGTTTTATGATTATGCATTAAAACACATCGCAGGTACAGGGTTTTGAGGCAAAACTCATAAAAATATACAAAATTATGGTTAATAGTCAATTTTTAATTAACCTTTAACTCCAAATATACACTTTTAATGCATGGTCCTCCAGTGTAGAACCAGATCAACTGGCATTATCCTTGATTTGTGATCTCGATTCGCATTAGTTGCATCTTGGTCAGAAATAACATAACGAATATAAAAGCGAACAGTTTAGATGGAACAAATGAGGCAGCTGATCTGGATCTACAATATTCACTCAGTGGATGCAATAAAGGTTTTTACATAATCAAATACTGGACAAGCTCTTTTCTGCCTTTTTTGAGAAAAAAGACCCTTTCAACTATTGGGAAATTCATGTCAAGAATCATTCAAAATAGGTAAAAAATGTAAAACAACTGTAATTGTAAAGCGATTGATAAATCCTGTCTCGTACTGTCCTAAAACATGTGTTTTTGACTCGCACTAAGCATCCAGATTGCGTGAACATGTTCGGCATCAAAAATTTTATCTTTCAATAGGATTTATTTTTAATTGGGAGAAAAATCAAAATTTGCAAATGGGAATGCATCGGACCCATGGTTTGCACAGCAAAAGGGCTGTGGAATGGAATCACTCATATTACCGGACTAAAATTGAAGATTTTTCTTTGTAACTTTTGTAGATCTATTTGCACTTTTGATTTCAAAATGTGTTTATTCAACTGATAAAATTGTCCTGTCAATGGATTGTTGGGTAAACAGGTGAAAAAGTAACCTGAAAATGAACAATTTTAAAAACTGTCAAATAAACATTTTAAATTAAAAATTACCTTAATAATACATTTGAGATATCATCCTTCATCACTGAACAGGTCAAGTGTTGACTGATCTCATTCTCAGTTACTGTAGTGGGTCTGCTGTAGACCCTGTTCTTTTGAAGACCAGCATAGATCTATCTGATGAAACAAGTGATGTTTGCTATCATGGCCCCTCTTTAGTCTAATGGAGTTGATGCGTCATGTTATTAAATATGTCTCAGTGGCATTTCCTTGTTGTCACCTTGTTGATCAATGTCAAAAATGATAACGATGACACAAGTCACTGAACTGGATTCCAGAAACATAGCGATACTTCACTTTTCCGTTGCCACTTTATTTTGTTATAAATCCGATTTCTGATTAAAACAGTTGTTTCTCGATATAGTTTTTCACGAACAATTGTTAATTTATCAAATCACACCGAAATAAACACAAGTTTTTGTCAGAAAAAAATGGCGTCCACTACCTCGCTAAATAAATTTGACTGATCATATTCCTGAACAATAAACGTTCGTTTGAGCTTATTTTACTTCGTTTATTTTAAATTTGGATAAGAAATGAGTAGTTTATCGCTTGAAAATGTACTAATTTCTCAAAATTTTATGTAAAACATAATAAAAGGGGCCGCGATAAATTAGAACTATTTATCGGCGCGTAGGAAATACCGCGTACGTTGTTAACGGTTGTTTTTGAAAAAATCACGGTGATAAAACCTTTCATAATGAATTTAGCATACACAAAATCACAGCGGTAAACCTATTCCATGTGAATTTAGCATACAGTAGAAAAACATCGCTATTTTAGTGGTAAGTGCGAGGCCGATATGGGGGCGGAGGAGCTCGGCAGAGCCTCGCCCCTCCGCTCCCCATATCGGCCTCGCCTGATAACACTTATATCGCAAGACAGTAACCTGTTATTCTCTATGTCCCGGTTAGCTCAGTTGGTTACGTCGCAGGAATTGCATGGCTAGGCGCTGTCGCCGTGACGGTGCGGGTTCGCTCCCAGCTAAAGACACTATCATTTGTATCGGAATATTTGTGCAAACCGCTGGCCATACACAACGTTTGTTATATAATATGGAACCCAATATTTTAATAATTTTGAACATCTTACCTACCTTTTTAAAAGTCAAAAATAAAACAAGCTTTTTCAACTGATTGTTTTCCTGTTACATGATTATACGAGTATAACTAGTGTAGTGTTCGCCGCTTTATTTGTGTCAAATTTATAATTGTGTATTTTATTTTATAACTTTCTATGACACTTTATTTCTAATTATTAGTAAGGCTCGATACTTTTTATGCTTTTATCCGATGTTTCTACAACAAACGAAAGCGTAGTGAAGATTACAGGTTTTAACCGAGTAATAAGGTTGTAACTTTCTGTAAACATTTAGTAAAATTCTTTAATCTTACACATATATGTATTTGATATTTATTAACGTATTTTTTCAAAAGGGGAGAGGGGTAATTAAAATGGTAATAGCACAATAACTAAGTCGGTGACCCCCAAATTTTATTCGCTTTTTCAATTGGAATTGCTTTTCTAAAACTTTTTAAGCAAAAAAATCAAAAATTAAATTCGGGAATTTTTCACAGTTTTGAAAAATTCGACAGAAAAAGGGCAAAACTCGACGTCATTTTTAACGACAAAACGGCGTTTAACGGTACACAACGTTGTCAAAACTGGTCACATTATGTTAAATCTTATATCACCAGAAAGGTATTTTCTGCGCAAATTCATCTGTTAAAGAATTAATGAAATTGGAAACCCTAATTTTCAGTCAGCCCCGAAAAAATGTTCGACGAGCGTCGTTGACGTCACTGCAGAAAACTGGCGTTGATAGCTAACTTTGAAGGTAAACATATAAACAACTATTTGATTTATCGAAAAACTATTTGCGGATTCATGCTGGAATTATCGTCAATAAATACCATATCAAATTTCATAAAGAAATTCGAAAATTCGCAAAGTGTCGCGTTCCACCTTAAGCGGCAAAGACAGATATTCATACTGAGTTTTTTTTATTTGTTAAACACAACACTTTTTATTGCCTTGTATGCATGTACATTTACTTCTTTCCAGTGTTTCATTTTAAACAACAGATATTGCTTCTAGTCATGTAAAAATAGAGTTTTCAGCAAAATATTTTTATCAGTGAATTCTCGTTCCCTGACTCATATTTCGTTCGCTACTTGTTTTATGTATATATGACATTATAAACTAACGACATATTTTGATTTAATAACTTTCCTATTCCATGCAGATATTAGTTTTTAATTATTTTTATAATTATTGATAACTATTAGCATCGAAGAACAATTATATTTTGCGGATCATATATAAACGGGCATTTCTGATATTCAAAGCTATTATACCACGGTGACCAAACAAGTTTTGGTGCAAACATGATACTACATATATTATTAATTATTAAATCATAGACGTTTTAATTCTGATAACGAAAATGCAGTCACATATCTACATAATTATAATTATCATGTTCAGTCTTCAGGTTGTGCGATCAGTTCAGCCAGTGAGACAGTACAATGTGAGGATAGATAGAGATGAGAGGAGCTGTGTTATCTATGGCTGCTGTACGTTACCTGGTGGTGAGATCCTCCTGGCAGATAACGGTAACAGGAGACTGAAGAAGCTGGACAGCTACAATGTGATCAGTGTATGTGATCTACCTGTTTATCCCCGTGGTGTATGTTACATAGGGAACAATGTTGCTGTGGTCACTGTGGGCAAGCAGCTGGTGTATGTGGACGTCTCCAGTATGACAGTGAGGAACACCGTGACAATCAATCATTGGTGTGATAGTATTACCTGTTATAACGACAAGCTCTACGTGACGTCTAGAGATACTGTATACACGAACACGCTAGGTGGTAACAACAGGTCGACTTTATATAAAATTCAGAACAATTCATTTTCTATCACTGGGATAGCAGTAAGTGGTGATGGGAAAAGGATATATATTACTGATGTGAATACTAGACTGACTACAATAGACAGCTTCGGTAAACGCCTGAACTCTCTCACTTTTCCTGATGTAAGTGGTGTATGTGTGGATGATAGAGACAATGTTTGGGTTGGCAGTTGGTCAGTAAACAAGCTGTATCAGGTCAGCGGTGATGGTGCCAGGCTGCTTGCTACGATATCTGTAGACGAGCTGTATAGTACACAGGCATTGTGCTATGACAGAGACAGATCGTCACTCATAGCAGCCGGGAACAACGATAATATCCATGTTCTTAAGCTGGACTTCGAAGTCTACACACATGTCATGTACACGCTAGATGGTAACTGCTAGTCTATTTTATTTAAGATTCAAAACATTATCTTTAATATCGGATGTTTAGTATTAAATGGTGATGGAAACATGATATGTCACTGTAAAGAACACTCGCTTGATTACAAAAAAACAGCATAAAAAACGCCTTAACTCTCTATTTCTTTTTCTAATGGTCCTGATATGTGTGTAGATGATCCGTTTACGATAATTGCATGTTTTTATTGTTAATGTTACCCAATTAGTACTTATTTATACTGTAAAATGACATAACATTCTTAAGAAAAAAATATATGGCATTTTGTATTGCATTAAAATTCCGAAAAGGTCAGGTATTTTATTAAAATATACTTGTAACACAAAGCACATTCAAGTCATATTAATAAACGGTCGTTGTTAAAATTTTTCTGCGCAAAAATCGTTGGATTCGACCTTTCATATACAGTCCAACTTTTTAAATTCGAAATATGATAATATGAAAACCGTAGAGTTTTCGACCTCGAATCTCGCTCCGGTAAAACGCCTATATACCTGTATCTCATATGCATTATCCTTTGATAATTCAAACACCTGATATTTCGAACTTCGAACTTAAAGTCCAGTCCCCTCGTTAAATGTTCTATGAATTTTCCTCTTGATATTATATATTTGTTGAAATTTATCTCTCAAAATTATGACATGTCAATGTTCTCACACTTCGATTTGGTAACAATCGCGGAACCTTATAATAAAACATCTATGACGCGGGCATTTAAGATTTGATAGGTATCGCTTTCATTTTTAACCCGAATTATTGACCCTACCAAGTTTCATCCGCTATTCTGCTTCAACAGTGTGTGTGTGCTCATTCCTTTTTTGGCATAAAGCTGATGTCAACTGAACACATTTTCACAATCACAGCAAATATTTTATCGTTTCACCTCATGTAAAGAATAAACACGATCTTTTAAGTGATCCTTATCAAATTTTGAGTAGTATATATTTAGTACTGCCGAAAATTCGAACATCTTTCATGGTCCCTTCGTAATAGAATTATCCAAGTTCGTCTGTATTAACCAGTTTTACCGGTAAACAAAAGTTACAGCAATAATAATTTTTTCAGAAGGTTCAATTAGCAGTAATTAAAGTTATTGTGGGCATTATCAGCTGCTACAGCAATACTTCTAATGGCATAATCCTGCTGGAATTATCAGCCGTTACTGCAACACTTCTGTTGGCATTATCAGCTGCTACAGTAATACTTGTGTTGGTATTATCAGCTGTTACAGCAATAGTTCTGCTGACATTATCAGCTGTACAGGATTACTTCTGCTGGCATTATCAGCTGCTACAGCAATACTTCTGCAGGCATTATCAGCTGTTTCAACAATACTTTTTCTGGCATAAAAAGATGTTTCAGCAATTCTTCGGCTGGCATTATCCTGCTGTAACAGCAATAATTGTGCTGGTATTATCAGCTGTTACAGCAATACTTCTGCTGGCATTATCAGCTTTACCAGCAGTACTTCTCCTGGCATTATCAGTTGTTACAGCAATACTTCTGCTGGAATTATTCTGCTGTAACAGCAGTACATGTACTTCTGCTGACATTATCAGCTGTTACAGCAATACGTGTGCTGGCATTATCAGCTGCTACAGAAATACTTCTGCTGGCATTATCACCTGTTACAGCAATACTTTAGCTGGCATTATCTGCTGTTTCAGGACTACTTCTGCTGGCATTTTCAGCTTCTACAGCAAAACTTCTGCTAGCATTATCAGCTCTTACAGCAACAGTTCGGCTGATAATATCAGCTGTTTCAGCAGTACTTCTGCTGGCATTATCAGCTGTTACCGCAATTCTTCTGCTGGCATTACCAGCTTTTATAACAATACTTCTGCTGGCATTATCCGCTGTTTCATCAATACTTTTGTTAGCATTATCAGCTGATACAGCAATATTTCTTCTGGCATAATAAGCTGTTTCAGCAATTCTTCGGCTGGTATTATCCTGCTGTAACAGCAATACTTTTGCTGGCATTATCAGCTGTTACAGCAATTGTTCGGCTGATAATATCAGCTGTTACCGCAATTCTTCTGCTGGCATTATCAGCTTTTATAGCAATACTTCTGCTGGCATTATCCGCTGTTTCATCAATACTTTTGCTAATATTATCAGCTGTTACAGCAATATTTCTTCTGGCATAATAAGCTTTTTCAGCAATTCTTCGGCTGGCATTATCCTGCTGTAACAGCAATACTTTCGCTGGCATTATCAGCTGTTACAGCAATACTTCTGCTGGCATTATCAGCTTTTATAGCAATACTTCTGCTGGCATTATCCGCTGTTTCATCAATACTTTATCCAGCATTATCAGCTGTTACAGCAATATTTCTTCTGGCATAAGCTGTTTCAGAAATTCTTTGGCTGGAATTATCCTGCTGTAACAGCAATACTTTTAATGACATTATCAGCTGTTACAGCAATACTTCTGCTGGCATTATCAGCTTTTGCAGCAGTACTTCTGCTGGCATTATCAGTTGTTACAGCAATACTTCTGCTGGCATAATCAGCTATTTCAGCAATTTCTTCGGCTGGCATTATCCTGCTGTAACAGCAATACTTGTGCTGACAGTATCAGCCGTTACAGCAATACTTGTGCTGACATTATCAGATGTGTCAGCAATACTTGTGCTGGCATTATCAGCTGGTACAGCAATACTTCTGCAGGCATTATCAGCTGTTTCAACAATACTTCTGCTGGCATTATCCGCTGTTACAGCAATACTTCTGCTGGTATTATCTGCTGTTACAGCAATATTTCTGCTGGCATTATCAGATGTGTCAGCATTACTTCTGCTGGCATTTTCAGCTGTGACAGCAATACTTCTGCTGGCATAATCAGCTGTTTAGCAATATTTTTTGCATAAGCAGCTATTTCAATGCATACAATAGTTGTAGTAATGGCGTAATTACTGCTAACATCAACTATAGGATTACTCCTGCTTGGGGAAGCAGTAGCAAATGTAACATATAAATCATACAGGTGATATCAGCTTATAGGAGCAACATTACTTCTTAAAATACAAACCTACTGAGCAATTACCCCTGCCAGCAACAAGAAGGTATTTCTAGCAGTAGCGACAGTAACAGTAAATGCTCATATGTTTATAGTAGCAGTAATATTAGCTCTACCATTTTTACCAGTAACAGAAACGTCACTGCTGATGGCAGTTAGTACAGCGGTTGAGAACTGACTTAGTAACAGTTTGGCGAGCGTTGTCCTTATTTTGCTTAAAAAGCACTTCATACAATTAAAGCATAATCAACAAGAAATGCAGAAAAATTCTAGGACCCCTAGTTAGTAGGAAAAAACATGAAACCTTATTAATCATCAGCATTGTTCTTACTTAGGTAAAATAAACATACACCAATAACATTGATCGATAATTTCTCTAGTGGTGTAAGAAAACAACTACATTTACCTTTAAGTTATTGATAAACATTTTACTTCACGTATCTCAAAGAACATATATGGTTCAGCATATCAGAAAAAAAGAAAATGAAATAAACTTTAAAAAAAAGAAAGAAAATAAGTATCTAGCTGGTGCCAGGCTTGGTATATGGCTGTTGGCTGGTGGGCCTTTTTCATGCCAGAAAACGAATTATTAACTCTGATCAATTGCCTGGCGTGTTATAATGTACCGTAATCTACTTAGACTACTTCTAAGTGTTCTCTTAATATGTTATTAGAAATTCGAGAACCCAATGAGGCGACAGGGTTGACCTGAAAAGGTTATTATCCTGATGACCGACATATTATAATGGACCAAACTTGAGCTTTCTACCTGAACACCGGTTAACAGCGATGTAAAGCATAGTCTAGATCATCTAGACGTTCTGTCATTGGTCAGTGTCACACTGCTCTGACGAACGTCTAGAGACATCGCTATATAAAAAGTCTGACCGACAGGTGGCGCTTTTATATGGTAAACAAATCCAAAATCAATCGCGATTTCTAATGAAATTTGTTAACAGTGCTTCAACCGTATTTCTCCCACACTGGGCAAAGTGAAATTAAGGTAATAAGATATCGAGCTACAAAATCAGGTATATGGTTTATAAACAAATGACGTTTAAGTACTTGCCTACCCGATTTTACATAAATGAATACAACTATATGACTCGCCGTTGCTGCCTCTTCGTGATTATGGTATTAGACTGTCACGTTGTATAGGTGGACGGGTGGTCCAGTGGTAACGCGTTGGTCTACAAATCCGGAGGTCGTGAGTTCGAATCCCGAACACGACACTTGAAATTTCTGTAATATACGTTTAGTGTTTTCCACCCAACTTAGTACTGGTTCACTTCCAGGAAGAAGAATTTCAGTGCGTGTATCGGTATTATAAACCGGGCAAGTAAAAGAATCAGAGGGTCTCTTCGAAAAGAGCTGTGGTTGCCTACCCGGATTCCCTGTATCTGTATCTAAAAGCTATCTCTCTATAGTTATCTGCACCTGTCAGATTTATATCTATATATAGATATATGTGTGTAAATACTCAGTGGTGGTGTTGATATATACTTGTTGATGTCATGAATATGATGGTAAGGGTAACATACGCTGAATACAGCGATCGCCTATAATGCAGATAAAAGAAAGTGTACACATACGAAAATCCTTATCCTCTGGTGAAGAGGTGTGCTCCTATGAATAAAGGAGCAAATTACAGAATACATACATACATACATACCGTCTCCCTGGCCTAGCGGTTAAGGCATCCGCCTTGGGAGCGGGAGGTCGAAGGTTCGAATCCCACCTGGGGTTCGTTCTGATATGGCCGGTTGGTGAGCCGCCAGCTAGTTAAAGAATGGTTACCGTATGCCTACCTGCCTGGTGCCTGGCATTAAAAGGATAGGATTCGGGAGGTACACGTGCAATAGAAAAAGGTGTCTCATAAGTCAGAAATGGCTGGCCCTTTCAATAGGGGTGACACTATAATAAACAAACACTTTACCTTTTACATACATACATACATATGGTATGGCAGTTGTCATTGTACGGTTATTAATAAAAAGTGAAGAATACCAAAATCTCTCTAACGGAAAAATGCAGTTCAGTCAAACTTTGCATAAATAAATCTAATTATGTATGTTTATTATTTATACGTTTAGAAAAGTTAGAACAGTAAAAAATAGTTTGACCTGAAAAATATTCCAACATTCTACAGCCAAACACAAAAACAAAGCAACACTTAACATCAAATTGAATGCCTTCCTCAGTTTACTTGAACGCGCCTTTGGGCGCAATAATGCAGTTAAAAATGCGTGCCCCCGTAGGATAATTATGTTTTATCGATTTCCAGCTGACAGGGCGAGAGTCTAAAAAATAATTTTCACAAGACAACAACGAAGTTCCATACTAATGCCCTAATTACAAGCCTCGTTTTGGAGTGTCTGATTTTTTAACGAACAATGTCATCAGACGTACTGATCGCCATTGCGAAATCAGAGCGTCTGAATGATTGAGACTATGTAAAGCAAGCAAAGTTCACGGACCAGACGGAACGGATAATTTAGAAAAGTAGACTCTTACTTAGTCGTTATTTATGGATAGACTCTTACTCTGTCGTTATCTATGAAAACCTAGAGGCCTCTTATTGGCTGTTAAACGACGTCATATCTGGAGTCTGTTCATATTCTTAAATCCTCTCTCCAGCTTCTGATCAGCTAGGCTTATTACTCATAAAGATATTTCCGACGAAGAACAATAAACATATACATGGATTTTGTCTAGTAAATGTATACTGTGTATGATAAACAAAAGATGTACAGCCTATGACTCTGTTAGCAACTAGAATGTGTAGAGAGCACTGAACAGAGATTAGCTAATTATTTTGCTTTATTTTCTTATCTACGAACTTCTGCAGCATTTTGTGAAACTCGGGGACAGGGGTATCCCGGGGAACGTTTTTCATGTTTAAGCTAGCTCGATATGGATTACATTCGTCGTTACTTTGATAAGTTCGCTAAAGTGTTATCTTGCATTTTGCCACTCAACTGGTTATTAAAGTTTTATAAGGTTTTGAATGTAAAAAATATCATTCGAACATCAGAACATATTTTTGCAGGAATCTTTAATGGGGTCATGATACTGACAATAATAGACAATACAAGTTTTAGCTTTCCAAAGTTTTAATTTGGTTTTGAATCTACAAAAAATATTTGGAACATGCAAAAACACATATTTTTGCGGAAGTCTCAAATCGAGTCATAAAACTGTCAATAATAGACAAAGCAAAATTATGCTTTCCAAAAAGCTAGTCGGTCATTAGCATAACCTTTTAACAAACAAAGACGGCGCTGAAGTGCATACTTTAGGCAAATTTGAAATTAACGCGTTTGGTTGTTATTGGAAGACATAAGACATTCTAAGTAAATACCAACATTCTAACGAAGTTATTCTAGATCAGAAAGAGCAATGTTATCATACCAGTGAGTCCCGGTCAGACTGTGGGAACATTTTTCTCTCCCACTCTGTGACAGTGAAACACTTTTTTTAAACATATTCTGAAGCTTTTGGTTTATATTTACGGCTTGATTTTCGTTGCTTTCTTACACTTTGTAACACAAAATAGTGTTTCATAAAATTTTCAATTTCGGTTTACCTCCAGGTGAATTATTTTGTTTGCAAACAGGGTTAGTTTTATAACCTGCTTAAATAATCTCCTTCGAAAGAAGAAATACCTATAAATAAACTTAAATTTTTGTATGACATCCAATAAAAATAAAGCGCTTTAATTTCAAGTGACTTAAAGTTCATACTTTTGTGCAGTCTTCTTACAAGGTTGTGCTAATGACCGACTAGCTTTTTGGAAAGCTAAAACTTGTTTTATTTTATTGACTTTTTAACCAGCGAAGCTGGTTTTACTAATCACAATTCTGAAATCGGTATCAAACCAACTGGCAAACGGCGATTTACGCATTTCAGAGTAATCAGAGTACGTAAAGTAGTCCCCAAGTTTCCTGTTACGTGTTAAAGTTGGTATTAACTACGTCATGTTGATAGGATAAAACCTGTGCGGTGCATCAATGGTCAAATTCATCTGTACGACAGTTTGATTAAATGTAAAATCGGTGCGGTTCATATTTCTAGGACTTGATCGGTGCGGTGCAACAATGGTCAAACATTGTCCGTGTCCGCGATTTTTCACAATGAAGGAAACAATTATATATTTCTTATTTTAAATAACTGCATAAACTTTCCCATCGATGGGGTCTCACTTTTTATATCATTTTTTCGTGTTCATTATGTCTTTGGGATGTCAGTACACAGATTTCACTATTATAATTTTTTTCTTAAAACCCTTTACTCAATATATACGCCTTTCATCACATAGGTTACCAGTTCAGGTCCCGATCAGCTGGCACAATAGTGCCATCTGATCTGGATCTAAAATTTGTGTTTACTGGTCAGAAAAAAATGATCATAAAAGCGAACAGTTTAAATCCTAATCAGATCGCACAGATGTGCCAGCTGATATGGATCTAAACTGTTCGCACAAGCTATGAAGGTATATCTATGGAGTAAAGCGTTAACAGAAGCCTTCATCCAGATAAAACATGGAAACCCTTATTTCCACTATCATTTAGACAAGAGGAAGTTCTTTGCAAGTGAACCAAGTTTTTTTGCTTTTTCGTAAATGGATACATGTATGAGAATCATGGCACTGGTTATTCTCAATAAGCAAAATCGCTTCGCTGGTTTTCTGTACTTTCAGTACTTTGATTAAAGTAGTCATGAGCTTACGTCAACCTAAGTCGTTTTTGTATATCTCGTGAATAAAGTGTTTATTCAAATGTTTTCCCGATGGTACTTACTTTCCTTGACAGAACATTCTAATTTGTATGCTCTCTCCCCATATCGAAGAAGTTAGGGTATATTGTTTTGCACATGTCGGTCAGTCGGCCCGGCCGTTACCAACCTTGTCCGATCAATAACTAGACAATAAGTTGTCATACAAGTTGATTAATCCTATTGATTTTGAAGTCAGTAGGTGAAATGTCAAGGTTACAATGACATTTAATAAAAAAGCAGCAGGGTACTATGCAATTGGAGTTTGGTGGGCGAATATGTTTTGCAAACATCTCTTGATTAAAATAAATTTATGCTTTGCATTAAATATTTAAAAGTACCCTACATGTCCCCATTTGTTCATTTGAGAGCCTGATTGAGTATTGTGAGTTTGGTACACCCTTTTCCTGCTTTTAACCCAAAATGACAATATGTTGTTCTACTGACATTTCCATCCTTACCACCTTACAACTGTGAGGAAATCTTGCGACTACTTATTATTTTGTCTCTACCTGGGCGCGAACCCGCACCGTCACGGCTGCAGCGCCTATCCTTGCATTACCGACAACTCAACCGATTGCTACGTATTCGCTCTTTCGTTAAGCACAATGTTTAATCATTTAAAACGTTCAATATCATGAAAAGCCACATATATTCGCATATAGCCAAATAGTACAGACATGTTGCGTCGGTTTCTTCCTCTGAAATGTTCGAGCTCGGGGCAATTTAGCTCTAGTAAGGAAATGTTTAAGCAACGCCCTATAATACTAAAATGGCTTGAACAGATCATATTGGAGGATATAAAAAATCTATTGAATTTTTATTTAATAGTGAAATATGCTCATATATCAAAAATCGCCACACTCAGAAAATCACAGCTTCCCCTCGCAGCGAAAAAGACGCGATGATTCAGTAGCAAAACAATATGCCACTTTAGGGTTTTAACCAAGTTCTTATGTGCACCAACCTCACACTTGCCCCAAACAGGTTCTTAAATGAACAAACATTGTCTTGATGAAATAACTCCAACCCACCCATCAGCACAACAATGTTGCATGCAAAAGCTCACAAACATATAAAACAGAAGAAGCTAATCGCATTGCATAACCAAAGGGAGGAAACTCAGTGGTCTTACAAAGACCAAACACCTTGAGTCAAATACGAAAAAAAAACCGATGAAAGGCATAAAAGAAACAAATCGAGCTTCTATGTTATTTTACAAGATAAACCTTCATCAACTCTTAAACCCCTGCCATTGTCTTGCAACAAAAGATGTAAATATAATGATAAATATACATTGGTTAATCACCAGGCATGCAGAGCGCTTTATGAAATAACATGTTGGTAACCTTTCTTTTTGAATTTACAGATGGTATTAACGAATAACGTGGATAAACTAACAATGCCTTTTATTTTCGTAAGTGTATAAATTAAAATTACATAATAAATGGCTCTGAAACCTAGTCGCAACAGTGATTTTATACTGCTCCTGTATTTTTAAGTAGATCATGGTATCGGCGATAAAACTTGCAAAAGGTTTCCATTAACTTGTGATACCGATAACCTTGTTTTTCGGCGTTAGCTGTCTATGCTCACTTTTGACCTAGTTTTTCGACCTAAGAAATGTTGTAAATAATACTCATATTCTATTATTATGCAGAGGGGAAATGAAATAAACTATTTCGATTGGTAGCTATTTACACCAGAGAGGCATCTAGCAGGGTGGAGAGGTATCTAGTGGGATTTTTATTATTATGCAGCGGAACAATCAAATAGATTAATTAGATTGGTTGTTAGTGGGTGTTGTATTGGAGAAAAACATATTTACGATTGAAACAACCAGTTAAGTCAGTATTGATGGCTTAAATACAATTTTATATGGAATATTCTTGGGTGTCAGGTAAAAACATGCTTACAGTACACAGCGTAAAACGAAAAGGAAGGGTAGATATTTCTAGTTCTTACTGGTTCCTTTCTAGTTCCTTTGATACTGATTGTTAATTTCAAGTATATATAAGTTCATTGTAGTGTAGTGGTTAACACTCTTGCCTCGCAAGCGTGAGGCCCCGGGTTCAATACTCAGTACTGACACTTTTTTAAGTTAATTTACGTAAAAGTTGGTAGATTTCGCTCTTGTAACAGGATGTTTTTATTTATTTATATTAAATTTCAATGACATTTATTCATCTTGAGTTCTTACTTTACAAGAGGTATTTTATTGAAACTGAATAAATGTAAATCAAGACTTAATATAATACATTGCTTCTTTAATCGACTTGTTATCACTGTATGAAATTGTTGCATTAGCTTCAACATTTTTTAAAGACACTTTAAATGAATTTATAAGTTGTCATGATTCGGTCGCTTAATCTCTTGGTCATACTAAGAAGGCAGGGAGGGTTCGTCAACAGCTTTAACAAGTAAAATAAACAAACTATAGTGTATCTGCTTCGCCTCTCTGTATTTCTTTCTTTCTTATATACATGTATATATAAATCTTTTCCATCAACGCCGTTTATCCTTTTTAAAGAAATTTCTTGTTAAAGTGTGTCAGTAATGCTAAGATTATGTTCAATTAAATCAGATTATAAAACTGATTTAAAACAAGTGTTAATTGATTGATTTTTGTAAATAAATGAAAATATATTTTGTGATTAGTAATATACTTTGCGTTATCATCTATATATCACTTACAGGAAATATTCTTCTACTTCCGTGTTTAGTTGCTTTGATGGAGTGAGCTAATCCGACTTGGATTAATATGAATCATCATTTTGTTGCGTGGACACTCTCTTTTCTTTATAAGGATACTTGATCTCAATATTTACAACCACGTTTATTTTTTTCTTTGTAATAAGAAACGATTATCATTATAAGATAAGACGATGCCAACCATGTTTGAAAAAATTACACACATTTTATCAGATGTGTTTGCAGCTGGTTTAAAAAGTCAAGCTGCCAATTCGCTCAGTTTATATAATTTACAGCAGTCC
Source organism: Corbicula japonica (assembly GCA_038501625.1). Classification (NCBI taxonomy): domain Eukaryota; kingdom Metazoa; phylum Mollusca; class Bivalvia; order Venerida; family Cyrenidae; genus Corbicula; species Corbicula japonica. The sequence continues at coordinate 1,995,141 of JAZAYU010000004.1, forward strand.
TTTATAAGGAAATATCTAAATAATATGCAACAGTATGAAGCATCATATTTCTGCTTCATTTCTGTTTTGTGATGTTTGCCTGGCATTTGCATCATTATTTGAGAATAAATCTTGTTTTATACGGCAGGTATCAATGACACATAAAACACATCTTGTTTGGCAGTTAATTATGGTCTGGGCAAAAATTCATAGAATGATTTCCTAATAAGTTATTAACAGCCGACAATATTACTTAATCATTTCTAAAAAAAGGAAATATGAATTTGATTTGACTCGATAGAGTTTTATGAATTAAACACAAAGACAAAATTGGCATTTTATGCGTTTCAGTTGATGAAATACCCGTGTTTTGATTTGCAATTTTAATATTTGACTGAATCCATGTATAGGCGACAAACCATACAAAATGTATTTATTTATTAGTCATATAATAGTACAACATGCAATAAAACAAAAAGGTGTTATAAATAAGCGTGGGGTAATTTCTCTGCTTTGAACTGTGTTAACACCACATTAAGATAATTATATAGGTTTATCACATTTTTATAACTTGATCCATTTCTTTAAGAAATCGTCAATTAGATCATTTACTTTTTATGGTCAAACTATCTACATCTAATTTTAATTTTGATACCAAGTATTTAGGTATTAAGAATAGCAGTTAATGAAAAAAACTGATTTAAGAAAAATTTAACCGATTTTATCGAAATGTTCCCAGTGCGTCGTCTAATACCGTCCACAGTTGATATCTCAATAAACCGTTTTCATTGATTTCATTAAATGAAAGTACCTTGTTTATAACTTATGTATATTGTGTGAATGGTTTCAGATCATCAGATACAAAAAATTAAAAATATATTATTTTGCGCGTGTTTTTACATGTTAATCCCTTAGCTGAATTCAGATTCACTGGTGTAGTATTTTTATTTGAGAAAAAAGGGTGGAAAAGTATTTGAGACATTCCATGGTGAAATCCTCTAAACAATGATTATTTTTCAAGTCATCAATCATTATCATCAAATAATGAAAATTTAATTGATTTTAGTAGTTTTTGTTCATGTAGTGCTGCTAATTGCAAATAGCTTCTCGCATTATGATATTGTATGTAAAAAAATGTTTTTGAAATTTCAAATTTACTTTTTTTCTATTCTGATGAAAGTATGCTTGTACTTTCTGTGCCTAACAAAATAAAATTACAATACCCAATCTTATATTACTTTGGTTACTATACCAACCTGGTTTAAACCTACAGTGGCTAACAGTTTTGTCACTGACGGTAACTGTAACAATGCTATAATTCTTTCAGGTTCTCATCCTCGTTTATTGTTTTTGATTTCTTTTTCAAATTGATCATAGCAGGTACCCATGCTCTCTTTGCCTCGCTTCTACGTGTTTATGGAGGCTGTCTTTAATAAATGTGCCTATTCCCGATTTAAGTGTGAATTTATCGTCGCTACCGGAAACTCTTATGAGCGACATATCCAGAAGAGTGTTATTTTCGGTGTTGGTGGAAATTGCAATCGCCCCTGTTTTTAATTACCTGATGTATAGCACAAATACACCGGGGCCACAGATCATAACTCTTAGTTTTGAGATCAGTCTAAAATCTCAAGGATCCCGATTGGCTGAAATGGCGACAGGCCGCCATTTCAGCCAATCAGATGCTTGAGATTTGAGACTGATCTCCAGATTTAGTTTTATGATCTTGGGCACAGTCCTCGTTTTAAAGTCTCATTCCGATGACTCTTAGAGTAGTTAACCCCGTCTCTTCAGACCAGATTGCACCCGGTGACCCCTTCTTTGTCTATATAAATCCGCCATCTTGGATTGGGAGGGAATTTTTGAGTTCACTCGGATGGAACGCTAACGGATAGCAGACGATGATGTTAACTGTATGGTGAAGCGGGTTTAAACTTCATTAAGGTCATTGGGTAATCGTTATACGACTCTCTCTCTCCCTCTCTCTCTCCGATAAATTTGGGCTGGTATTCCGACGTAAAAACCCATAAACTAAATATAGCTGTAGGTATCCCACCGACGCTAACATGTTTTGACACGCTTACATAACGGACCAATCAAAATAATCTATTTCTTTTTAAATGATAAAGAACGTTAATTGCCAGAGTGTGCACTACCTATTCTGAGAGCAGACGACAGTCAAAGGTTTAACAGGTATTTATTTGCATCTTCAAATGAAAAACAGCTTGAGCTTAAATGGCGCTCATGGTTATTGTTCTTTACCGAGTTAAAGCATTAAGAAGAAAGTAAACTGTATTTACAAAAAATGCATTATATAAATTTCATTATAATTTATTCGGACCACTACAATTATTACTCGGTGAACTTTAATGACCTGGCGTAGAGGAATGTGACCTCAACAGGTAGTTTAGTCATAATACAACAGTTTAAAACAAATCATGACGATAGTTTAATGTTTTATATATACTTTATTTACATATATGTACAACAGTTCACATTAGTATATACACCATTAATTATCAAATATTTATATAGACCTTTATGAAGAAAAGAAATAAATAACATGAAAACTGGTTAATAAACATGTTAAATCCACATGTCCATGTTCATTGAAGGTTAAACACCTTAACGTTCACTGAAAATCACCCGCGTTAATCCAACTGTTAAACTTTTTAGGATAGTATTTCCACTGCACAAATTACTGTTTATTGTGTCCTTTGCCTAGGGTCTTTAACACTTTGTCCACTTTCCATGACTGGTTAGGATCAATGGTTTTTTTGCAGTTCGCTTTGATAAAATGTTCCTGTGATATCTTCGTCTTGTAAGTCCATGAATTTATAGATAGGCAGTATTCCTCTGTGGTATCGCTTGTGTACTTTAAACACCTCGCCAGAGTAGGTCTCGTCGTACGCGCGAGTGAATGCGCTTCGCAGATGACTGATCCGTACATAATGAGGACAAGTGAATGAATCATCAGCTTTATACTCGTCCTATAATTACGATCTTGCGAAGTTCACCTGCGTTCTCTTTTCTTTTTCCTCCGACAGAGGGCAGTTCCTGTCTTAATGTCTTACTCTTTCCGTCTTTATCACTTATTTTTGAATTCCTGAGTTTTTCACTGGTGGGTTCCTTGTGTAAGTAAAACCCCCTCCCAAATGCGCTTCCGGCGCTCCCAAATGCGCTCTCGGTGGTGGTGGTGGTGGTGGTGGTGGTGGTGGCGGCGGCGGTGGTGGTGGTGGTGGTGGTGGTGGCGGCGGTGGTGGTGGAGGTGGTGGCGGCGCCGGGCGCGCATTCAGGAGCGCCGGGAGCGCATTTGGGAGGGGGTTTTACTTACACAAGGCAGTTGGCATGCTTAAATCAATAGGAGAGAGGATATGTGGCGTTTGCTCGCATTGGCATGATTCACACCTTACACTATTTGATCAGTTTTGACCTATATGCGAACTATTAAAATATAATAGTGACTTAAACTAAAAGCGATAGGTGGTATAATATATCTATCATTGACTGCTTGGGTGTCGAAGAGTCAAGACGTGCGTTAGAAACAAGGACTTTTTGGATTACAAAGACATTACGAGGTTACGTAAGAAGAAGATGAAAAGAAGCAGGAATAAAAACGAACAGAGACCTCAGTCTGAATTTTATGTTAAAATGGTTTTACCGGCAGAGCAGACAACCGCTATAGCTAAAAGTATGCTCGAACGTCAAGCTAAACCTAAAGATGTATCAATTATAGGACAGAAAGAAATGCAACCCACCAGTGAAAAACTCAGGAATTCAAAAATAAGTGATAAAGACGGAAAGAGTAAGACATTAAGACAGGAACTGCCCTCTGTCGGAGGAAAAAGAAAAGAGAACGCAGGTGAACTTCGCAAGATCGTAATTATAGGACGAGTATAAAGCTGATGATTCATTCACTTGTCCTCATTATGTACGGATCAGTCATCTGCGAAGCGCATTCACTCGCGCGTACGACGAGACCTACTCTGGCGAGGTGTTTAAAGTACACAAGCGATACCACAGAGGAATACTGCCTATCTATAAATTCATGGACTTACAAGACGAAGATATCACAGGAACATTTTATCAAAGCGAACTGCAAAAAAAACCATTGATCCTAACCAGTCATGGAAAGTGGACAAAGTGTTAAAGACCCGAGGCAAAGGACACAATAAACAGTAATTTGTGCAGTGGAAATACTATCCTAAAAAGTTTAACAGTTGGATTAACGCGGGTGATTTTCAGTGAATGTAAAGGTGTTTAACCTTCAATGAACATGGACATTTGGATTTAACATGTTTATTAACCAGTTTTCATGTTATTTATTTCTTTTCTTCATAAAGGTCTATATAAATATTTGATAATTAATGGTGTATATACTAATGTGAACTGTTGTACATATATGTAAATAAAGTATATATAAAACATTAAACTATCGTCATGATTTGTTTTAAACTGTTGTATTATGACTAAACTACCTGTTGAGGTCACATTCCTCTACGCCAGGTCATTAAAGTTCACCGAGTAATAATTGTAGTGGTCCGAATAAATTATAATGAAATTTATATAATGCATTTTTTGTAAATACAGTTTACTTTCTTCTTAATGCTTTAACTCGGTAAAGAACAATAACCATGAGCGCCATTTAAGCTCAAGCTGTTTTTCATTTGAAGATGCAAATAAATACCTGTTAAACCTTTGACTGTCGTCTGCTCTCAGAATAGGTAGTGCACACTCTGGCAATTAACGTTCTTTATCATTTAAAAAGAAATAGATTATTTTGATTGGTCCGTTATGTAAGCGTGTCAAAACATGTTAGCGTCGGTGGGATACCTACAGCTATATTTAGTTTATGGGTTTTTACGTCGGAATACCAGCCCAAATTTATCGGAGAGAGAGAGGGAGAGAGAGAGTCGTATAACGATTACCCAATGACCTTAATGAAGTTTAAACCCGCTTCACCATACAGTTAACGTCATCGTCTGCTATCCGTTAGCGTTCCATCCGAGTGAACTCAAAAATTCCCTCCCAATCCAAGATGGCGGATTTATATAGACAAAGAAGGGGTCACCGGGTGCAATCTGGTCTGAAGAGACGGGGTTAACTACTTCTTAGTTTAATTGGAAAAGAGAAGGATCGAACCAGCGATATCGATAATATCAGATAATGATCGACCTTCACCGTACCATGCATATCAGCAATAATAGGTCGAACATTTTAATAGCGTAAAAGTATTACCAATGAACACCCAAAATGCCCGAATTTTGTTGTCAAAATACATGGTGCGGTGCAGGTCGATTAACTCAAATTAAAGAATGAAAAACTAAAAAAGGGAAAAATCTAATTCTGCTATTCATACTTTTACGAACTAAATGTAAATAGTTTGTTCAATATAAATATTAACGTAAACTGAGGTAATTAATTTTATCAATTTCTAAATTTCTTTTTATGAACTGTTAGTGGTTTCAGTATAAAATATTTGATATTTCTCAATACCTCTTGAGATTAAACTAATGTACCTAGTATTGCAGATTCTGTTTTTAATCATGGTTTCACAATGTTAACACATGAACATAGATATGTTAAAAATATATGTATTAAACAAAATTTTCTACGGGGCAAATATAGTCTTGCAATTCACATCCTCGCGCTATGAAGACAATATTTATATCTGTATAAATATTGAGATGCGCTCGACCCGACGCTAGTCGGCGTGGACTGTAAAATCCATGCCCGATACAGCCAAAGAACTAACACAATCTGACCGATCCTGCAATATGTTTTATTATTTGTAGTATTAGCCTGCTTTCTTAGTTCCCACTTCATCTATATATCAGGGCATGGTGTTTTCTTTTCAAGTACTAATAATGCACAGACAATTCCAGGTCATTTGAAATGCTAATCATTGTTTGATGTTATCATCTGTTATTAAAATAACAGAAGACGTTTGCCGCTTTTTAAATGTTTAAGTTGCCAATTCCTTCCGTTACATAGTATACAACAGTCGTTTATAAGGAAATTTCCTAACCCTACGCAACAGTATGACGTTTATACTATTGTTTTATTTCTCTTTATGATATTTACTGGCACAGTCTGCACAGTTATTGTCGAAGTGGAATAAATCATGTTTTATCGGGCAGGTATCAATGCCACATTAAACACATTTTGTGCGACAGTATTTACGCATGTGTAAAGTGTCAATATATACTGAACAAAAATAAAAAGTACGGATCTCTTTTTAAGCTTATATTCTCATTAAGATATTTTTATTTATAAGGTATTTGTATTTTTGTAGTTAATCATAGTTGTTTTTAAGTTAACCTCGAGGTTACCGCCTTGGAACGGTCAGTAGCAAAACCAATTGCTACTGGTTGTTTAAACCATGTTTTAGGGTGCACCATCCTCATACTTGACTTGCCCCAACAGGTTCTCCTATCACAAAACAAGTACGATAACTCCAACCCGCCCATCAGCTCAACAATGTTGCATAAATTGTTAATTGTCAGCATATAATAGACCTCGGTTTTCATATAAAAAATCTTCTAGTAATATAATCTTTACGAATAGTTTATGTTCAGCATAACTTTGGGAACATGCATTTTTAAAATTATTATAGTGAAATACAATTCATATTGTGTTTTTAAGGTCGTTGAGCTCGATATGTTAAATAAAATGTGTAAATCATGAGTTGCGCTCAGGAGGTGTGAACAAAAATATGAGTTTTCATTACTGCTCATCAACAGTCTCGTTTAAAACGAAGTCTGTTATAAGTTGATATTTTTCGTTCCTAATGACTTTAAGTTACTTTTTTGAATTTATTTACCAATCCTATTGGAATAGGTGAAACGAAAACATCTAATTAACGAAAATGACAAATATAAATAATTGCAGACTCGGATTGTTTGGATTCAGTCATTGGCTATCATAAAATTGCTAATTGGTGCCAAGTAATCTAGCTCCGGGGGAAAGGGCTAAGCGCAGCTAAATAAAAAAGGAAACAATGCAGTTTAAATTGAAAAATGGTTTTTATAATCAAGAAAAACATGTAAGAACATGTCATACACGTGGGTTACTTACCGATCGTTCTCTAAAAATCACACAGTTAAAGTAATACATCGTTATAAGATATTTTCTGTTAATTAAGAAACGCGGACTCTGGAAATCAAGCGAGCATTGCAAATTAAACACTGTTATTAATGAGCCCTTCAAAAAACATTGCGTCGTCATCAATCCAATGAAACTTTATGTAGTTTGTATCTAAAAAAACTCTCCGCATCTACTGCATCAAATAAATCTGTATCATGCTTACAATTCAGCATATTCCATATCTTATTTGTTGAAGATAACCTTAAGGCCATAAAATACCACAGTAGCGCCTAGCCAACCATGCAAAAGGCAGACACAGTTTATACCTTCGGTATCCCCAAACTAGGATGGTTCAAGTTTGTCTATATTCTGACACCCGCAATCAAACTGACATGCTGTTTGATTGAAATTAGCACATTACCAGGAAGTGAAGTACGGAGAGACTTTTCACAGCCACCACACAACACTTAACACCTGGTGAAAAGTTATTTCAAGGTTTCTTCATCTTCAAAGTAGTAAAACCACTCACAATGCATATTTAGAAGAAAACCAATTTAAGATAATAATCGAGTTATTTCTGCTTTCTTGGACTTTACTTCTTACGTCAGGCAGTGGGAAGCTCTCACGTCCAGATAGAAAAGTAGAAACATTATTATCTGAACATGCCAATCAACGACTAGTGGACCTTGAGATACAGTTAATCACAAGTTCATCGACCAGTCCTCTTCATAAAACATTTAAGAGATGAATATTTGGTATGATTGCTACATATACGATTGTTTTCTTGATCTCGATCATCTTCGTGCTAGATATAATTTCTTTATCATGTTTTGTTCCAACTATTATGGAACTATTGGGCTTTTATATGGGGAGCATAATGTAATTCAATTTATAACAAATTAAAAATCTTGATCAGACCAGTTTCTTTATATTTGCTCAAGGAAATTTAAAAAAAAAATAAAATCTCATTTCAATGCATTTTGCTAATTTACGACCATGACATTAAACATGTTCAATCTAATCTAGCCTTTAAAATTAAATAGCTGAATATGGAACTGAAAAAAAACTACACAAGAACACGACAAATATCAAAATATTGCAGGCCCGGTTCGAATGGGCCTGTTATGTTCATGGACAGTAATGTAAATGAATGCTTGTCCACGCCACTAAGCCTCGGATTAAGCGCAACTCGAATTTTACACTTTAAATAATTATGTTTCGTGCACAACTGCCTATAACATGTATGAAGGGCGTAATTAATAACATCGTTCATTGAATGAGAATGAGACAATTGTGTGTTCTTCAAAGTTTACTTGATATCTATCCGATATCCAGTTTTGTTCGATTTTGAAGTATTCTAATGTCATTCCTTGTTTTTTAGACCAGCATCTATTCTTGTTTGTAATGAGCACGTGCTAGTAAATTGAGACGAACCATACATCAGCAATTCCGAACCTGTAGTTTTTTAAGTCTACCAGAGTGCAGACACAGTTCAGACTAAATTTTTGCATACAATAAAACACGTTCAGAAAACGCAGTCTCGTTACAGAGCTACCTGTAGTAAAAGTATTGCTCAAGAAGTGGCGTTAAGTCATTAAAATTAGTATGTTATATATGTTTAAAAATAAAAATAAGAACATACGATGTTAAAGCGTTTGTAAATGGTCTTCGTCGTTGTACAATATATTGTATTTGCATTTTGGTAGTTAATATCAATATGACGGCAAGGTTATAGTTGGCGAAAACATCAGCAAATATCTGTGACCTAACGGTGATGATTGACACAAAATTGATCAAACATAGAAGAACATTTGTATGCGGGGTTATAAATATGCGCTTGCGCCGGAAATTTTCAAAGTATGTGATATTTAACAATAACAATTAAATATATATTTACCATCACAATCTTCATCAGTACTACAAGATCAATAACGCTGCTACAATAATTTTCCAAATTATGTCCATTTTTCACTTGGATTATGGGTTAAGCAAATGTGCGCGTAGTCCATAACTTTAGAACTGTTTGAGATATTAAGTGAACTTGAATCTTGTAGTATATATTCACCACCAAATGATACGTTACCAATACGTCCCATATCTGTTCTAATTATTTTTCAAAGTATGCAACTATCCACTTAGATTTTTACACAATAAACGATAGACATATAACGCTACTTCAAATATGTGTTTTACTTGCACTCTTTTCACATAAATATTGTGTTTTTCAAAATATGAACCTGGCCCATTACCTTTAAATTACTAGACATATCAACTTAAAACTTGGAACATATCAGAACATAGAACAAGAGCCATACATGTAACTCTTCAAATATTGTGCAATATATTCCGCTTTATACGTTGATTTTGTGTTAACAAAACTATGACATTGGTTCATTGCGTTGATAACTTCTTCACATATTAACATGAAACTGAGAATATATACATGTACTAATTACATGCATCAGTGTAGTATCTAGCTGTTAAACATAAGTCCCTGTGGTTTATCATCATTGTATTATAAACTCTCTCTCTCTCTCTCTCTCTCTCTCATATCTGTTGTATATTCATTATGATAGTACACTTCGCTATAGCAGAATAGTAATAAAAGCTAATATATATACAAAAAAACAGGAGGAAAGCAATGAAGACGCGTTAAACAATAGACCAAAACGGAATCCTAAAATCCCTGTAAAATGGAAAGATTTTGTTCAATAGTAGCTGAGAGAAACAAGTACCTGTGAGTTTCAAAAGAACTTGATAAACAAAAGAATGTGGACATCTTTACATTAATTAATAAATAAGAACTCACAATTTGTGGAATTTTTGTGATAAAATTTCCAGATTAAGGTTACAGAACAGTACAGATTATCTTGGAAAAATGTCGTTAATAACGGACATTTATCTCTCTAATTGTTTTAGGTTATGGGAACAGCGACTTTCGCACAGATTAAAACTCACAAGTGGTGAACTGTATCATGTCATTATAAACTTGCTTAATTGCTTTTGCTATCTTGTATACCTTAGAGCTCTCGAGAGAATTATCATTTTATGAATGAAATTTTTGCAGAGGACATTGACATAAGACATACTTCAGTAAAAAAGTATTTTATTTGATTTTGAATTTGTTTAAGAAGGTAAAATCAAATTGAAGAAAAGGAGAGATTGTAGTATCTAGCTGTTAAACATAAGTCCCTGAGGTTTATCATCATTGTATTATAAACTCTCTCTCTCTCATATCTGTTGTATATTCATTATGATAGCACACTTCGCTATAGCAGCATAGTAATAAAAGCTTATATACAAACACTGGTAGTTGTTAGAATATTACAATCAGTATCTTCGCCATAACCGTCAAGACCCATCTGCTACCATTATTTTAATGCCGATTCTCCTTTTACTTAGATTGTATGTTAAAGTTTCATGCACTTTGCCCATAACATTCAAACTTATACAGATATCAACTTTAAAATACATTTTCGTAAAAATAATCTATTATACATCCTTTGTTACAAGAGCTATATAATGTTTAAAGGTTCTTCCTCGTTATCTCTCGTTATCAGTTACGGTTTACGCTTATTATAAGTGTCTGTTCAGTAGCATTATTTAAGTAATTGATATGAAACTCAAAATAAATATAATTGTTTCTTATTTGTAATCAGTTTTCTCTTTTATCTTTCACTAGTAAATATTATTTCTGTTTGAACAATAATGTCTGGTCAGTTGTTATTTTAAGAAACACATTGCAATTATTTCAAATAAATCGAATAGTTGTTTAGGGAAAGAGCAAGGGCCTAATCATCTAATAGTTGTTGGCAGGGCTCGAATCTCAAAGATGCGCATGCTCAACAAAGGTCGATGCCTAATGGTGATTGATATTGGACCAAGAGACGGATTTGTACCAGGATTCAGACTCATGACGGATTTGTACTTAGCCTCTGCGTCTTCCGGCGACAACCACCCGGAGATGAACGGTGCGACCATTGCCAAGAGATTACGGGAGAAGTTGTAACAAAATTTTCCTCCGCACTGTGCTACAGTGAAAGAAAACTCCAGTGATCACTTGGTTCAGTCTGACACATGCCTGACGAGCACTTTAATGAAATATTTGAAAAAGGTTGTTTATATAACATGTTTCGTTATATTTGTTAAAGTACAGTATTTTCGAATGTTAATATATTCCAAGTTATAAGTGTAATGTCAGCATTCAGTTTTGATCTTATCTCCGTTGAATACAGTTCCAAAGAAAGACACTTTTGAAAGAAGAGTTATTTTGGATTTGAGTACTGTTCACAAAAGAGCATTAAATGAATTTGTCGACACAGATTTTTTATCCCAGTGAACGATCAGTGGTAAAACAATTTGCCAGGTTAAAACCTGGTTCTAGGGTGGACCAACCTTGCACTTCCTTAACAGGTTCTAATATAAAAACAGTTACAAGTTGTCTTGATGATATAACTCCAACACACCCATCAACTCGACAATGTTGCATGCAAAAGCACACAAACATATAGAACATAGGAAACATAAAACATTGTTCAGTAAATGGGCTGGAACTCAATGATCTTACCGAGACCAGAGCCCCTAGAGACAAATCAGCAGAAACGTGTTGAAAGGGATAAAAGAAACAGATTAGGTTCTTTTACAAGATTTCATTTTTAACTTTTTATAAACTTTTAATGACAAAGTAACTCGAAAACATGAGACTGAACAGACAACAGACTAGCACTGGCATATGTCATTCGATGACATGTAAGGCACGGGATTCTTCAACACCCATCTCTTCACCCGAAGTTAAACAAGTTGAATAAATTAAATCTTAACTAATGTCAATCGTAAACGGAGTGACTTGTCAAAATTGGTTAACAATATCAAGAATTGAGTATAAAAGTAATAAGATCTTCACTAACGGTTTACACAAAGTTTCGACGAGTATCATTTGATCCTCTTACAAATCAATACATACAAAGTATTTATTACTCGCGCAAAGGTTATGCATCTAAGATTTATTCAAGTGTAGAGCTTGAAAGTGAATGCAAAAATTATGTTATACTTAAAAGACTTTAGACGTTATTTGATACCTATTAAGCTAACGAAACATTTTAAACTTCTCACGGCAGTTTGAATAAAATCATCTCCTGAAACCCGCTACGCTATTAGAATCTGAAGACACATCATTTAAACGTGCTTTTATAAAAAAAAACAACAAAAAAACTTCCGAACCAATCAGATTGTTGCCAACAAAATCTCAAAAGTACATGATGTTCGCCGTAAAGGTCGAAGCGTTCCGAACGTTTTATTGTATATTTAATTCATGTACGTAAGGTGGTTTAAACCTTGGGAAGTGTGGAAACCTGCGTAAAGCAAAGTTCATTGAATATAGGTGTATTTTATATTGAACTGCATTAATTTCTACTGAAATGTCATCTTTTGATCATGTTTCGACCCTTGTCAAAAGCATTATTAATCAAGCTTTGTTGACATAAAAACGTAGTTACTTAGAATACACCACAATAGATAATATAAAGTATAAGTGTGCCGTTATCAGATCTAACATTTTGTTAGAGCTGACTTAAGTGTAATTGAAAACGAATTAAGGGAATTAAGAGGAATTTATGATATGACTATAGAATTTTACAAACAATATTATACATGTATAAACATCTGTTTTCTAATCGGTCATCTACATACATTGTAACCAGCTCATGTTTCATAGTTCTGAGTTTATCACCATCAGGACTGTAACTGTTACTCTTCTGAACGAATCGCCTACACTCCCGGCTGAATAGAAAGCTCTATGAACATAAAGGACTTCCTAATTTTATTGTAGGTAGATTTCTGTGGTATTTCACAGGGTAATTACTGTATTTGACACTATTTGACACTATTGGGGAAGAGAGGGGTATGTTTTGTAATGATTAAAACGAGTGACCTCTATCTTACATAATAATAAATTATATCATTGATAAAAATAAACTCATAAATCGGGTTTCCAATTATTTTTATCTAAGGTTAACACTACCCGTTTAAAATACCCGATACAAATAAACGCAGAAGTCTGGTTTCCAATTATTTATAGCTCAGGTAAAACCTTACCGTTACTTATTTTATTTGAAATCTTTCTTAAAGCATTGTTTAGACTTTGTTTTACGAGCATATATTTATTATTGGAAGCATACATTGATGCAGGATGTGAGCGATTCAAAGGTAATGTAGATTTAAAGTTAAAAAGATATAAATACCCGAACCGCAAATATAACGGGTTTAATACAAATAAAATTTATCTGAGAAAACTTATAAATTATAATTACTTTTTTATAGAAATTATAGAATTAAAAGGGTATTTGTAAAGTTCGCAAATGAGTAAGTAATGAAAGATTGTTTTGTAACTTTACACTTGTTTGATCACAACCAACTATCAATACATGTAAAATAATTGAATAGTACATTAAAATGTGAAAAAAGTAATGTTTAAGGGTAGAACGTGTATTTTTTGTTGTGTGGTAGAGATTAATGCAAACGATTATTTTGCTTTTTTCAACTACAAGTTTGATTCCTTTTAACGTGTAGAATTAGTTAAGGACACAAATGCTGAAGAGTTTCTTTCTTTTGAAAGAACTCCACTGTACGGGTACCCTCTCTAGTAGAGTATAAATTTATCACTTTCTATATATGACAAATGCGACAATGCTACAAATCGTAAAGATATTTAAACTGTTGTTTTTGCTGGGTTATCTACCATAATATAAACAAATTTATAGCGTATTGAATACGTTTCTCTTAACATGTTTACGTTTAACGCATACAAAGTAAAATACAAATATGAAGAACTTTAGTCCAAATATAAACATACATGTATTCATTAAATGAAGATTGTATCTGAATATTAATTAGAAATAATGTTTAATATATTACATATATATTAATTATTACATTTTTTTTATCACAACCAATTATCAATACATTTAAAATAATTGAATAGTACATTTGTTTGTTGTGTGGTAGAGATCAATGCAAACGATTGTTTTGCTTTTTTCAACTACAAGTTTGATTCCTTTTAACGTGTAGAATTAGTTAAGGACACAAATGCTGAAGAGTTTCTTTCTTTTGAAAGAACTCCACTGTACGGGTTCCCTCTCTAGAAGAGTATGAATTTATCACTTTCTATATGACAAATGCAACAATGCTACACATCGTAATAATATTTAAACTGTTGTTTTTTGCTGGGTTATCTACCCTAATATAAACAAATTTATAGCGTATTGAATGTGTTTCTCTTAACATGTTTACGTTTAACGCATACAAAGTAAAATACAAATATTAAGAACTTTAGTCTAAATATATACATGTACTCATTAAAAGAAGATTGTATCTGAATATTAATTAGGAATAATGTGTAATATATTGACAGGCGACTTATATCAATTTTATTTCATTTTAAAAAGTTTTTCATTGACTGAATGTAGTGTACGTATACTATTTCACTTTTAAATATCATTGCACTATAAAAGCACAAATCTAGCGAATATATCTGTACATGTAAACGTTCTTCATTTAGAGATGCCATTTAAGACCTCAGCTGGAAATCATCGTTCTGCAACCTTCAACATTCAAACGTACATGTGTATTAAACTTGAGATACTCGATGTAACCAATTAACAAAAAAAACACGATATTTTAACTTTCTTACAATTAAGTAATTAAGACCTAAAAGCTATATGCAACTTTTAAAGACGGGGGGCGGGGCTGGGATGGGGTTAGGTACTTGGCTCGTCAGATCTTTTTGAAAGCATTGTTCGTTGTGTTGTGAAAGTAAAATACTGCAAGTGGGAAATTAGAGAACTTGAGAGGTAATCAGATCATTCACAATTTCCCATTTTAAAATTTATCATTAAATACCTTAATACCCAACATTTAGTCTTTGGTGCAAACTATTTTGAATTTTGATTAAAATGTTAATTTTTGTTTGAACTTGGAGAAATAAAATATTACTTCCAGAAATACTTATATTAATACTTAGTGGCAAGAACCAGAATAGGTCAAGAATACGGTCAAGTGATGTTAAAGGATAGTTGAAAATTATAAAATTTTCGGTCTATGACACAAGAAGTTATATTGTGCATTTAGACAATATAGTTATATTATAATCAATTATGATACATTTACCTGTTAAATACACCAAACATACGACCCACCGCTACTTCTTTTTTGTGAACAATTTACTTAACTCTCTGAAATGTCGCTTAGAGTCTTCGATTTTGCCAGGGAAGATAATCACTAGCTGCAGACTTCATTGATGAGATGAACATATCATTCATAATAAGAACTGAAGACAATTTTTTTACAGTTCTTAAGCTGTCAAAAATAAATTTTACATACAGAACTGCCACTTCTAACTTTCAGTTAAACAAACATATATCGATCAATGAAATATGATATTGTCACAGTGGAACCTTGACCTAAAACAATCACTTTGAAATAGAGTAAAATAAGATTTTCATCGAAACTATGCTTTTTTCTTTTAGAATGGCTGACAAGTACCATCGCCTCATTTGCTTCGTCGTAGACATTTGCTGTGAACCACTGCGGAAGCTATTTATTAAACGTGCGCAAGCAGATTTAAAACATAGCTTCTCTGACCTACGCGGCTATTTATCTCAAAGAAAACCTGATATTTATAAGCTTAGACTTCGTCCTGACCAGTATCAATTGTTGTTTCCTGCAAATGGAGTGCCAGATGAGAACAAGTGGGATGTAACTTTGCTTGTGACACTTATAACAAACTTGTTTCAAGTACAACCTGTCATTGCGTGTTCACTTGTTGAAATTAGAACGATTCGCAATGAGTTGCAACACATGGGCAGCACTAGCGATATGTCTGACGATGATTTTGAAGACTACTGGATGCGGCTTGACACTGCTACACTAACCTTAGCTAGAGATGTCTCCAGCGTAACATATGAAGATGACATTCGCAAGAAAATAGATCAAACAAGAAATAGCAATATGCCAAATCTAGCAGAATGTCTTATAAAGTTTTACGAAGAAAATGGTAAAGAAATGAGACAGGAATTATGCGTGATGAAAGAAGAAATGAAGCGATTGACAACAAAAACAGAGGAACTCAACACGAACATGATCTCGATGGCCGCCAACACCATAGAAACAACGACGAAATTACGTCAAGTATGCGTCACAAAAACGAGACCGACGGGTAGGTGACTTGATGAACTTACGACGTGTAAAATAAGACCAACTGTTATACAAAAATTTTTCTACAGACAAACAAAACCATAATATTTACCCGCCTTATGACAAAAATGATGGTATTTAAAGTAAGGCATTTGTGGAAGAACATTGAAATTAATTATAATAATAGAATACATGAAAAACTCAACCCTTTATGTCGTATTTATCGTTTCAGGTGAGAAAACAAAGCGTCTCAAGACCGTCGATGAAATACTTTGCAGGCTAATAAGTAAGCTCTGTTAAAAGCATCAGTTTCTTTGTTAATCGATTATTAAAACGTCTCTACGTAGTCTTCTTTCAATCAATATTATTTTCTTTTCATCCCTGAGGGGCTGCATTTTACAGTCTGTTGTCACACCTCTTCCCACTCAGCCAAAAACTCCCATATGCCAAATTGATGGTTATTTGTTTACTAACATAACGTTATGTTTAAAATGAGGAATTGTGTTATCTTTTACCAGAATTGATCTTTTTAGTATTCTGAAATACTGTTTTATTAGTCCAATAACTTTGGGATCAGTGAATCAGCAATTGGAATAACAATTGTTCAATAAGAATTTCTTTTTATTTTCTATGTGTATTGCAAAACACATTCTCGTTTTTTTTTAAACAAATGTTTAAACTTAAGATAGCAGGCTTAGGATCTGACTGTCTAGATTTTTGCATCAAACATAGGATTTGCACAACCGTCACCGGCCGCATGCGCCTCCGTGTTATAGTAGCAAAGTTACAATGTAACACAATTTTAATATTTCTTTATGAGTTTTTCACATTTTTTATTCTTTCAGAACAGTTCAAGCTTACACTAGATTTAGAGCTACCCGAGAATTTCTCACCACCAACAGAAATTACAAACGTAAGAACAAAGTTACGCGAGAAACATCACGTGATCGTAGCGGGAAATAGCAACAGTTTTGTCCTGCAAACTGCTTTATTTGCAATAAAGAACCTTGAATACGACATCAACAGATGTGTTGAGATGACAGACATTTCTGACTGGCGCCATATTGATCCAGAAGACATCGATCTTGTCCTTTGTCGGGATCCTTTTGGAAATGTTTCTTATGACGCCCACAAAGCCAATGGAATGGCTGATATTTTTGACAGCATACTTCATACCGTGCAACCAAAAGATGGCACACATCACCTAGATTTTATTCTTGTAACAGATGTGGACTATCTGAATGAATTAAAGCGAACCCGAGAACATGACCTGTTGGACGAAGTTGTCCTGCTGACAACCTCGGAGAATCAGCCTATTGATCTTACAGCAGGTAAAATATTTCCAAAGCGTTTGATCAGGCACCAGAAATATGTAGCGTTTATCATACAGCATGCTTCAAGATAGTGTGTGTGTGGATTTGTGTCTGTATATATCGCTTCATCAATTTGCAAGCAACTTTCATTAAAAACGTGATATTTTTCATTGATTTCATTGGACAACAATTACCTTATACTACATTCGTCTCAAATGTTTGTTATAGTTTGTTTTTCAATTTCTTTCTTCTTTTTTTTTCTTTGTGTCAAGAAAAATATAAAAGCTTTCCATCAACCTTTGGTTGAATTAATGTTAATACACATTGATCATGTTTGTATAATTATATATGAAGCAGTCGCTAACATATATTTTTCTCCGGTTTTATTCACTGTGTGATCAATTTCTTGTTTTCTTCAGCCACTTACAAGTCGTTAAAGCAAGATGTTCACGGTGTCGGTTTCTCTAAATGTAAGTTTATTTTACTTTAATTTCTAAACGCAAATAGCTTAATCGAGCTATCATACACTTAATTCCAGTGAAACAGATCGTATTGCAGACTGAGTTTAAATTATGATACATTTACCTCTATACTAGTATGTAATCGTTCTCTCAATGACGACAGAGCGTATTGGCATCACTTAACTGAGTAAAACAATGACATTCGAGATTTTTATAAATTCTCTAATTATATATGACTCGACTCGACTAAGAAATGACGTTGGCCATGGATACTATTTAAGATTTTTAGTGCATTCTATTATTTCAACGGCAAAAGAAAGTTAACACGGGTGGGGCAACCTTACATGTTAATAGTCGCACTAGGATCTCAAAGGTTTGTGATATTCGCAATTTACCTAAATATGCTCTTTCTGCAATACTGTACACAAATATATTGATATCTAAAAGATCTTAAGGTAAAACGAAACTCATGAATTACAGGCTTAGTCAAATCGAGCCTGCAGTATTTTCATAGTTGTCGTGATATGTGGCTTTTAAAGTTCCCTTTTCATCTATTTTAACAAGATCGTATTTACAATAGAGCATTCTAGACACAACGTTTAGTAAATCTAGTTACCAAACAATTAAAAACATATAATTTTTTCATACCTTCTGAAAAGTCCAAAATAGACGAGAAAGGTTTCTACTGATATTGTTGCGAATAAAATATACGTATACAGAGTAGACAGTGGATGTTGCAGACTGCCCCTTAATTTGTTTTATATTTTGTACGGTCTATTTAATGGTATCATTACTATTATTTTCTCCGATTATGAGTAAAGCTGTTTGTACGTGTTGTGCTTTTACCTTTTTAAAGATTTCACAATTTTCTAATGCATTGTTTTCTATCTTTTAATTTTAAAATTAAGTTTATTTTCCATCATTAAGTTTACAAAAACAGAAAATGTGTGTTACTGTTCTGATGCAAAGACTGAAATTTGCAGATATGACGGGAACAATAATCGATAACTATACCAATAACTTTGTAAACATTGATCGGGCTAAACTAGAAGAAGCCAGCAATTCGTTAAAAAGTCGTCGGATGGTTGCTATAGAAGGTCCACCGAAATCTGGAAAAACTTCTACAGCAATAGCGTTGGCGAAAGCGTATAGGTATGAAGAGGTTCTATTTCTCCGCTTACCCGACGATTTAAGAAATATAGATCCTCAAATAACCTTACTGGTGATCATCGAGGATTTGGGTGGCAAATACCTCTTTGACAAGATGGAAGTGAACAAATGGTTTGGTGTTTTGGATTGGTTGCATGAAGCCGTTATTGCTGGAAAGCTGCAGGTCATTGTTACTGGTGAGACCTCAAAGCTTAAGAGGTGTATCAAAACAATTGCTCCGCACCCATTTTTATTAAATCCTGTAATTTTGACGAGACAACAAATGCGCATGTCCATTAAACAGGAGTCTTCAGAAATCGTTATTGAATTAGGTAAGAATAGACAAATGTTTGTACATTATTACATTTATTTATGTTAGTTTTGTTTTTTATTGTATCTTCTTTAAACATGCATTAATTTTGTGATTTAAATAAAATACTCAAATATTTCTGTTTCATCTTACTTGAGTAAATTATCTTTACTATGGACGTTTCGTGCCTACTACAATGTAGCAGAAGAAGACCTCGTAGGCGTTTCTCTGAAATACTCCACAACGGTAACGACTAGGGAAAACCATACGTGTTTTAGTGACAATCATTTTTAGATATGAAGTTACAAATAAATTACTGGTTTTTAAACAGATAAAGTCAAGTTTTATGAAATAGTGAGATTATATATTTTTATAAATTTATAAAAAATGGTTATGCGCAAATAAAATATGGAACTTTCAAAACAATCAAAGCGTAGGATTGGTGGTCTCACACGTGAGACGATGTATAAGTTATTTACAATAGAGAACTCGTACAAGTGATGCTGGTACTTCATAATTCTCGTATTCTCATATTTTAGATGATAACCAATCTGAGCACTCCAGGGATAGTGTGCGGTGAGTTAAGGGGTCGCAAACATTGCAAATGGCGAAAACAGGCTAAAATTTCAAAAATGAAATTTATCGGAAATGCTTATTGCCGCCTAGATTTTAGTAGATCTAAAGACAAGTATTTAGCTCAGGATTTGGTTAATGATTGCAAGCGCAATTTAGTCTAATTCGTATTCTAATTACCAAGCACATACTAAAACAAAAACAAACCCGTTTGCATGAAAACTCTGAAATTCATGGAAAATATACTCAAAGCAACTCATACCTGAAATAAGTATATGCTGGTCTAAAATGTTTAGTGCTAATTCAAGAAATTTAAGGAAACTTACTTACTGGTTCAAACTGAAAGTAGAAATCTAGGTCACAGTAGGTGGCAATAAGTATTTCCCCCAAAATTCACTTTGAAATTTTAGCCAGTTTTCGCCATTTGCAATGTTTGCGACCTCTTAAATGTTCTTTTGCGATTAGAAAATCTACACAATACATTATTTTATTTTATACCCATAAATGATTTAATCAAAGTGCAGTGTTAATCCGCAAAACACAATCAACACGTCAGATTAGTCATTTCTTATTGGACAAACTTAAAGTCGTTTTCCAATTCTATTTTGCAGCTTCCCGTTTTCTATGTGACGTCATAAACTACGTCACATTTTGTTGTCGTAATTTTCCGGCACATAAAGAACTCCAAAGTAGGAAATTTCCGTTGCAGTTTTACAACCGTTTCGATATTTTAACGCCATTCATAAATTTTCTACGTCATTTATAAATTTTAAATCGCGTTACTATTTTTATTTCAACTTTTATGTAATAGATGAAAAAAGAACTTTGAATGCCTTCGAACACGACAAATATGAAACTATTGCAGGCTCGGTATGACTGAGCCTGTTCATGGGCAGTAATGGAAATGCATATTACTGCCCACGCCGCCTAGCCCCGGGTTGAGAGCAACTCAATATTTACACCAATAAACAGTACAATTGATCCATCCTAAACGATGTAATGCAAATGGCGGTGAACATGGAACCTTCAATGCGGTATTTTCAGATTTAATACCTTTCCATTTTCAGCGGCGTATGGTCCCCAGATAAAAGAATGGGTTTGCCCTAAACAATGGGCGGTACTAAACTATAAAATTTTGACAGGGGATCTAAGAATATAAATTCTGCATATAACAGACAACGCCAAAGGCAAAATTTAAAAGGCAGGAAGTATATCCTAGGGGTGATTGCACAATATCCGAAACCGTAATGGCTGGTATATTGAAACCACCCTTCTATAAA
This sequence comes from Corbicula japonica, assembly GCA_038501625.1. Lineage (NCBI taxonomy): Eukaryota > Metazoa > Mollusca > Bivalvia > Venerida > Cyrenidae > Corbicula > Corbicula japonica. The sequence goes on from JAZAYU010000004.1 coordinate 2,016,481, forward strand.
CTGGCCGAAATATTTTAACAAAGGCAATTGTAGAAGTACTATTGACATAGTACATAACGTTGTTGACTAAAATGTTTTTGTTTTGTTTATTTAAATTTGTTTTGAGCGAGAAGGTTATACAAAAAAAGGAATATTATGACTATTCAGTTTGTAGGTTCGTATTATTTCTTGTTGCGTATGTATACCACAACACGTGATATTGTTTACATACATCAACTTGAAAAAACGAACCTACAGAATGAATACTGTTGTAACATTCCATATATATATATTATACACTCAATACGTTTGTATTTTGATGATGTAACACATAAATAATGTTTGTTCCTGTTATCTTCTTATAAAAGATGGTGGCTTTCCTTTTTTATTGGATATCATTATTCACTGTAGCTTAATGTCTCTTGTGGGATTAACATGCATCACCAAGTATAGATCCTCACATCTTCGCTCTCCAAGTTAAACGGATTATTTGAGTTATCATTTTGGAAAGACTTTTAACTTTAGTTTTAGCCTGAATATTCCAGGGAACCACTGGCACTGGATCTTAGAAGGGCAAATGCTCCTCATACACAGAGTGGTATATCCACTTCTCGGATACCCTACATAGACAGTACAAAGAAACCCGTTTACGAGACGCGCTAAGTAATTTTTATAATGATAACTTTACTAATATGCAACGCTTCTCTATATTCTAAATTTTTGTTTTTGGAAAATAATACATTGAAATATCTATCAGACAATTGTTATCTTGGTGCTTTTTAACACGCGCTACACGTGTTTATTATATTATGGCACTCGTAAAAATAAATAATCTGGTATTTGTTCGCAAAAAAAACTCTTTTAAAACTGGAAACGAGTACATTGTACGAACAAAAGATACTGGACAAAGTCTCTGAGCCTCTTGCTTGTTGCTCTCAAAGGAAAAAAACACGAACGAAACTGAGCGAAGAGATGATGCCGAATGCGAGAAGACACAATGCAAAGGCAAACAGTTACGATGTGTGATCACAAAGGCCTCTTTTATGCAGAATGCATTCGCTTATGTCAATCTTTCTTTCATTCTATTGTCACCGTGCCACTGCCTTCCATTCAAGCGCAAATATATTGTTAGTGATGCTAGATAATATAAAACATGCAACTTGTATTAGTCATAGATAGACATAAAGGTTGAAAATATTCGACTTAAAAATATAAAATGAATAAAATGATGATAATTTGGAAAAGCTTTTCTGCATCATTCTGCATCCAGATCACTATATTATGGTATATGTCGAGTTATTTTATGCACACCTAGTCCAAAAACACTCATGACATGTCAACAGTTTTAAAAAGGAGGATGTGAAGGACCTCATCTTTCCTCGTTCCCATGTGGAAAAAAGTTCATTTCAAATCAATTTACATTTTGCAGTACTTGCAGAACCGGTATTTCAACCATCCTTCAATATGGCACAATAATATAGTTTTTATAGTTTCATCCGTCTACAATACACTGTCTTTTCAACGCTGTTACCTCTGAAAAATAAATTAATTAAATTCAGACTGGAAGACTCTTCTTCAGGGATTGGGCTGACAGTGGCGAGGGGCCTCCTCTCCCACGCCTCCCGGACTTTTATTTTGTTTTATTATTTCTTACATAATTTCTAATCTCAAAACAACACAAATTTCTTTAAGGGTTGGGTAGGGTGGTCCTGGTTGAGGATTGTAATCCACGCGTGCTCCACGCAAAACAATGTTTAATTTTTATTTTTTGGCATACACCGTTTAGTTGTTACTAATTTTAAAAATTGATTTTTTCTTTTTGATTTTTCAGTTTCAGCAATTATCAACATGATATATTTTCTTTGCAAAAATACTTCGATTCCTATAAGTACTTCAAATAAAAACCTGGTGTTCGTATCGTTTGTTTTTAATTTTTAAATATAACATTTAAACATTGCTGTGTATACATGCATATTTCCTACATTCCAATGTTTTATTTTAAACAACAGATATTGCTTCTAGTCATGTAAAAATAGAGTTTTCACCCAAATATCAGTGAATTCTCGTTCCCTGACTCATATGAAGTATTTGTTTGCTACGTGTTTATATGCATACATTACTCTATAATTTAACGATAAGTTCTTGTTTTAAAATTTTCCTATTCAATAAAGTACAGATATCAGTTTTTAATTATTTTCCTATTACCGAGAAAAATCACCATAGAAGAACAATTATTATATTATGCTGACAACAAATACGGCATTTTCTGATCTTCAAATCAGTTACTGAATAAAAATATAAATTAATTTTCTACAATGTTCGGTGCATACATTATCCTACATATATATTTCATTATTAAATTATAACTTTTTTCAATTCTGATGACGAAATTGAAATTGGCTGAGATATTGCAACTAGCCGAAATTTAAAAACAAAAGTTATTTTAGAACTTCCAATAACATACATACGTATCGTGCTCAACCTTTTTCAAAGGATACTGATTCCAGGTCAAACACAATTTTACAAACAAACCATCATACTCTGTACATTTGTTACACAATGGGCGTCCCATATTGTAAGATGTCAGTGCTGTCACCACCTCAGAAAGGTCATTTGCTAAACGTCGCTGGCGGGATGAACATGCATCTCAAGTGAACCAAACTCATATCTTTGCCTTGAGTTATCAGTCCGGAGAGACTTTCAACGTCAGTTATAGCTTCAAATCTATATTTTAGAAAGTCGCTAACACAGGATCCTAGAACGACAACTGTTCTTTATACAGAGAGAGCAGTATCGGCTTCATTGCTACCGTACATGGAATCCGGTCACGTGATGGCGCAAGTATTTTTGGATATCTCTCTGTGAAAATTATGAGTATAAACGGATAAGAATATCATCTATGGAAACGATACCTCGGATGAAGATCGACATTTCATCTATAATAATACAAAAACACACTGGAAATAGGGGGTTTAACTGACTTGTAAGAAAATTACTGACCCCTTACCGATCAGACCCTAATTTAAACGCAGTACATGTATCTCAAATACGGTGCCACAAATATACATCCGCTGGCCCGAAACTAGTCCGCCTCTGACAAACATGATAAAGGATAAAATTGCTTTCGTTTCCTTTCCTGTCATCTTTTCCCTGCAAACAAACCCCAAACAGGGCGATTTATAAGGATTTAAAGGAACCCAGATGAAGTGAAAAAAAATACAGCTGACTTTATTCGAATACTGAGTGATTTGGTTTAACGCAACCTTTTTACATTTAATGAATGCATTATAGTTCATATCGATATTTGAATTTGTTTACGTGTAAATGTTTGTATGTTTACGTGTAAATTCATGTATATTAACCCGAAAGATATTAGAAACACTAATGCCACAAAAGATAGGTCAGTCTCTTGTGTAATTAACATGCATCTCTAGTGCATCATCCTTTTATCGTCGTCCTTACTTAAATTTATCATTGCAGAAGTCTAGATTTAACTGACAGAAAATAGTCTTTAGAAGCGTCTAATAGTTTAAATTGTTATAAGAATTATTTACAACAGTCGTTGAATTTTGTGTTCGACTACTTAAAAACATCAAATAGACTTCAATAAGTCAAATTAGTTTTAATATCCCGAAGAATTTAAAACTCATACCTTCTACATTTCAGGAATACACCACCACTGAATCTTACAGCGACAAGTGCTCTTCATGAAAAGAGAGGGGTATGGACTTCCTTGACACCTTCCAAGGACAATACTAAGAAATCAGGTCACGTGACGGGGTTAGTATTTTGGGAGTATAATGCAGGGCACTTGCTGCTGATCGCAAATATCCCAAGTTGATATATAGCGCTAAATTTGGCGAATGATAATAATGACAAAAATTCTTGCTTTGGGAATTGTCCGACATGCCATAACAAACTATCAACATCAGTTTCAAAACTCGGCATTTGCTGTAGGCAATCTGAGCGTCATTTATCTGAAAATGGCTTCATTTATTTAGATGTCATTTTTTAGTTATGCCAGCAAATGCATTTTAAATGAAATTAAGCGGCAAAAACAGATATTCATTCTGAGTTTTATTTTATTTGTTAAACACAAAATTTTTTATTGCCTTGTATGCATGTATATTTACTTCTTTCCCGTGTTTAATTTGAAACAGCAGATATTACTTATAGTCATGCAAAAAATACAGTTTTCACCACAATATTTTTATCAGTGAATTCTCGTTCCCTGACTCATATTTCGTTCGCTAATTGTTTTTATGTATATATTACATTATAAACTAACGACAGACTTTGATTAAATAACTTTCCTATTCCATGCAGATATTAGTTTTTCATTATTTTTATAATTATTGTTAACTATTAGCATCAAAGAACATTTATATTTTGCGCATCATTATTTACGAAATTTCTGATATTCAAATATATTATATCACGGTGATCAAACAAGTTTTGATGCAAACATGATACTACATATATTATTAATGATAAAATCATAACCTTTTTAATTCTGATTACAAAAATGCAGTCACATATTTACATAATTATAATTATCATGTTCAGTCTTCAGGTTGTGCGATCAGTTCAGTCAGTGAGAAAGTACAATGTGAGGATAAATAGAGATATAACGGGCTGTGATATCTGGGGATGCTGTACGTTACCGGGTGGTGAGATCCTCCTGGCAGATTTCAATAACAAGAGACTGAAGAAGCTGGACAGTGCCTACAATGTGATCAGTGTATGTGATCTACATGTTTGTCCATGTGGTGTATGTTACATAGGGAACAATGTTGCTGTGGTCGCTGTGAACATGCAGCTGGTGTATGTGGTCGTCTCCAGTATGACAGTGAGGAACATCGTGACAACCAATCATTGGTGTTATAGTATTACCTGTCATAACGACAAGCTCTACGTGATGTCTAATGATACTGTATACACGTACACGCTAGATGGTAACAACAGATCGTCTTTATATAAACTTAAGAACAATTTATTTTTTTATCACTGGGATAGCAGTAAGTGGTGATGGAAACAGGATATATATTACTGATGGGAATACGAGACTGACTACAATAGACAGCTTCGGTAAACGCCTGAACTCTCGCACTCTTCCTGATGTAAGTGGTGTATGTGTGGATGATAGAGACAATGTTTGGGTTTCCAGCAGGAAGGATAACAAGCTGTATCAGGTCAGCAGTGATGGTGCCAGGCTGCTTGATACGATATCTGTAGACGAGCGGTATAGTACACAGGCATTGTGCTATGACAGAGACAGATCGTCACTCATAGCGGCCGGGATCAACGATAATATCCATGATGTTAAGCTGGACTAGTTTTTCTTTGAAGTCTACCCACATGTCATGTACACGCTAGATGGTAACTGCTAGTCAATTTTATATAAGATTCAAAACATTATCTTTAATATCGGATGTTTAGTAATAAATGGTGATGGAAACATGATATGTCACTGAAAAGAACACTCGCCTGATTACAAAAAACAGCATAAACAAACGCCCAAACTCTCTCTTTCTTTTTCTAATGGTCCTGATATGTGTATGGATGATCCATTTACGATAATTGCATGTTTTTATTGTTAATGTTACCCAATTAGTACTTATTTATACTGTAAAATGATATAACATTCTTAAGAAAAAAATATATGGCATTTTGTATTGCATTAAAATTCTGAAAAGGTCAGGTATTTTATTTAAATATACTTGTAACACAAAACGCATTCGAGTCATATTAATAAACGGTCGCTGATAAAAATTTTCTGCGCAAAAATCGTTGGATTCGACCTTTCATATACAGTCCAACTTTTTTAATTCGAAATATGATAATATGAAAACCGTAGATTTTTCGACCTCGAATCTCGCTCCGGTAAAACGCCTATCTACATGTATCTCATATGCATTATCCTTTGATAATTCAAACACCCGATATTTCGAAATTCGAACTTAAAGTCCAGTCCCCTCGTTAAATTGTCTAAGTATGAATTTCCCTCTTGATATTATATATTTGTTGAAATTTATCTCTTAAAATTATGACAGGTCAATGTTCTCACACTTCGATTTGGTAACAATCGCGGAACCTTATAATAAAATATCTATGACGCGGGCATTTAAGATTTGATAGGTATCGCTTTCATTTTTATCCCGAATTATTGACCCTAACAAGTTTCATCCGCTATTCTGGTTCAACAGTGTGTGTGTGCTCATTCCTTTTTTGGCACAAAGCTGATGTCAACTGAACACATTTTCAGAATCACAGCAAATATTATATCGTTTCACCTCATGTAAAGAATAAACACGCTCTTTTAAGTGATCCTTATCAAATTATGAGTAGTATATATTTAGTACTGCCGATAATTCGAACATCTTTCATGGTCCCTTCGTAATTATCCAAGTTCGTCTGTATTAACCAGTTTTACCGGTAAACAGAAGTTACAGCAATAATAATGTTTTTCAGAAGGTTTAATTAGCAGTAATTAGAGTTATTGTGGGCATTATCAGCTGCTACAGAAATACTTCTAATGGCATAATCCTGCTGGAATTGCCAGCCGTTACTGCAACACTTCTGTTGGCATTATCAGCTGTTTCAGCAATACTTGTGTTGGTATTATCAGCTGATATAGCAATAGTTCTGCTGAAATTATCAGCTGCTACAGGATTACTTCTGCTGACATTATCAGCGGCTACAGAAATACTTGTGCTTGTAGTATCAGCTGTTTCAGCAATACTTCTGCTGGCATTATCAGCTGCTACAGCAATACTTGTGCTGGTATTATCACATGATACAGCAATACTTAAGCTCGTATAATCAGCTGCTACAGCAATACTTCTGCTGGCATTATCAGCTCTTACAGAAATACTTTTTCTGGCATAATAAGCTGTTTCAGCAATACGGCTGGCATTATCCTGCTGTAACAGCAATACTTGTGCTGGCATTATCAGCTGTTATCAGCTGTTACAGCAATACTTCTGCTGGCATTATCAGCTTTTACAGCAGTACTTCTGCTGGCATTATCAGTTGTTACAGCAATACTTCTTCTGGCATAATCAGCTGTTTCAGCAATTCTTCGGCTGGCATTATCCTGCTGTAACAGCAATACTTGTGCTGGCATTATCAGCCGTTACAGCAATACTTGTGCTGTCATTATTATCTGTTACAGCAATACTTCTTCTGGCATTATCATATATGTCAGCAATACTTGTGCTGGCATTGTCAGCTGCTACAGTAATACTTCTGCTGGCATTATCATTATATTACAGCAATACTGCTGGCATTATCAGATGTGTCAGCAATACTTGTGCTGGCATTATCAACTGATACGGCAAAAGTTGTGCTGGCATTATCAGCTTCAACAGCAATAATTCTGCTGGCATTGTCCGCTGTTACAGCAATACTTCTGCTGGCATTATCAGCTGATACAGCAACCCTTCTGATTGCATTATCAGCTGTTTCAACAACACTTCTACTTTCATTATCAGCTGCTAAAGCAATACTTGTGCTGGCATTATCAGCTGTTACAGCAATACTTCTTCTGGCATAAAAAGATGTTTCAGCAATTCTTCGGTTGGCATTATCCTGCTGTAACAGCAATAATTGTGCTGGCATTATCAGCTGCTACAGCAATACTTCTGCTGGCATTATCAGCTTTAACAGCAGTACTTCTCCTGGCATTATCAGTTGTTACAGCAATACTTCTGCTGGCATTATTCTGCTGTAACAGCAGTACTTCTGTTGGCATTATCCGCAGTTACAGCAATACTTCTGCTGGCATTATCAGCTGCTACAGCAAAATTTCTGCTGGCATTATCAGCTGCTACAGAAATACTTCTACTGGCATGCTCACCTGTTACAGCAATACTTCTGCTGGCATCATCAGATGTATCAGCAATACTTGTGCTGGCATTATCAGCTGTTACAGAAATTCTTCTGCTGGCATTATCAGCTGTTACAGCAATACTTCTACTGGCATTATAAGCTGATACAGCAAAACTGTTGCTGGTATTATCAGCTGTTTCAGCAATAATTCTGTTGGCATTATCAGCTGTTACAGCAATACCTCTGCTGGCACTATCAGCTGTTTCAGGACTACATCATCTGGCATTATCAGCTGCTACAGCAATATTTTGCTGGTATTATCAGCTGCTACAGCAGTACTTCTGCTGGCATTTTCAGCTGTTACAGCAATAAATCGGCTGATAATATCAGCTGTTTCAGCAGTACTTCTGCTGACATTATCAGCTGTTACCGCAATTCTTCTGCTGGCATTATCAGCTTTTATAGCAATACTTCTGCTGGCATTATCCGTTGTTTCAGCAATACTTCTGCTAGCATTATCAGCTGTTTCTTTTGGCATAATAAGCTGTTTCAGCAATTCTTCGGCTGGCATTATCCTGCTGTAACACGAATACTTGTGCTGGCATTATCAGCTGTTACAGCAATACTTCTGCTGGCATTATCAGCTTTTACAGCAGTACGTCTGCTGGAATTACCAGTTGTTACAGCAATACGTCTTCTGTCATAATCAGCTGTTTCAGCAATTCTTCGGCTGGTATTATCCTGCTGTAACAGCAATACTTGTGCTGGCATTATCAGCCGTTACAGCAATACTTGTGCTGGCATTATCATCTGTTACAGCAATACTTCTTCTGGCATTATCAGATATGTCAGCAATACTTGTGGTGGCATTGTCAGCTGCTACATCAATACCTCTGCTGGAATTGTCAGCATTTTACAGCAATACCTTTGCTGGCATTATCAGATGTGTCAGCAATACTTGTGCTGGCATTATCAGCTGGTACAGCAATACTTCTGCTGGCATTATCAGCTGTCTCAACAATACTTCTGCTGGCATTGTCCGCTGTTACAGCAATACTTATGCTGGCATTATCAGCTGTTTCAGGAATACGTCTGCTGGCATTATCAGCTGCTACAGCAATACTTATGCTGGTGTTATCAGCTGTTACAGCTATATTTCTGCTGGCATTATCAGATGTGTCAGCAATACTTCTGCTGGCATTTTCAGCTGTGACAGCAATACTTCTGCTGGCATTATCTGCTGTTAGGCAATACTTTTGCTGGCATTATCAGCTGTTTCAGCAATACTGCTTGCATAAGCAGCTATTTCAATGCATGCAATAGTAGCAGTAATGGCGTAATTACTGCTAACATCAACTATAGGATTACTCCTGCTTCGCGAAGCAGTAACAAATGTAACATATTAAGCATACAGGTGATATAAGTAACTAGACAATAAGTTGTCATACAAGTTGATTAATCCTATTGATTTTTAAGTCAGTAGGTGAAATGTCAAGGTTACAATGACATTTAATAAAATAGCAGCAGGGTACTATGCAATTGGTGTTTGGTGGGCGAATATGTTTTACAAACATCTCTTGATTGAAATAAATTTATGCTTTGCATTAAATATTTATAAGTACCCAACATGTCCCCATTTGTTCATTTGAGAGCCTGATTGAGTATTGTGAGTTTGGTACACCCTTTTCCTGCTTTTAACCCAAAATGACAATATGTTGTTCTACTGACATTTTCTATCCTTACCACCTTATCACTGTGAGGAATCTGGCGACTACTTATTTCTTTGCCTCTACCTGGGAGCGAACCCGCACCGTCACGGCGGCAGCGCCTATCCTTGCAATACCGACAACTCAACCGATTGCTACGTATTTGCTCTTTCGTTAAGCAAAATGTTTAATCATTTAAAACGTTCAATATCATGAAAAGCCACATGTATTCGCATGCAGCCAAATAGTACAGACATGTTGCGTCGGTTTTTTCCTCTGAAATGTTCGAGATTGGGGCAATTTAGCTTTAGTTAGGAAATGTTTAAGCAACGCCCTATAATACTAAAATGGCTTGAACAGATCATATTGGAGGATATAAAAAAATCTATTTAATTTTTATTAAAACGTGAAATATGCTATATCAAAAATCGCCACACTCAGAAAATCACAGCTTCCCCTCGCAGCGAAAAAGACGCGAGGATTCAGTTGCAAAACAATATGACACTTTAAGGTTTTAACCAAGTTCTAATGAGCACCAACCTTACACTTGCCCCCAACAGGTTATCATATGAACAAACATTGTCTTGATGAAATAACTCCAACCCACCCATCAGCACAACAATGTTGCATGCAAAAGCTCACAAACATATAAAACAGAAGAAGCTAATCGCATTGCATAACCAAAGGGAGGAAACTCAGTGGTCTTACAAAGACCAAACACCTTGAGTCAAATCCGAAAAAAAAACGATGAAAGACATAAAAGAAACAAATCGAGCTTCTATGTTATTTTACAAGATAAACCTTCATCAACTCTTAAACCCCTGCCATTGTCTTGCAACCAAAGAGGTAAGCATAATGATAAATATACATTAGTTAATCACCAGGCATGCAGAGCGGGCGCTTTATGGAATAACATGTTGGTAACCTTTCTTTTTGAATTTACAGATGGTATTTACGAATAACGTGGATAAATTAACATTGCCTTTTATTTTCGTAAGTGTATAAATTAAAATTACATAATAAATGGCTCTGAAACCTAGTCGCAACAGTGATTTTATACTGCTCCTGTATTTTTAAGTAGATCATGGTATCTGCGATAAAACTTGCAAAAGGTGTCCATTAACTTGTGATACCGATAACCTTGTTTTAAAAGTGTGTCAGTAATGCTAAGATTATGTTCAATTAAATCTGATTATAAAACTGATTTAAAAAAGTGTTAATTGATTGATTTTCGTAAATTAATAAGAATAGCTTTTGTGATTATAACCGATGATTAACATCAGACAATAAGAAAGTGAAACAATTATATCATGAATCGCCTCACCCAGAAAACACAGCTTCCCACTTACCAAAAAGAAATGAAAGGAGAGCATGTGTTTATAAGATCAATTTCATATAAGACAACACAAACAATTTACGAAACGACAACCTTTTGGGTTACGCATCGGAACGGTCGGTGGCGGAACAATTTGCTATTGGGGTTAAAACCAGGATTTAGGGAGCACCAACACAGATCTTAATTTGATAAAGATATAGATGAAAAGGAACTCTGAAAGCCACTGAACACGAGAAATAAGAAAATATTGCAGGCACGTTTTTTAGAGACAAGTTAAGCAGTAACCAGTTAAAAATCAATCTCACATCGATAAAGACTCAGACAACAATTGTATCATATCGCTAATATCAGATAATGATTCACATAACATTTCTCTCATATCGATTATATCGATTAAATGATCGACTTCCACCGTACCATGCATTGTGTCAACAAAATGTCGGACATTTTTAATATCGAAAAAATATCAACACCCAGAATTCCCGACTTTTGTTGTCAAAGTACATAGTACGATGCAGGTCGATTTATTGAAACTCAAAACTGTAAAATCGATTTCTACTATTCATAATTATAGGAACTAAATATAAATAATTTGTTCATTAACAAATATTTACAAAAATGAGGTAATTATTTTGACCAATTCTTATGGCGTTTAATTAACTGTTAATGGTAAAAGTATAAAATCTGAGAAATTATTCAATAATTCTTGAGATTAAACTAATGTACCTTGTATTGCAGCTACTATTTCAATCATGGTTTCAAAGTGTTAAAAATGAACATAGAAATGTGAATAAATAAACAATAAAAAGTATTTTCTGCGGAACAAATATACTCTTGCAATTAAAATCATTCAACTTTGAAAACCGTTCAACATGATGTGTACATCTGTGCAAATATTGAGATGCGCACAACACGGCGCTAGGCGGTGGGGACAGTAAAATCCATCTCAATAACCGTCCAAGAACTGATACAATCAGACTGATCCTGCTATATGTTTTTATAATTTGTAGTATTCGACGGCTTTCTTAGTTCACTTTTCATCTATTTTTCAGGGCATTATGTTTTTTAATACTTATAATGCACAGACAATGCCAAGTCATTTGATAGGCTAACCATTGTTTGATGAATATTATTTAAATAGCAGAAGACGTTTGCAGCTGTTTATATGTTTAAGTTGCCAATTCCTTCTGTTAGATAATTTACACTCGTTATAGGGAAATTTTCTAATCCTACACAACAGTATGAAGTTATTTTTCCATTGTTTTATTTCTATTTGTGATATTTACCGAACTATACTGCACAGGTATTGTCGAAGTAGAATAAATCGAGGATTAGAAGGAATGTATCAATGTCACATTAAACATTTTGTGCGACAGTTAAGTACTCTCTGTGAAAATAGTCCGTATAGGATTTCCTCATTAGATATTCATTAGTATTATAATTTTGAATAATAACGTATTATTTCAAACATTGTTAATCATTTCAATTTGAAATTCGCAGTTTTAAAATGTAAGTTGTAAAATTCAAAAAAAGGTGAAATATGCATAGCAGGAATCGCCACATTCAGAAAAAAACAGCCTCCCCACACAGTCAAGAAGAAGAGAGGGAGAGAGCATGGTTAATAAAAAAATTTAATGATCAAATGTTATAACGAAGTGTAAATGCATTGTATAAGGTTTTGTACATAAATCATTAACACACGTGTAATTCATATTGTAAACAAAACTGTTAGAATAAATGAACATTTGAACATTGAAAACAACGGAATATGAAGAATCGGATACTCGAATTGATTCTATCAGTTGTGCTGTAATGAAAGAGCTTACTGATGCCAAGTCGTCTATCGCTGGGTTAAAGGGTTAGAGTATTTTTTTAGGTGAACATATAAGAGAACCTACAGGGCAAACATTAAAACAGTAATTGGTAATTCAGCAAATCACATTGATAGTTTGTGCTTTTGGTTGTGTCACAGGGTGAGAACGAATGTGCAGCCAGACCGGGACTCGAACCCGGGACCCCTCGCTTACAGTGCGAGTGCTCTCCCGACCGAGCTATCCGTCCGCATACACATCTTCTCCCCAGATAGTGACTAGATTCGTACCGTGACAGTTGGAGATCAGGTTCTTGCGTTCGCTGATCTCACCTGTTCCCCTCATGTTCTAATATAAACGTTACACCGGTAAATCAGCTTCGCACACAATAGATTAATTAAAGTTGTGTTACACTTGTGATTAAACGATAATCTTTACGACATACTCATACTATTCTCGAATGTTTATTATTTCTGATTCAAACCACATGATTTTTAGCATTATGCTGTTCTGCAGCTTAAATTTGTTAATCTATTTTATTAACGTATTACCTAGCAAGTTTATAACGTCATATATACCATGTTCATGTAAACAAACGAAAGGGTGGGCAATCATGTGATGTTTTATCCCGTATGATATATGATTTTTCATTACAGTTCTTGTTGGAATTGCTTACATGATTATAATGCCTAGAACTAAATTTAGTTATATCTATTGAATTAAGATTATTTTAACTTGAACAAGTTCGGTTTTCACATTTTGTTATTTTTTTTATTTACTAATTGTTTTCAAGTAGAGGCACATAAGCAACCTATTTTATAATATTTTTTAATATTTGTCTGGCATACGTCATTTCCACTGCTCATAGGGATGGAGCTTGAATATTTGTTTTTCGAAAACATCTTTTTTTGCTGAATTCTACTTGTCGTTTCAATGGAAGAGATCATTGCATAATTAACTTGCTATTTAAAAGCAATGTCTGGTGAAATTAGATTTATACAACAATTGTTGAGATTTCTAATAGATCTATTCCAGTTTTCTACTTTCGGTATTATTGTAGAGATCATTCCATATCTGGCTAAATGCAATGTCTGCTGAAATAAGAGTTATACAATATACGGTTGTTGAGATTTCCGATTATCTTGTTCGACTGTGGTATTCAATATGTGGGACAAACAGGTCGCCCTTTAAAAACACGTTTTGGACAACATTGTTCTAAAATTCGAAACAACAGTAAATTTAAAACATTTTGATACCAACACTTTAAGCATTCAGGACACCGTTTACAAAATATTTCCGTTCAACCAGTAGAAAAACTTACATTTGACAGCACTGCTTCAAGAGCATTTAAAATCAGGGCCAGGCTCGTTTCGGAGCAGAAATGGATTAAAAAATTACAAACTCCTTACCCACTTGGTTTAAGTGATAATATTTATCAAGAAGGCAACATTTCTAAAAATCCTGATTATGACGTCTTTGAATTACTTGAAATACGTAAAAGAAAATCGAGGTCGCACGGAAGCAGAACTAATGGAAACATAAAAAGAAAATCACGTATTCGTTGTTCTATTCATGACCTACATATTATTTTAAAACAATCTGGCAGACACGCTATGCTATCTAGGTTAGCTTCTCTTTCTATATCAAGTTTGCAGAAACTTGATGAGGAAGCCAACGACATCGTCATTAGAACCCATCCATTTTACGAGGTTGCTAGTCTTATTCAGTGTTATACTCGGCATGTTCTCAGGCCGCATATTGACTTGGAATCTGACCATCAAAGACATTTCCTTAAAATTTCTTTTTTAAATAAAGGAATAGATTTTATTGACCTTCCTAGTATATTTAAAGATTAAACAGTTCAATCGGCTGTTCTTATTTATTTTAAGAATACTGAATCGCCTATGGTTTGTTATAAATACAACAAACCAACTAGAAATACAATTTTTAATTACAATAAAATTACATCGGATTTACAGATCATTGAAAATACACCAAAATCTTGAGATTGTTTAACTTCTAAATATTGCTATAAGCCTGCCGGTCATATTGTTACCGGTGATCTTAATTTAATCAAAGACTCTAGAATTCGTAATTTAATTTCTAAAGGTCCCAAATATAGAATATCATCCAAAATTGACTTTAATGCATGCCGTGCAGAAATTGCCGAGTCTTTGAACTTATTTTGCAATAAATGGTGCAAAAGAGAACATGCCGAGCCTAATGCACTTTCTAACTGGAAAAAGCACATATTCAAAATAATTGACACCCGTATATCATTTTATGAAAGAAACATTGCTTTATTACCACCTCGACCTCGTTTTAACCTGCTGATAAGGCTTCTAATAATGTAATTATAGTGTGACGAATACACTATATTAATATTCAAACTGAAGAACTGAACAGCACTAATGCTTATATACTGACTTCTTCATCTGAGAGTGATATTGTTACTGCACACACTCTACAAATTACAAAATTTAGAATCAGTATTGAGCCGAAACAAGACAAAGTACCTACTATGTATTGGTTACCTAAAATGCATAAAACACCGTATAAAGCAAGATTTATTGCTAACTCTAGTTCTTGCACTACTACTAAATTATCTGTGCTCTTAACATCTTGTCTTACAGCTATAAAAGTACACGTAATTAGGTATTGTGATAAGGTTTTTGAAACTTCTGGCAAAAATTTATTTTGGTCGATTAAGAATTCAAATGACGTTTTGAATAAGCTTAAATCAAATAATTATCGGGCGTTCTGTTTGTCTACTTACGATTTCTCAACATTATACACTTCGCTCCCTCATAATTTAATAAGAGACAAACTAACCAGTCTCATTGAAAAAACGTTTGCTAGAGAGAATAAAGCCTTCATCGCTTGTAATGAACATAGGGCATTTTTTACAGATGGTTCTTATGATAATTATACCTTATGGACTTGTCAAGACCTTATAGAGTCGCTAACTTTCTTACTAGATAATATTTATGTTAGATTCGGTACCTCTATTTATAAACAAGTAATAGGCATCCCAATGGGTACTAATTGTGCACCCCTTGTTGCTGATCTGTTTTTATACTGTTATGAAAGAGACTTTACGTTATCTCTTTCTACTGAACATCAAGATGATATAATTACAGCTTTTAACAACACCTCGAGGTACCTTGATGATTTATTAAATATAGACAATAACCATTTTCCATTACTTGTTAATAAGATTTATCCTAAAGAACTACAACTTAACAAAACGAACACTTCAGAAAAGCAAGCAAACTTTCTCGATCTAAATCTGTCCATTGAAAATGGTTATGTCACTACTAAAATTTATGATAAAAGAGATGATTTTAATTTTAATATAGTAAATTTTCCGTTTTTAGACGGCGATGTTCCCCGTGCAACATCTTATGGGGTTTATATCTCACAGCTTGTTCGCTTTTCAAGAGCTTGCAACAATGTTAATGATTTCAATGAACGTAATCTTTGCATTACAGAAAAACTTTTAAAACAAGGTTATCGGTATCACAAATTAAGGAAAACCTTTTGCAAGTTTTATCGCCGATACCCAGATTTAATTCATAAATACAAATGCAGTTTAAAATCACTTTTGCAACAAGGTATTTCACAACCAGTTTTTTATGGAGATTTAATTTATAAACTTAAAAAGATAAAAGGCAGTGTTAATTTCTCCCGGTTTTTCGTAAAAACCATCTGTAAATTTAAAAAGAAAGGTTACCAACATGATATTTTACAGCGCTCTGCAGGCCTAGTGATTAACCCTTCTACAGTTGATCATTATGCTTACCTCTTTGATTGCACGACGGTGGCAGGGGTTTAAGAGTTTATGAAGGTTAATGGGGAAATCTTTTCTTAAAAGAACATAGAAGCTCGATTTGTTTCTTTTATCCCTGTCATCGTGTTCTTGCTGATTTTACTCCAGATGCTCTGGTCTCGGAAAGATCATTGAGTACCCGCCCATTGGCTTTGCAATGCTATTAGCTTCTTATGTTTTTATGTTTGTATGCTTTTGCATACAACATTGTTGAGCTGATGGGTGGGTTGGAGTTATTTCACCAAGACAATTTGTACTTGTCTTGTGATACGAGAACCTGTTGGGGCAAGTGTGAGGTTGGTGCACCCTAGAACCTGGTTTAAACCCCCAGTGGCAATTTGATTTGCCACTGATCGTTCCAAGGCGGTAACCCCTCGGGTTCTCATTTTTGTTTTTTGTTAGTGGCGTCCTTTTTGAAACTGATTATTTTATTAACCATGCTCTCTCCCCCTCTCTTCTTTTTGACTGTGTGGGAAGGCTGTTTTTTTCTGAATGTGGCAATTCCTGATATGCATATTTCACCTTTTTATAATCACAGTAATTGTGTATGTGCTGTGTGGCGGCCGTAAAACGTCTCCCCGTACTTACATTCAATACTGTTATCTTTTCATCCCTCAGGGACTGCATTTGACATTCACTTTCCACACCCCCTCCCCACTCACTCATTTACTATTATATACCACATTGAAGGTTATATGTTCACCGACTTTCTGTTGCGTTTAAATTGATTTATTATTATACGCTTTCTGGAACCAGAATTGGTCATTTTGGTGTATTTTAGTAATCTTTTTACAGTCCCATCCCTTTGGGATCAGTGATTCAGGACGTTAATATTTATGGACATTGATCTGCGTGCTATTTATAGAATATAATGTTTAGCGCGCTTTACTGTCTATCCACGTATTACGTTGTGACGTCACTTGAGAAATTCAATGCAACCTAAAGTCGCTGGTCATATAATGGTATTCTTTCTACATATTTCATTATGGCGACACAAAAAATATTGAAAATCTATCTTTCTCCAATAAGGCTATCTTCTGCGTCTTCTGTCCAAACACCGCATAAAATTAAATCTTTTAAAAGTCTGCAGCCTTCGGTTCGTTTATCACGTATTAATTTATCTTCGGCTAGCTCTATCAATATGACAGCTCTGCAGAGGGCTCACTGTACTAATTTATTTAAAAACAATTTAAAAATTACTCTTTCACCTTTAAAATCTCCTATTCTTCGAAAATATAATATTTCTACAACAAATAATTTGAATGACGGAAGACGCAGACCTTATCCTTCTATTTTCAAGTGCAATTCTAAGAGGTGCAGATGCTGTGATTATTTGAATTGTAGTTCTATCATTAAATCCACAGTTAACGGCAGAACTTTCTCAGTTAACATTAATAATGATATAGACTGACAAACTGATAATATTGTTTACGTTTTAACTTGAAATTCTAATAACTGTGGTATTCAATATGTGGGACAAACAGGTCGCCCTTTAAAAACACGTTTTGGACAACATTGTTCTAAAATTCGAAACAACAGTAAATTTAAAACATTTTTATACCAACACTTTAAGCATTCAGGACACCGTTTACAAAATATTTCCGTTCAACCAGTAGAAAAACTTACATTTGACAGCACTGCTTCAAGAGCATTTAAAATCAGGGCCAGGCTCGTTTCGGAGCAGAAATGGATTAAAATATTACAAACTCCTTACCCACTTGGTTTAAATGATAATATTTATCAAGAAGGCAACATTTCTAAAAATCCTGATTATGACGTCTTTGAATTACTTGAAATACGTAAAAGAAAATCGAGGTCGCACGGAAGCAGAACTAATGGAAACATAAAAAGAAAATCACGTATTCGTTGTTCTATTCATGACCTACATATTATTTTAAAACAATCTGGCAGACACGCTATGCTATCTAGGTTAGCTTCTCTTTCTATATCAAGTTTGCAGAAACTTGATGAGGAAGCCGACGACATCGTCATTAGAACCCATCCATTTTACGAGGTTGCTAGTCTTATTCAGTGTTATACTCGGCATGTTCTCAGGCCGCATATTGACTTGGAATCTGACCATCAAAGACATTTCCTTAAAATTTCTTTTTTAAATAAAGGAATAGATTTTATTGACCTTCCTAGTATATTTAAAGATAAAACAGTTCAATCGGCTGTTCTTATTTATTTTAAGAATACTGAATCGCCTATGGTTTGTTATAAATACAACAAACCAACTAGAAATACAATTTTTAATTACAATAAAATTACATCGGATTTACAGATCATTGAAAATACACCAAAATCTTGAGATTGTTTAACTTCTAAATATTGCTATTAGCCTGCCGGTCATATTGTTACCGGTGATCTTAATTTAATCAAAGACTCTAGAATTCGTAATTTAATTTCTAAAGGTCCCAAATATAGAATATCATCCAAAATTGACTTTAATGCATGCCGTGCAGAAATTGCCGAGTCTTTGAACTTATTTTGCAATAAATGGTGCAAAAGAGAATATGCCGAGCCTAATGCACTTTCTAACTGGAAAAAGCACATATTCAAAATAATTGACACCCGTATATCATTTTATGAAAGAAACATTGCTTTATTACCACCTCGACCTCGTTTTAACTTTCGTCATTTGAAAAAAGGAATTCAAGACTTTCATAACAGATTTGTTTTAACACCTGCTGATAAGGCTTCTAATAATGTAATTATAGTGTGACGAATACACTATATTAATATTCAAACTGAAGAACTGAACAGCACTAATGCTTATATACTGACTTCTTCATCTGAGAGTGATATTGTTACTGCACACACTCTACAAATTACAAAATTTAGAATCAGTATTGAGCCGAAACAAGACAAAGTACCTACTATGTATTGGTTACCTAAAATGCATAAAACACCGTATAAAGCAAGATTTATTGCTAACTCTAGTTCTTGCACTACTACTAAATTATCTGTGCTCTTAACATCTTGTCTTACAGCTATAAAAGTACACGTAATTAGGTATTGTGATAAGGTTTTTGAAACTTCTGGCAAAAATTTATATTTGGTCGATTAAGAATTCAAATGACGTTTTGAATAAGCTTAAATCAAATAATTATCGGGCGTTCTGTTTGTCTACTTACGATTTCTCAACATTATACACTTCGCTCCCTCATAATTTAATAAGAGACAAACTAACCAGTCTCATTGAAAAAACGTTTGCTAGAGAGAATAAAGCCTTCATCGCTTGTAATGAACATAGGGCATTTTTTACAGATGGTTCTTATGATAATTATACCTTATGGACTTGTCAAGACCTTATAGAGTCGCTAACTTTCTTACTAGATAATATTTATGTTAGATTCGGTACCTCTATTTATAAACAAGTAATAGGCATCCCAATGGGTACTAATTGTGCACCCCTTGTTGCTGATCTGTTTTTATACTGTTATGAAAGAGACTTTATGTTATCTCTTTCTACTGAACATCAAGATGATATAATTACAGCTTTTAACAACACCTCGAGGTACCTTGATGATTTATTAAATATAGACAATAACCATTTTCCATTACTTGTTAATAAGATTTATCCTAAAGAACTACAACTTAACAAAACGAACACTTCAGAAAAGCAAGCAAACTTTCTCGATCTAAATCTGTCCATTGAAAATGGTTATGTCACTACTAAAATTTATGATAAAAGAGATGATTTTAATTTTAATATAGTAAATTTTCCGTTTTTAGACGGCGATGCTCCCCGTGCAACATCTTATGGGGTTTATATCTCACAGCTTGTTCGCTTTTCAAGAGCTTGCAAAAATGTTAATGATTTCAATGAACGTAATCTTTGCATTACAGAAAAACTTTTAAAACAAGGTTATCGGTATCACAAATTAAGGAAAACCTTTTGCAAGTTTTATCGCCGATACCCAGATTTAATTCATAAATACAAATGCAGTTTAAAATCACTTTTGCAACAAGGTATTTCACAACCAGTTTTTTATGCAGATTTAATTTATAAACTTAAAAAGATAAAAGGCAGTGTTAATTTCTCCCGGTTTTTCGTAAAAACCATCTGTAAATTTAAAAAGAAAGGTTACCAACATGATATTTTACAGCGCTCTGCAGGCCTAGTGATTAACCCTTCTACAGTTGATCATTAAGCTTACCTCTTTGATTGCACGACGGTGGCAGGGGTTTAAGAGTTTATGAAGGTTAATGGGGAAATCTTTTCTTAAAAGAACCTAGAAGCTCGATTTGTTTCTTTTATCCCTGTCATCGTGTTCTTGCTGATTTTACTCCAGATGCTCTGGTCTCGGAAAGATCATTGAGTACCCGCCCATTGGCTTTGCAATGCTATTAGCTTCTTATGTTTTTATGTTTGTATGCTTTTGCATACAACATTGTTGAGCTGATGGGTGGGTTGGAGTTATTTCACCAAGACAATTTGTACTTGTCTTGTGATACGAGAACCTGTTGGGGCAAGTGTGAGGTTGGTGCACCCTAGAACCTGGTTTAAACCCCCAGTGGCAATTTGATTTGCCACTGACCGTTCCAAGGCGGTAACCCCTCGGGTTCTCATTTTTGTTTTTTGTTAGTGGCGTCCTTTTTGAAACTGATTATTTTATTAACCATGCTCTCTCCCCCTCTCTTCTTTTTGACTGTGTGGGGAGGCTGTTTTTTTCTGAATGTGGCAATTCCTGATATGCATATTTCACCTTTTTATAATCACAGTAGTTGTGTATGTGCTGTGTGGCGGCCGTAAAACGTCTCCCCGTACTTACATTCAATACTGTTATCTTTTCATCCCTCAGGGACTGCATTTGACATTCACTTTCCACACCCCCTCCCCACTCACTCATTTACTATTATATACCACATTGAAGGTTATATGTTCACCGACTTTCTGTTGCGTTTAAATTGATTTATTATTATACGCTTTCTGGAACCAGAATTGGTCATTTTGGTGTATTTTAGTAATCTTTTTACAGTCCCATCCCTTTGGGATCAGTGATTCAGGACGTTAATATTTATGGACATTGATCTGCGTGCTATTTATAGAATATAATGTTTAGCGCGCTTTACTGTCTATCCACGTATTACGTTGTGACGTCACTTGAGAAATTCAATGCAACCTAAAGTCGCTGGTCATATAATGGTATTCTTTCTACATATTTCATTATGGCGACACAAAAAATATTGAAAATCTATCTTTCTCCAATAAGGCTATCTTCTGCGTCTTCTGTCCAAACACCGCATAAAATTAAATCTTTTAAAAGTCTGCAGCCTTCGGTTCGTTTATCACGTATTAATTTATCTTCGGCTAGCTCTATCAATATGACAGGTCTGCAGAGGGCTCACAGTACTAATTTATTTAAAAACAATTTAAAAATTACTCTTTCACCTTTAAAATCTCCTATTCTTCGAAAATATAATATTTCTACAACAAATAATTTGAATGACGGAAGACGCAGACCTTATCCTTCTATTTTCAAGTGCAATTCTAAGAGGTGCAGATGCTGTGATTATTTGAATTGTAATTCTATCATTAAATCCACAGTTAACGGCAGAACTTTCTCAGTTAACATTAATAATGATATAGACTGACAAACTGATAATATTGTTTACGTTTTAACTTGAAATTCTAATAACTGTGGTATTCAATATGTGGGACAAACAGGTCGCCCTTTAAAAACACGTTTTGGACAACATTGTTCTAAAATTCGAAACAACAGTAAATTTAAAACATTTTTATACCAACACTTTAAGCATTCAGGACACCGTTTACAAAATATTTCCGTTCAACCAGTAGAAAAACTTACATTTGACAGCACTGCTTCAAGAGCATTTAAAATCAGGGCATGGCTCGTTTCGGAGCAGAAATGGATTAAAAAATTACAAACTCCTTACCCACTTGGTTTAAATGATAATATTTATCAAGAAGGCAACATTTCTAAAAATCCTGATTATGACGTCTTTGAATTACTTGAAATACGTAAAAGAAAATCGAGGTCGCACGGAAGCAGAACTAATGGAAACATAAAAAGAAAATCACGTATTCGTTGTTCTATTCATGACCTACATATTATTTTAAAACAATCTGGCAGACACGCTATGCTATCTAGGTTAGCTTCTCTTTCTATATCAAGTTTGCAGAAACTTGATGAGGAAGCCGACGACATCGTCATTAGAACCCATCCATTTTACGAGGTTGCTAGTCTTATTCAGTGTTATACTCGGCATGTTCTCAGGCCGCATATTGACTTGGAATCTGACCATCAAAGACATTTCCTTAAAATTTCTTTTTTAAATAAAGGAATAGATTTTATTGACCTTCCTAGTATATTTAAAGATTAAACAGTTCAATCGGCTGTTCCTATTTATTTTAAGAATACTGAATCGCCTATGGTTTGTTATAAATACAACAAACCAACTAGAAATACAATTTTTAATTACAATAAAATTACATCGGATTTACAGATCATTGAAAATACACCAAAATCTTGAGATTGTTTAACTTCTAAATATTGCTATAAGCCTGGCGGTCATATTGTTACCGGTGATCTTAATTTAATCAAAGACTCTAGAATTCGTAATTTAATTTCTAAAGGTCCCAAATATAGAATATCATCCAAAATTGACTTTAATGCATGCCGTGCAGAAATTGCCGAGTCTTTGAACTTATTTTGCAATAAATGGTGCAAAAGAGAACATGCCGAGCCTAATGCACTTTCTAACTGGAAAAAGCACATATTCAAAATAATTGACACCCATATATCATTTTATGAAAGAAACATTGCTTTATTACCACCTCGATCTCGTTTTAACTTTCGTCATTTGAAAAAAGGAATTCAAGACTTTCATAACAGATTTGTTTTAACACCTGCTGATAAGGCTTCTAATAATGTAATTATAGTGTGACGAATTCAAACTGAAGAACTGAACAGCACTAATGCTTATATACTGACTTCTTCATCTGAGAGTGATATTGTTACTGCACACACTCTACAAATTACAAAATTTAGAATCAGTATTGAGCCGAAACAAGACAAAGTACCTACTATGTATTGGTTACCTAAAATGCATAAAACACCGTATAAAGCAAGATTTATTGCTAACTCTAGTTCTTGCACTACTACTAAATTATCTGTGCTCTTAACATCTTGTCTTACAGCTATAAAAGTACACGTAATTAGGTATTGTGATAAGGTTTTTGAAACTTCTGGCAAAAATTTATTTTGGTCGATTAAGAATTCAAATGACATTTTGAATAAGCTTAAATCAAATAATTATCGGGCGTTCTGTTTGTCTACTTACGATTTCTCAACATTATACACTTCGCTCCCTCATAATTTAATAAGAGACAAACTAACCAGTCTCATTGAAAAAACGTTTGCTAGAGAGAATAAAGCCTTCATCGCTTGTAATGAACATAGGGCATTTTTACAGATGGTTCTTATGATAATTATACCTTATGGACTTGTCAAGACCTTATAGAGTCGCTAACTTTCTTACTAAATAATATTTATGTTAGATTCGGTACCTCTATTTATAAACAAGTAATAGGCATCCCGATGGGTACTAATTGTGCACCCCTTGTTGCTGATCTGTTTTTATACTGTTATGAAAGAGACTTTATGTTATCTCTTTCTACTGAACATCAAGATGATATAATTACAGCTTTTAACAACACCTCGAGGTACCTTGATGATTTATTAAATATAGACAATAACCATTTTCCATTACTTGTTAATAAGATTTATCCTAAAGAACTACAACTTAACAAAACGAACACTTCAGAAAAGCAAGCAAACTTTCTCGATCTAAATCTGTCCATTGAAAATGGTTATGTCACTACTAAAATTTATGATAAAAGAGATGATTTTAATTTTAATATAGTAAATTTTCCGTTTTTAGACGGCGATGTTCCCCGTGCAACATCTTATGGGGTTTATATCTCACAGCTTGTTCGCTTTTCAAGAGCTTGCAACAATGTTAATGATTTCAATGAACGTAATCTTTGCATTACAGAAAAACTTTTAAAACAAGGTTATCGGTATCACAAATTAAGGAAAACCTTTTGCAAGTTTTATCGCCGATACCCAGATTTAATTCATAAATACAAATGCAGTTTAAAATCACTTTTGCAACAAGGTATTTCACAACCAGTTTTTTATGGAGATTTAATTTATAAACTTAAAAAGATAAAAGGCAGTGTTAATTTCTCCCGGTTTTTCGTAAAAACCATCTGTAAATTTAAAAAGAAAGGTTACCAACATGATATTTTACAGCGCTCTGCAGGCCTAGTGATTAACCCTTCTACAGTTGATCATTATGCTTACCTCTTTGATTGCACGACGGTGGCAGGGGTTTAAGAGTTTATGAAGGTTAATGGGGAAATCTTTTCTTAAAAGAACCTAGAAGCTCGATTTGTTTCTTTTATCCCTGTCATCGTGTTCTTGCTGATTTTACTCCAGATGCTCTGGTCTCGGAAAGATCATTGAGTACCCGCCCATTGGCTTTGCAATGCTATTAGCTTCTTATGTTTTTATGTTTGTATGCTTTTGCATACAACATTGTTGAGCTGATGGGTGGGTTGGAGTTATTTCACCAAGACAATTTGTACTTGTCTTGTGATACGAGAACCTGTTGGGGCAAGTGTGAGGTTGGTGCACCCTAGAACCTGGTTTAAACCCCCAGTGGCAATTTGATTTGCCACTGATCGTTCCAAGGCGGTAACCCCTCGGGTTCTCATTTTTGTTTTTTGTTAGTGGCGTCCTTTTTGAAACTGATTATTTTATTAACCATGCTCTCTCCTCCTCTCTTCTTTTTGACTGTGTGGGAAGGCTGTTTTTTTCTGAATGTGGCAATTCCTGATATGCATATTTCACCTTTTTATAATCACAGTAGTTGTGTATATGCTGTGTGGCGGCCGTAAAACGTCTCCCCGTACTTACATTCAATACTGTTATCTTTTCATCCCTCAGGGACTGCATTTGACATTCACTTTCCACACCCCCTCCCCACTCACTCATTTACTATTATATACCACATTGAAGGTTATATGTTCACCGACTTTCTGTTGCGTTTAAATTGATTTATTATTATACGCTTTCTGGAACCAGAATTGGTCATTTTGGTGTATTTTAGTAATCTTTTTACAGTCCCATCCCTTTGGGATCAGTGATTCAGGACGTTAATATTTATGGACATTGATCTGCGTGCTATTTATAGAATAT
This sequence comes from Corbicula japonica, assembly GCA_038501625.1. Taxonomy (NCBI): domain Eukaryota; kingdom Metazoa; phylum Mollusca; class Bivalvia; order Venerida; family Cyrenidae; genus Corbicula; species Corbicula japonica. Next base: position 2,042,205 of record JAZAYU010000004.1, read on the forward strand.
AATGTTTAGCGCGCTTTACTGTCTATCCACGTATTACGTTGTGACGTCACTTGAGAAATTCAATGCAACCTAAAGTCGCTGGTCATATAATGGTATTCTTTCTACATATTTCATTATGGCGACACAAAAAATATTGAAAATCTATCTTTCTCCAATAAGGCTATCTTCTGCGTCTTCTGTCCAAACACCGCATAAAATTAAATCTTTTAAAAGTCTGCAGCCTTCGGTTCGTTTATCACGTATTAATTTATCTTCGGCTAGCTCTATCAATATGACAGCTCTGCAGAGGGCTCACTGTACTAATTTATTTAAAAACAATTTAAAAATTACTCTTTCACCTTTAAAATCTCCTATTCTTCGAAAATATAATATTTCTACAACAAATAATTTGAATGACGGAAGACGCAGACCTTATCCTTCTATTTTCAAGTGCAATTCTAAGAGGTGCAGATGCTGTGATTATTTGAATTGTAGTTCTATCATTAAATCCACAGTTAACGGCAGAACTTTCTCAGTTAACATTAATAATGATATAGACTGACAAACTGATAATATTGTTTACATTTTAACTTGAAATTCTAATAACTGTGGTATTCAATATGTGGGACAAACAGGTCGCCCTTTAAAAACACGTTTTGGACAACATTGTTCTAAAATTCGAAACAACAGTAAATTTAAAACATTTTTATACCAACACTTTAAGCATTCAGGACACCGTTTACAAAATATTTCCGTTCAACCAGTAGAAAAACTTACATTTGACAGCACTGCTTCAAGAGCATTTAAAATCAGGGCCAGGCTCGTTTCGGAGCAGAAATGGATTAAAATATTACAAACTCCTTACCCACTTGGTTTAAATGATAATATTTATCAAGAAGGCAACATTTCTAAAAATCCTGATTATGACGTCTTTGAATTACTTGAAATACGTAAAAGAAAATCGAGGTCGCACGGAAGCAGAACTAATGGAAACATAAAAAGAAAATCACGTATTCGTTGTTCTATTCATGACCTACATATTATTTTAAAACAATCTGGCAGACACGCTATGCTATCTAGGTTAGCTTCTCTTTCTATATCAAGTTTGCAGAAACTTGATGAGGAAGCCGACGACATCGTCATTAGAACCCATCCATTTTACGAGGTTGCTAGTCTTATTCAGTGTTATACTCGGCATGTTCTCAGGCCGCATATTGACTTGGAATCTGACCATCAAAGACATTTCCTTAAAATTTCTTTTTTAAATAAAGGAATAGATTTTATTGACCTTCCTAGTATATTTAAAGATAAAACAGTTCAATCGGCTGTTCTTATTTATTTTAAGAATACTGAATCGCCTATGGTTTGTTATAAATACAACAAACCAACTAGAAATACAATTTTTAATTACAATAAAATTACATCGGATTTACAGATCATTGAAAATACACCAAAATCTTGAGATTGTTTAACTTCTAAATATTGCTATTAGCCTGCCGGTCATATTGTTACCGGTGATCTTAATTTAATCAAAGACTCTAGAATTCGTAATTTAATTTCTAAAGGTCCCAAATATAGAATATCATCCAAAATTGACTTTAATGCATGCCGTGCAGAAATTGCCGAGTCTTTGAACTTATTTTGCAATAAATGGTGCAAAAGAGAACATGCCGAGCCTAATGCACTTTCTAACTGGAAAAAGCACATATTCAAAATAATTGACACCCGTATATCATTTTATGAAAGAAACATTGCTTTATTACCACCTCGACCTCGTTTTAACTTTCGTCATTTGAAAAAAGGAATTCAAGACTTTCATAACAGATTTGTTTTAACACCTGCTGATAAGGCTTCTAATAATGTAATTATAGTGTGACGAATACACTATATTAATATTCAAACTGAAGAACTGAACAGCACTAATGCTTATATACTGACTTCTTCATCTGAGAGTGATATTGTTACTGCACACACTCTACAAATTACAAAATTTAGAATCAGTATTGAGCCGAAACAAGACAAAGTACCTACTATGTATTGGTTACCTAAAATGCATAAAACACCGTATAAAGCAAGATTTATTGCTAACTCTAGTTCTTGCACTACTACTAAATTATCTGTGCTCTTAACATCTTGTCTTACAGCTATAAAAGTACACGTAATTAGGTATTGTGATAAGGTTTTTGAAACTTCTGGCAAAAATTTATATTTGGTCGATTAAGAATTCAAATGACGTTTTGAATAAGCTTAAATCAAATAATTATCGGGCGTTCTGTTTGTCTACTTACGATTTCTCAACATTATACACTTCGCTCCCTCATAATTTAATAAGAGACAAACTAACCAGTCTCATTGAAAAAACGTTTGCTAGAGAGAATAAAGCCTTCATCGCTTGTAATGAACATAGGGCATTTTTTACAGATGGTTCTTATGATAATTATACCTTATGGACTTGTCAAGACCTTATAGAGTCGCTAACTTTCTTACTAGATAATATTTATGTTAGATTCGGTACCTCTATTTATAAACAAGTAATAGGCATCCCAATGGGTACTAATTGTGCACCCCTTGTTGCTGATCTGTTTTTATACTGTTATGAAAGAGACTTTATGTTATCTCTTTCTACTGAACATCAAGATGATATAATTACAGCTTTTAACAACACCTCGAGGTACCTTGATGATTTATTAAATATAGACAATAACCATTTTCCATTACTTGTTAATAAGATTTATCCTAAAGAACTACAACTTAACAAAACGAACACTTCAGAAAAGCAAGCAAACTTTCTCGATCTAAATCTGTCCATTGAAAATGGTTATGTCACTACTAAAATTTATGATAAAAGAGATGATTTTAATTTTAATATAGTAAATTTTCCGTTTTTAGACGGCGATGTTCCCCGTGCAACATCTTATGGGGTTTATATCTCACAGCTTGTTCGCTTTTCAAGAGCTTGCAAAAATGTTAATGATTTCAATGAACGTAATCTTTGCATTACAGAAAAACTTTTAAAACAAGGTTATCGGTATCACAAATTAAGGAAAACCTTTTGCAAGTTTTATCGCCGATACCCAGATTTAATTCATAAATACAAATGCAGTTTAAAATCACTTTTGCAACAAGGTATTTCACAACCAGTTTTTTATGGAGATTTAATTTATAAACTTAAAAAGATAAAAGGCAGTGTTAATTTCTCCCGGTTTTTCGTAAAAACCATCTGTAAATTTAAAAAGAAAGGTTACCAACATGATATTTTACAGCGCTCTGCAGGCCTAGTGATTAACCCTTCTACAGTTGATCATTATGCTTACCTCTTTGATTGCACGACGGTGGCAGGGGTTTAAGAGTTTATGAAGGTTAATGGGGAAATCTTTTCTTAAAAGAACCTAGAAGCTCGATTTGTTTCTTTTATCCCTGTCATCGTGTTCTTGCTGATTTTACTCCAGATGCTCTGGTCTCGGAAAGATCATTGAGTACCCGCCCTTTGGCTTTGCAATGCTATTAGCTTCTTATGTTTTTATGTTTGTATGCTTTTGCATACAACATTGTTGAGCTGATGGGTGGGTTGGAGTTATTTCACCAAGACAATTTGTACTTGTCTTGTGATACGAGAACCTGTTGGGGCAAGTGTGAGGTTGGTGCACCCAAGAACCTGGTTTAAAACCCCCAGTGGCAATTTGATTTGCCACTGACCGTTCCAAGGCGGTAACCCCTCGGGTTCTCATTTTTGTTTTTTGTTAGTGGCGTCCTTTTTGAAACTGATTATTTTATTAACCATGCTCTCTCCCCCTCTCTTCTTTTTGACTGTGTGGGGAGGCTGTTTTTTTCTGAATGTGGCAATTCCTGATATGCATATTTCACCTTTTTATAATCACAGTAGTTGTGTATGTGCTGTGTGGCGGCCGTAAAACGTCTCCCCGTACTTACATTCAATACTGTTATCTTTTCATCCCTCAGGGACTGCATTTGACATTCACTTTCCACACCCCCTCCCCACTCACTCATTTACTATTATATACCACATTGAAGGTTATATGTTCACCGACTTTCTGTTGCGTTTAAATTGATTTATTATTATACGCTTTCTGGAACCAGAATTGGTCATTTTGGTGTATTTTAGTAATCTTTTTACAGTCCCATCCCTTTGGGATCAGTGATTCAGGACGTTAATATTTATGGACATTGATCTGCGTGCTATTTATAGAATATAATGTTTAGCGCGCTTTACTGTCTATCCACGTATTACGTTGTGACGTCACTTGAGAAATTCAATGCAACCTAAAGTCGCTGGTCATATAATGGTATTCTTTCTACATATTTCATTATGGCGACACAAAAAATATTGAAAATCTATCTTTCTCCAATAAGGCTATCTTCTGCGTCTTCTGTCCAAACACCGCATAAAATTAAATCTTTTAAAAGTCTGCAGCCTTCGGTTCGTTTATCACGTATTAATTTATCTTCGGCTAGCTCTATCAATATGACAGGTCTGCAGAGGGCTCACAGTACTAATTTATTTAAAAACAATTTAAAAATTACTCTTTCACCTTTAAAATCTCCTATTCTTCGAAAATATAATATTTCTACAACAAATAATTTGAATGACGGAAGACGCAGACCTTATCCTTCTATTTTCAAGTGCAATTCTAAGAGGTGCAGATGCTGTGATTATTTGAATTGTAATTCTATCATTAAATCCACAGTTAACGGCAGAACTTTCTCAGTTAACATTAATAATGATATAGACTGACAAACTGATAATATTGTTTACGTTTTAACTTGAAATTCTAATAACTGTGGTATTCAATATGTGGGACAAACAGGTCGCCCTTTAAAAACACGTTTTGGACAACATTGTTCTAAAATTCGAAACAACAGTAAATTTAAAACATTTTTATACCAACACTTTAAGCATTCAGGACACCGTTTACAAAATATTTCCGTTCAACCAGTAGAAAAACTTACATTTGACAGCACTGCTTCAAGAGCATTTAAAATCAGGGCATGGCTCGTTTCGGAGCAGAAATGGATTAAAAAATTACAAACTCCTTACCCACTTGGTTTAAATGATAATATTTATCAAGAAGGCAACATTTCTAAAAATCCTGATTATGACGTCTTTGAATTACTTGAAATACGTAAAAGAAAATCGAGGTCGCACGGAAGCAGAACTAATGGAAACATAAAAAGAAAATCACGTATTCGTTGTTCTATTCATGACCTACATATTATTTTAAAACAATCTGGCAGACACGCTATGCTATCTAGGTTAGCTTCTCTTTCTATATCAAGTTTGCAGAAACTTGATGAGGAAGCCGACGACATCGTCATTAGAACCCATCCATTTTACGAGGTTGCTAGTCTTATTCAGTGTTATACTCGGCATGTTCTCAGGCCGCATATTGACTTGGAATCTGACCATCAAAGACATTTCCTTAAAATTTCTTTTTTAAATAAAGGAATAGATTTTATTGACCTTCCTAGTATATTTAAAGATTAAACAGTTCAATCGGCTGTTCCTATTTATTTTAAGAATACTGAATCGCCTATGGTTTGTTATAAATACAACAAACCAACTAGAAATACAATTTTTAATTACAATAAAATTACATCGGATTTACAGATCATTGAAAATACACCAAAATCTTGAGATTGTTTAACTTCTAAATATTGCTATAAGCCTGGCGGTCATATTGTTACCGGTGATCTTAATTTAATCAAAGACTCTAGAATTCGTAATTTAATTTCTAAAGGTCCCAAATATAGAATATCATCCAAAATTGACTTTAATGCATGCCGTGCAGAAATTGCCGAGTCTTTGAACTTATTTTGCAATAAATGGTGCAAAAGAGAACATGCCGAGCCTAATGCACTTTCTAACTGGAAAAAGCACATATTCAAAATAATTGACACCCGTATATCATTTTATGAAAGAAACATTGCTTTATTACCACCTCGACCTCGTTTTAACTTTCGTCATTTGAAAAAAGGAATTCAAGACTTTCATAACAGATTTGTTTTAACACCTGCTGATAAGGCTTCTAATAATGTAATTATAGTGTGACGAATTCAAACTGAAGAACTGAACAGCACTAATGCTTATATACTGACTTCTTCATCTGAGAGTGATATTGTTACTGCACACACTCTACAAATTACAAAATTTAGAATCAGTATTGAGCCGAAACAAGACAAAGTACCTACTATGTATTGGTTACCTAAAATGCATAAAACACCGTATAAAGCAAGATTTATTGCTAACTCTAGTTCTTGCACTACTACTAAATTATCTGTGCTCTTAACATCTTGTCTTACAGCTATAAAAGTACACGTAATTAGGTATTGTGATAAGGTTTTTGAAACTTCTGGCAAAAATTTATTTTGGTCGATTAAGAATTCAAATGACATTTTGAATAAGCTTAAATCAAATAATTATCGGGCGTTCTGTTTGTCTACTTACGATTTCTCAACATTATACACTTCGCTCCCTCATAATTTAATAAGAGACAAACTAACCAGTCTCATTGAAAAAACGTTTGCTAGAGAGAATAAAGCCTTCATCGCTTGTAATGAACATAGGGCATTTTTTACAGATGGTTCTTATGATAATTATACCTTATGGACTTGTCAAGACCTTATAGAGTCGCTAACTTTCTTACTAAATAATATTTATGTTAGATTCGGTACCTCTATTTATAAACAAGTAATAGGCATCCCGATGGGTACTAATTGTGCACCCCTTGTTGCTGATCTGTTTTTATACTGTTATGAAAGAGACTTTATGTTATCTCTTTCTACTGAACATCAAGATGATATAATTACAGCTTTTAACAACACCTCGAGGTACCTTGATGATTTATTAAATATAGACAATAACCATTTTCCATTACTTGTTAATAAGATTTATCCTAAAGAACTACAACTTAACAAAACGAACACTTCAGAAAAGCAAGCAAACTTTCTCGATCTAAATCTGTCCATTGAAAATGGTTATGTCACTACTAAAATTTATGATAAAAGAGATGATTTTAATTTTAATATAGTAAATTTTCCGTTTTTAGACGGCGATGTTCCCCGTGCAACATCTTATGGGGTTTATATCTCACAGCTTGTTCGCTTTTCAAGAGCTTGCAACAATGTTAATGATTTCAATGAACGTAATCTTTGCATTACAGAAAAACTTTTAAAACAAGGTTATCGGTATCACAAATTAAGGAAAACCTTTTGCAAGTTTTATCGCCGATACCCAGATTTAATTCATAAATACAAATGCAGTTTAAAATCACTTTTGCAACAAGGTATTTCACAACCAGTTTTTTATGGAGATTTAATTTATAAACTTAAAAAGATAAAAGGCAGTGTTAATTTCTCCCGGTTTTTCGTAAAAACCATCTGTAAATTTAAAAAGAAAGGTTACCAACATGATATTTTACAGCGCTCTGCAGGCCTAGTGATTAACCCTTCTACAGTTGATCATTATGCTTAACTCTTTGATTGCACGACGGTGACAGGGGTTTAAGAGTTTATGAAGGTTAATGGGGAAATCTTTTCTTAAAAGAACCTAGAAGCTCGATTTGTTTCTTTTATCCCTGTCATCGTGTTCTTGCTGATTTTACTCCAGATGCTCTGGTCTCGGAAAGATCATTGAGTACCCGCCCATTGGCTTTGCAATGCTATTAGCTTCTTATGTTTTTATGTTTGTATGCTTTTGCATACAACATTGTTGAGCTGATGGGTGGGTTGGAGTTATTTCACCAAGACAATTTGTACTTGTCTTGTGATACGAGAACCTGTTGGGGCAAGTGTGAGGTTGGTGCACCCTAGAACCTGGTTTAAACCCCCAGTGGCAATTTGATTTGCCACTGACCGTTCCAAGGCGGTAACCCCTCGGGTTCTCATTTTTGTTTTTTGTTAGTGGCGTCCTTTTTGAAACTGATTATTTTATTAACCATGCTCTCTCCCCCTCTCTTCTTTTTGACTGTGTGGGGAGGCTGTTTTTTTCTGAATGTGGCAATTCCTGATATGCATATTTCACCTTTTTCTACTTTCGGTTTTAGTTGCACAGATATTTGCACATCTTGATTATGCAATGTCTGGTGTAATATAGAGTTATACAATACACAATTGTTAAGAGTTCTGGTTTATCTTTTTCAGTTTTCTACTTTCGGTTTCAATTGTAAAGAGCATTGCATGTCTTGCCAAATGCAATGCCTGTTTTTATTAGAGTATTTCCATTACTGCCCATAAACAGGCTCAATCAAACCGAGCCTGCAATATTTTAACATTTTTCGTGTTCTATGGCTTTCAAAATTTCCTTTTCATAATTTTAATACAATACAAAATTGTTGAGAGTTCTGATTTATCTATTTTAGTTTACTACTTTCGGTTTCAACTGAAGAGAACATGGCATATCTCACTGATTGTTGTTGCCATGACGCAAAGCATTCATCTCAATCCTCAAAAAATTGTGTGTTTTAGTTATACATGTGTATTTTTTATGAATAAATGTTTTGCAATTTTAGTTGGGTGTTTTATAACGAGTGTTTTCATAAATTTATATAACTCGCATTCGATTGAGAAAAAACAGATTAGTACATGTATAAAGCCCTTCAGCAATAAGAACAATGTGTTGAAGAATTCGATGACCGCTTTGATCACGTTATATATTGAAAAATGCATCAATTTGTACAAAAACATCTCCCCCGAGGTATAACATTTAAATGTACATTGTATAATAAAAACATTTTTGGATATAATAATGTGTTGTACTTATTTTGATTAATTGTTGTAAGAATAATTTATTTTAATTTTGGTCTCTCTCTGCTATGAATGAATACCTTTAATCTTAGGCGATTATAAAAAGACCATTGGAAAGACAACGTTTAAATCCCCGATAAAAATAAACACAACCATCGGGTTTCCAATTATTTATAGCTCAGGTAAAACCTACCCGTTACTTAATTTATTCTTCATATCTTAATACTTAATTTTGTTTGTAGACTTTATTGTTGGAAGTATTATTATTGGAAGATGAGGATGGTGAAAGTTTAATGGTTGCTTTAAATTGTGGAGATACTATTCAAACAGTAAGAATAACTGATTTATTACATTGAAACAATTGAATTACTTTAAATAAAACAAATAGAAAAGAATAGTAATTTTGACAATATTTAGAATTTAATATTGTAACTGAAATACTATTAACTCAGCTTTTTTCTTTCGTCTTTTTTACGATTAAATGTTGTAATTTTAGTAGTTACAGGAACAGTATATAAGTGAATTATTTATTTGGAAAAGGTAATGATTTTTATACAACTAGAAACTTTTAGGTTTTTCAGAAACGTGACACAATTACTCATTTTTATCAAAATCAGTAACAAATGTAAGTTTCCCTTTGACTATTTTAACGATTGCATTGAATTACGCAGTCTTTACGAAAGGATGTTCATATTTAGTAACATAGCAGTCATACAAACAATATAAATGCAATTTCCTTCAGAAAAAATATAAATGTTTTTAACAGCTGGTCAAGAGAAACAATAATAATATCATGTTAACCCACTTAAATAACACACTAGGTATTGATTTGAAAATACCGCATTGAAGGTTTATGTTCACCGCGATATGCATACCATCGTTTTGGATGGATCAATATTGTACTGTTTATTTGTGTAACTATTGAGTTGCGCTCAACCCGGGGCTAGACGGTGTGGGGAGTAATATGCGTTTCCATTAATGCCCTTGAACAGGCTCAATCAAACCGGACCTGCAATGTTTTCATATTTATTGTGTTCGGTGGCTTTTAAGTTATCTTTTCATCTATTTAAACAAGCTAAGCAAAATACATAACTTTGGTTTGGTAAAGAGAAGCATCAAAGTTTCCGACTGAGTAGAATGCATGCAATGCTAAACACCTCACATAATCTAGCCGAAGCGACTTAATATAACTGGTAGCTGTTATTTAAAAAATCATCTACATTTTTATTCATTTTAAGAACATTTAATATGAACTAAGGCACTGCCTCTCTCGGAATCGACGAATCAAAAGTGATGGATATCCGATGTTTAACAGTAAAACAAAGAAACAACTCATCAGTTGTTGTTTTACTTTTGAAGCAAAACTGGTCAAGGTTCTAAGATTCAACACAATATCTTAATGAGGTGAATTCTTCTTTATTATTTGATATCACAATCACACAGTATAATTGAATTGACAATTCTTATTCTTGTCTATTCACATTAACTTCCCAAGCAGCACCTTCTATTGCAGGAATTAGTGGTGGAAGTAATATACACTTAACAACTTTTCTAAGTATACACCTTCGTACTTAGGCATTACTGGCTTGATAACTGAGCTATTGCTCTAAAACTTTCAATTAAAATGCAATAAATACTAGCTGATTTATTAGAAAAATTGGTCGAATTCAACAAGCATATTTGAAAACTAAAAGATAGGCGACTACATTTTGTGCATTCAAACTGATTTGCCCCAAAAGTGGGTTGGGCTATAAACAGTTATAAAACATTAAGATTAGAATGAAATGAATTTAATTTAACAGAAATAGAAGAATAGCATATTTCTAGGTTCCAAATGATCATTTATATGTTTATTTAGACACTTCAAAATAAAATTTGTCAAATACATTGATTTTGTATGCTCTGATAATTACTTCATGACTCTTGACTTACTCTATGGATACTTTTTTATCACATTGACAATAGTCTAGTTCCACGTCAGCTCAACATATTTGGGGTCTGATCTGGATCTAAAATGTTTGCATCTTGGTCAGAAATAACCTCATAAATCTAAACGTTAGCAGTATAGATCCTGATCAAACTGCACAGATAAGCCTGCTGAACGGAATATACACTGGTCACTAATGTGATAAATGGTGTATTCATGAAGTAAAATGTCAAAAAAACAACATAATAACTTATATTCATGCACTGGTAGATTCAATGTGATGTCTTTGTATTAGTATTACACATTCATGCAGCTATAATACATGAAAATAAAGAAAATTTATACAAACCTTGTTTTCTATGGTTATGTTCATATTCTGTGCCATAGCTGTAGCCAATTCTGCATAAGAATATACTCTATTGCCTTCATAAGCTTGGTGATACACATCTCTGAAAATAAATGTTTTATTTTAAATCATCTCTGATAACTAGTACAGTGTAAGTTAGTTACACAGTACCTTATGTGGCTTATGAAGATGTATATAAATTGCTGTTGCAATTAACTCAACAAATCATACTGTTGCCATAATTTATTTATTACATATAGGGTCTTTTTATAAAAATCGCATAAAAGAAAGTTGGTAATGATAAAAGATTTCATGCCGTCTTTAATTCCTACACAAGATTAGCATAAAACCAGAGTGTAATCACATTTTAAAGACCACAAAGATCTTCCAGCTGATCTGAATCTACGTCTCTGCCATCTGATCTGGATTTACATGGGCTGTCCATGTGGCAAAAAGGTGTGTCCATGAAGTAGGTTAAGTTATTAACTGTGAAAACTGAAACAACATTGTTTTTATTTAAAAAAAAAAACTGAACAAGATTATAAGATTAACCCACTAAATAAAGGATTTAATAAGTGTCCACAGGGACCCATCATGTATGTACAACATGGTCCACAGAGAAACTTTGTGGTGTTTGATTCACTGTCTGCAAAAAGTTTGGCATGTTCAGGTGATGGTGTGTAAACATGCCAGTGATTTTGGTACACCATAGTAATGTAAAAGAAGGGCAAATTCTGAGTTGTTTGTAGTGTATATTAAGGGCTTACCACACAGTCCACATTCCTCCCAATCACGTTCATTGATAAAAAGAAAATTATCAAAATTATCAAAAATGGCAAAATGCGGTTCAATGAAACTTTAATAATTTTCCTTTTATCGATGAACATGATTGGGAGGATTGTGGTGGTAAGCCCTTCAGGGTAAATTTTTAAACTAGAATGTTGTGTTCCGCGGAACAGATGTGTCGCCTGCATGGAAAAAGTTTAAATGTGGGTTTATGTTTAATCATATATTATAACAATATTTTATTTAAGTTGAATTCATTACTACACCACTGAACACATGTGTCATCTAAATTGAATTTAAAGGGGAAATAACTGAAACCTGAGTTATCATCTTCAAAAATTAGTTTTGTAAATGCAGATGAGTTATTCAAAGTATTAAGTGAATTGAACAAGTACTTTCCATTCTACAGGCAACACTAAGTTTCATGTTTGAGTTGCATTTGAAAGGGGCATAACTCAAAAAATATTGAAACTGGAGTTATCACTCTTGTCGTCACAGATGGCCTTGTTTGTGCTGATGATATATATTTTAAATATGAAGTGAATAGGACAGATACTTTCAAAGTTATAGGTACCATTAAGTTTCAGGTTAATATTGCATTGAGAGGTGCATAACTAAAAATATATTGAAACTGGAGTTATCATTCTTGTCGTCACAGAAGGCATTGTTCATGCTGATGATATTTGCCAAGTATGAAGTGAATAGGACAAGTACTTTCAAAGTTATAAGCAAGATTAAGTTTCAGGTTAAAGTTGCATTGAAAAGGGGCATAACTAAAAAAAATATTGAAACTGGAGTTATCATTCTTGTCGTCACAGATGGTTTAAGTGAAAAAGATAAGTTATAGACAACATTAAGTTTCATGTTAAAGTGGTATTTGAAAGGGGCGTATCTCAAAACATATTGGAACTGGAGTTATCATTCTTGTTGACGCAGATGGGGTTGTTTATGCTGATGATATATTAAAAGTATGAAGTGAATAGGACAAGTACTTTTAAAGTTATAGGCAACATTAAGTTTCATGTTCAAATTACATTTGAAATGGGCATAACTCATAAAATAGTGAAAGGAATTATCGTTCTTGTTGTCACTGATTGCTTTGTTCATGCTGATAATATATTCCAAGTAAAAAGTAAATAGGAAATGTACTTTCAAAGTTAAAAGCCACATTAAGGTTCATGTTAAAGATGCATTTTAAAGGGGCATAACTCATAAATTAGTGACAGAGGAGTTATCGTTCTTGTTGTCACGGATCGCTGTGTTCATGCTGATGATATATTCTAAGTATGAAGTGAATAGGACAAGTACTTTCAAAGTTATAGGCCAAGATAATTTTTACACTCAAAGCATCTAGACCCAGGCATTTATACAAAAGCTCGACACAAACTACTGGAATTTGGACGGTGAAAATTAAATAAATTTTAAAATAACAATTAATAGACCCTTTTCACATTGCTCCATCGCGGAACGGGTTTTCCGAGTTTTATCGAAACGCGATTTCAGAACGAGGCAACGTATGCCGACTTGCATATTAATAGTAAATTGTATGGGTTTAATTATGTACTCTCGACACAATTTCTTAAAAATTTTAAGTATTTGGACTCAAAAATCGATAATCACACATGGAGTTTGCAAGGAAAAAAGAAATTATTTATTATGCAAAATAATCCAGTTTATTAGATCATAACAAGCGCTCATTTCAGGAACACCAGAACACGCCCGGTAAACATTCGCTCCACAACCAAAAAGAGAACATAACAAAATGAGCGAAAGCCACTTCCGGGATTGAGCGAAAGCAGACAAAAAGCGAGTGTGACCAACATTTTTTCTCTTTATGAGACAGAAAGACGAACTTTTCAAAAAATCTGGGAATGTAGTGCCGTGTAAGAATAATGAAGCTTCACGGAAAACACGGTTGCATTTTTTAAACATATAAACTTCTCCTGCTAGAACTTTTTTTGGCAGCGAACAATGGTGCTTGTTTTACAAACTGACCATTTCGACATAGTTTTGTTCTTTGATTGCTATCAGAAATTATTTCTGTGTTGCGTGTGAATCGAATACCGGTCGATAGTGACTGATGTACATATTTCGAATGATGTAAGGCCTCTTTATTACGATTTAGGTTCATTTTTCAAGAGGTGAAGGAGCGAAAGAGCAGGTTGTTGAGCGAAAACATAGGAGGCAGAGCGAAAACATAAAACCAGCATACCTATGTTTGTCAGTCTAAAAGTATTCACTACACTCCTGGATTTTTTACGTACATACCTTACAGCCCCGAGACATTTCAATATAAAATGTTATTATGTTTTGTTGAACATGTTCTGTGTTGATTTATTTGGAAAAAAATTGCAACGAGATGGAGTTTCCAATGAATGTTTTCATCGCACCTACAAATATTTATCTTAGGATTTCGAAGAGTAAACGACATGCACCATCCATTACATGACAATTAATCATCGTATCAAAAACTAGTTAATGTCAATATATCTTAAAGTAGAATTTTGTAATAAAAGTAAAGATGCAGGAAAGTCTGAAAAATAGCCTTCTGAATTGTTTCGGTTTGACAGTGACAGTGTGATTTAAATCGCCGGTCGTTAGTCTTATGATTTTAGATATAATATATGTGTATAACTGTGTTTGGAAATATTATATCTGATCACTTTGGAAATATTATATCTGATCAAAACATAGTCATGAACGTTTATCAATAAATAAAAAGTAAACACCTTCTATAAGGTGTATATAATAATTTCATCATATGGTTTTAGGGAGCCAGGTACAGTTTATACTGATAATTGTAGATGTATATATAAATCCCGTGTTAAAATGTCACTTTAATAAACATACTTACTTACGTGGAAATATATCCGGAGCTTGTCGATCAAATTGAAATATTTAAAATACATGTATAGATTTGATCCTGTATTTCTGATCATCAAGAAACAAAAACGACAGTTTTCCTGTGGAATATTTGTTAAAGTCATCATTTTATATTTAACAGATTTCTATTCTGTCTCGGTAAATGATGAATAAATCCGCTTTTCTTTTTCGTTGATGATAGGAAATAGCATTTCCTTGCACCCTTTAAACGCTCCCATCTGAAAGAAACAAAATAACCCACAAATAACACAAACCATATTATTCAAAATTGTTTCTTTTTGCAACGACATCGTTGAAAAAAAATATTTAAATATAGAAAATGAACATATTTAACAATTATAGAAATACTGCATACTCGGTTAAAGTAAGCCTTTTTATGGACAGAAGTGGTAATGCATATTACTGCCCACTACGCCTAGCCCCATGTTGAGTTTAAGTTATGTACACATATACATTACACATACATAAACTGTTTTTTTTATCAATCCCAAACGTAAACTTGTATATTGCGCTGAACACGAAACACTCAATTAATGAGTTAACAAACAAGTTTAAACGATGCAATTACAGTATGAAGTTATGTTTTCACTCTGCCTCCTATGATTTCGCTCCACAACTTGCTCTTTTGCTCGTACACCTCTTGAAAAATGAGCATTTATCATTTAAAGAGACGTTACATCATTTGAAATCTACACAGCAGTCACTAGCGACATGTATTCTATTCACACATAACATAGAAATAAATTTCTAAAAGCAATCAAAAAACAAAATTAAGTCGAAATGACAAGTTTGTAAAGAAACATGTATCATTGTTCGCTGGGAAAAAAGTTCTAGCCGGAGTAATTTACATGTTTTAAGTATGAAACCATGTTTTTCGTGAAGCTTTATCATCCTCACACGGCACTACATTCCCCGATTGTTTAAAAAGTTCGTCTGTCTGTCTTATAAAGAGAAAAAAATTTTGGTCATACTCACTTTTTGTCAACAAATCAGCGCTTTCGCTCAATCCCGGAAGTGGCTTTCGCTCATTTTGTTATGTTCTCTTTTTGGTTGTTGAGCGAATGTTTACCGGGCGTGTGATTGAAATTTCACAATTGCTAAAAATGTTGGTCATGAATAGTGGCCCATAAATTGTTACAAAAATTACATACATATACAATTTTACACAGCTTAATCAGCAATTAACAAGTCAATTATTGAATTCACACTTCTGCTGCTATGACTACCCATAAAAAAACGTCCCGCGAATAGCCTGTGGCATAGACAAAACGGGTTGTGGTCGGTAGACAATAAAAACAGTTTGATTTTATTGAAAGAATTGTAAGTCCGATGTGCGTAATTCTAAATGACCGACAACCGATGTTGTTTCCCAAATTTAAAGAAAACTTATATTATAATGACTACACTTAAATTCTTTTCACAGCAAAGTTAAAATGGCTCAAATGAATATGATTTTTATTTTTTTAATCGAGTGACCGGCATGTTTACTTACGCATACAACACGGCATGGTGCAAGTTGTAGATTCAAGAATTACCACATCCTTGAAGAATAGAATAATATTTCCTCAAATATAATATTGTGTTATTGAGCATGATATGATCGACGTATACGGCATTTACATAAAACGAATAGTTGCCTTCCAAAAATCCAAGAGTTAATACATGTTTAACGAACTAAATAATCAACTTCACAATCGCTACGAATACTGCTGTTGATTAATGTGTTGACCTATTACGTCATGTTTGAAATGCATGGGATGCTTGTGTTTACAACAAAGACGCCGATTGCCGTACATTTCAAATGTCGCATGCCGCTGTAATAAATAGATCAAAGAATTTTTCCGTCTACAACTAAAAAATTATAAATCTGTTGGGAGGTTGTAGGATATCACCCGCGAGAAATTATGTCGTAAAAGAGGAATGGACTGCAGAAGAAAGAAATGCACTGAATGCGGGGACCGGATGTCGATGTTCGTGCGAACTGGAAGTCGGAGAATACCGTAGTTCATTTTGGCGCCAATGAACGAATGGGATTTTGAAATTTCAGAAACACTGGTAAAGGCTATATAATTTCATGCTTCGGTACGGATCGAAAACATCCCAATAGTTTCAAATAAACAGTTCCTCTAGGAAGATCAGCGGGGGCAATATGATCATTTTCAATTATTTTAAGAGTCAATAATTCAGTAAAACTTGTCAAATTTCTTGGCATTGCGTTATAATCTAATGTGTAATAGTGTGGCCCAACATAGATGTATTATGCCTCCTTCTGAAATTCGGAGATTATGTGGTTACGAAAAAAACACGTGATACAACGGTATTGGGAAACTGGTCTATTAATGGTCATCATGGCTTCATCATGCAACACATTTGAACTTGTAACAGTTACTTGTTCGACAGAGCAATTATTCCTAAAATCTGAAATATATGTTTAGCGGTAAACACGGCTTTGCCGTGCTTCCTATTTAAATCATTCTTCACTATACCTCATTTTATTTTTAAATGAAATGTAATAATTTTTATTTGTTGCAAATGAAGAATTATTTAGATAGCATTTGGTAAACACAGCTTTGCCATGCCTCAAATTTCAACTTATATTGGCATTGTAGCTGTATGTTTTATCTGAGAACCTTTGTTTCGAGTCCTGATCAAGTATACATATCTTCAATGCCATAAGCTTGTCAGATTTTATTTGACCAGTTCTGTCCAGTCTACAGTATCCAGAGTTAATTCAACGCAATACCTAATCGCTTTCCAAATTAAAACAAAAGCAATCGATAATATCATCTAAACTGCAATGTTAAACTTACTGTTTGTGTTGATAATTGCTGCAGTAAAAACTTAATTTTCCATGTTGAGCATGCTGGGGAAACCGGTGTAAATAACACTTTCTCACTCTGTATTTTTAAGTAACACAATGCCTAACAACTACCGTAATACGCATCGCTACGGTGGAGTCTACTGTTAGACCCTAACTCTGTGACAATATTAGGTTTGACTCAATGTAGAAACTTATTTACCTAAATTTTTTGGCTAGTTAAATCTTAATTGTTATGTAACATATGGAAGAAGAACTTCTGAAAATGTGAATCGTGAAACAAAATGGCGGTTTTTCAGTTTTAAAATCCGGAAGCAAGCCAGCTGGACTATAGCATCCGGATGAAAGTCATATTGTCCAATCAGAAGCCTTATTTTGCGACACGGTTTTAAAGTTTCAATGTACTCCTTTTTGCTCATGCGCAATACCGTAATCAGAATCGCGTCGAAATCGTAGGGTCGATTACGTATAACACAAGACAATAGTGCAAAGCAGAACGACGACCTACATATCACGTGACTTGAACGGGGAGAGTTTAAAATATTTTGGAATAAAAGATGTTGACATACGAAATAATAAATTTTTCCTACGGCTTTGGAATCGTCATTATCATTTATGAAGACTTATCTGAAACGATCGTTTATTTAAAACGACTGATATGTAAATTGTTGTACTTATTTTATTTCTTTCAGGATGGCCGACAAATACTATCGCCTCGTGTGCTTTGTTACCAACATTTGCTGTCAGCCCCTGCGGAAGCTTTTCATAAAACTTGCTGAAGCTGACACAACAAATAAGTTTACAGACCTTCAATCTTATTTACGACTAAGACAACCGCGAATCGATCGACTGAACCTTCGCGATGATCAATATTTCCTGCTCTTTCCGATCAGCGGAACACCAGATGAGACGACATGGGACGTTACTCTACTGGTCTTACTAATAGACAAACTATTCCAAATTCAACCACTTATAAAGTGTTTACTGGAAGAAATTCGAACGATTCGCAATATCTTGCAACATTTATCCAGTACTGATATTTTGTCAGACGCCAAATTTGACGAATACTGGCACCGACTTGAAAGTGCAACCGTCGCATTAGCAAAGGAAGTAGCCGGTGCAATATATGAAACCGACATAAAACGACAAATTAGTGAAGGAAAAATAACAAATATGCCACATTTAGGCGACACGCTTCGTATATTTTATGAAGAAAATTCCAGGCAATTGACACATAAGATAGCATCATTAGAGACAACGATTGATGAGTTGCATGCTAAACTGGACACCATTGCTGCGAATAGTAATGAGACTTCGTCATTACTCGGCAATGTAACTGTCACCAAAACAGGACCTATGGGTAGGTCTTTTTTCTGTTTTCGATTGGATATTTTAATTTTATAAAAAAAGACGTGTATGTCTTGCATTATGTGTTATGTCAGCATTCAGTCGTTTATATTCCATTAAATAGATTTTATTTATATTATGTATTTTAACAAATAGAGCCCTTTAATTAAGTACTAAATAATATATTTTTTTCAATTCCAGGGGAGAAAGTAAAACGATTCAAAACCGTTGATGAAATACTGTGTCGG
Organism: Corbicula japonica; assembly: GCA_038501625.1. Taxonomy (NCBI): domain Eukaryota; kingdom Metazoa; phylum Mollusca; class Bivalvia; order Venerida; family Cyrenidae; genus Corbicula; species Corbicula japonica. The sequence goes on from JAZAYU010000004.1 coordinate 2,061,299, forward strand.
CTTATAAGTAAGATTTTGGTATAATTTAAAACAAATAGGTTTTAATTTTAATAAGGTATTGAACTATTTTGTGCATACAATAGAAAAAATCGACGACATAGTACAGTAAAGATAACACTAATGCAAGATCAGTGACCCATTATTACTTATACTAGTCAAAATTTGAACAAACGGTAACACACGGGATACTAAGGAAAAAATATATTGAAAATTAAGATGTTTCTACTAGTTTTTGTTTTGACTGAGTTCAGTTCAGCAACATTTATTTCAAACATTTTATATTAAGCGGGTATAACATTATCTATAAGATTAGGTTTTTCTCCCATATGCTCTTGTTTATTTGCCCTTTGCGAAGGGTTTATTTTTTAATACAAGTAACGTGTTGCAAATAGAAAAAAAGTTCAAAATATTGATGATCGTGTTTTTAAAAAAATGTATTCTGTGAATTTGAACATAACTCTGTCTTACGAATGAATTGTTAATTTAGCAAACCCAAAATCAAAACATAAGTTGAATTTTAACAGAACGGTTGTGTGCAACAAGGAAAACGGAACTTCCTGAAAACTTTACACCACCTGCTGAGATCGCTGACGTCAGATCGAAACTACGTGAATCACATCATGTGATAATAGCCGGAAGTGGAAACAGTCTTAACCTGGCAACAGCTTTGTTTGCCATCAATGACTTTGAATACAATCATAATAGGTGTGTGGAGATGATAGATGCATCAGAATGGCGCCATATTGACCCTGAAGACGTCGACCTTGTTCTGTGTCGTGATCCATTTGGGAAACCTTTATATGACGCCGGGAAAGCCTCCAGTATGGTTGATATCTTTGACAGTATACATCATGCTGTGCGACCAAGAGATGGAAGCAAACACCTTGACTTTATTATCGTCACTGAAGTGGACTGCCTTACTGAACTGAAAGCAACCCGAGATCATGACTTGTTGGAGGAGGTTGTCCTGCTTTCAACGTCCGAAAATCATCCCGTTGACCTCACGGCAGGTAACTGTTATTTCGGTTTGTGTCTAATAATTAATTGTGTTCGTTGTTTTTTATTTCAAAGATAATCTTTGTATCTGATCATAAAAAGTGTTTTAGATATTTGAACTTGATAAGTCAATACCTGATCTAGTAGATAATTTTAGTGAATTCTTTATAATCATTTTTTAATGATGTTACTCATTGTTTGAAACATGTTATTTACATTGTATGTTCTCAATTGTGACCATTAAAGCATTTTTGCAGCCTCTTACAAATCATCAGAGCAATTTGGTCACAAAGAGGATTTCACAAGATGTAAGTTTACTTAATTCCTATTCCTGTTTTGAAATTCATGTTTCTGATATAAGTACATGAAACCAATTTTTTTAAAAGATCACATAACTTAAAATAAAACAAAATGATGTTAATAACCAAATTTTCTTATAAATTAACGATTAATCGAGTTTTGCGGAGCATATCCATCAGCAGATGGAATATTGCGCTTTGGTACTCAACGGTGTTTGATCCGTTATTTTTTTTACATTGCTTCACGCTTGTTTTAAATATTATATTATATCTAAAGAAATAAGATATGAACTGTTGTTTCCGAAAAAGAAATTGACCTTTTCAGATATGACTCAAACAATACTCGACAATTACTCCCTTTACACCGCCAACATTGATCCACCAAAGCTGAAACAAGCAAGAGAATTGCTTAGTAAGCACCGAATGGTTGCTATTACTGGCCCGCCTAACTCGGGTAAAACATCCGCAGTAGTAGCTTTGGCACAGGCTTATACTTCTAACGCGGTTCTATTCATCTGCTCTCCGGACGACATCAGAAATATAGATCCTCGAACAACGTTGCTAGTGATAATAGAGGATTTTGGTGGCAAATACCTCTTTGACAAGATGGAAGTGAACAAATGGTTTGGTGTTTTGGATTGTTTGCTGAAGTTGGTCACTGCTGGAAAGCTGCAAGTCGTTGTTACTAGTGAGACAGAAAAACTCCAGAGCTGTATCAGAGAGATTGCTCCACATCCGTTGTTGTTAAATACAGTTATTTTGACTAGACGACAAATGGACATGCATATTAAACAGGAGTCTTCAGAAACAGGTAGTGTATTAAATAAGGATAGGTAAATGGTTTTACATTATCAAATTGATTTTGATATTGGTTAATGGTCTTTATTTCGATCTTCATTTTTGTATAAACTTTAAAAACTCAATCTGAATGAAATATTCTTTAATATGGACCTTCCATGAGTACTGGCAGAAGTAAAACTCGTATATGCGTTCTAGAAGGCGTTTCCTAGAGAAACCACTTTTACCTTAGTGACATTCATTATGCGATACAAAGTGGTTAAGAAATTAAAAGTATTTTTAACAGATAAGTTGGTATGTTAAGAAATTAAGAGATATTTTATAATTTAATGCATTTATAAGGATAAATTACGCAAAAATCATGGAACATTCAATACAAAATAAGCTTAGGATTGATATACTCATATACGGATATATTTGATTAAGACAGCCTCTGAGAACTCTTAAAAGGTTATGTTTGTATTCTAATAGTCTAATATTTCATATTTTAGATGAGAGTAAATGTGCGCTGTCGAGAAATAATGTGCGGTAAGTCTAATGTTCGTTATCGATTATTTCGATGAAATAATATACTATAACAAACATAATATATCTGTATAACTTGTTTTATCAATTCGAAAGCAGTGCTTATCATTTCCGAAGAAAAGATTTAGGTATAGGTACTAATATAATGGTCTTCCACACTCATCATTGCATTGTTATCCTGGGATTTCAATTGAGGCAGATTCTTGCATTTTGATTCAAACAAACTTGAACATTTCCACTTTTGACCCCACCTGATTCTGAGCTTGGGGTCATTTTCATGCAAGAGAATGTCAAATTTTGCAAGAGCAAAGATGAATATTATGTTTATGTAAATACTTATTTGACCCTAAGAATAAATAAAAATGAAGTTAATACAATTTTATCAGTAATTAAAATAGATGTACGACCACGACAGATATGAAAATATTGCAGGCTCGGTTTGATTGAGCCTGTTCATGGGCAGTAATGGATAAACTTTTTACTGCCCACGCCGCAAAGTTCACTGAATAAAAAATAATTGACTTGTGACAATCTGATAATACATGTAACTTCTAGAAAATTCTCAACTGGAGTCAGATGACCCATAATTTTCAAAAGCTATTGAAATCCACGGTTATCTGTAAAAAATAAACCTATTAAAACACTCTGAAGCTCTGACGGTAACTTGCATCCCAATAAAGCTTTGCAAAAAATAATGTTATTTGTATTTCATTTTCGTATACGCTAAGGAAAGTTAGGACTGTAAAGAAAAATTGCTAGACCTTAAATTCCCTAAAATTCTTTGTGGGTTGGGATAAGTGGGTTGGTGTCTTTTCACCAAGACAACTTGTACTTGTTTTGTGATATGAGAACCTGTTGGGGCAAGTGTGAGGTTGGTGCACCCTAGAACCTGGTTTAAACCCCCAGTGGCAATTTGATTTGCCACTGACCGTTCCAAGGCGGTAACCACTCGGGTTCTCATTTTTGTTTATTGTTAGTGGTGTCTTTTTTGAAACTGATTATTTTATTAACCATGCTCTCTCCCCCTCTCTTCTTCTTGAATGTGTGGGGAGGCTGTTTTTTCTGAATGTGGCGATTCCTGATATGCATATTTCACCTATTTTTGACATCCAAACACAAAAACCAAGCAACATACAAATTTATTCAAATGCCCACGTCTGTAATATGATTCTGACAACATTATCTAATGCCCTTTAAAGGACCTCCAATTATGAAGAGAGAAAACTAACATTTTCATTTTTCTGTTATCTCATGACGAGACTATTACATTAAAAATTTAATAAATCTAAAGGGAACATTCAAAGACGTCGAACAAAAAAATTATGAAAATATTGCAGGCTCGGTTTGATTTAGCTTATTCATGGGTAGTGATGAAAATGCATATTACTTGCCACGCCTCGGGTTGACCGCAACCCTGTTAATTTCGATAAGTCCCAAACGCTAACGTGGATATGGTGGTAAACATGGAACCTTCAAATAATTACCATTTAATGATAAGCGGCGTTGTGTCCCAAGATTAATTATTGGTTTTGCTCTACTTGAGAAACGATGAGCGGAGCTTAACTGAAAAGAACGTTTAGAATATAAATATGGCCTATTACAGAGACTGAACAATTAAAATGATGGTGACTGAACAATATCCGATTCTAAATTGGCTGACAAACATTAAGTGCTCAACCACTTTGAAAGGACACTGATTCAAGGTCAAACACAATTTTACAAAAACATTTATTGATATTCTGTACATTGGTTACACAATGGACATCACATACTGTTGTCAGATGTCAGTGCTTACACCACCTTAGAAAGGTCATTTGCTAAACGTCCCTGGCGGGATAAACATGCATCTCAAGTGAAATAGATGAAAAGGGACCCTCGATCACGACAAATATGAAAATATTGCAGGCTCGGTTTGATTGAGCCAGTTCATGGTTAGTAATGGATATGCCAAACTCATATCTTTGCTCTCAAAGTCCAACCAATCGCCTTGAGTTATCAGTCCGGAGAGACTTCCAACGTCAATTATAGCTTCAGATCTATATTCCAGAAAATCCCTAACACAAGATCCTAGAACGACAACTGCTCTTCATACAGGGAGAGGACTATCGGCTTCATTGCTTCCATACATGGAATCCGGTCACGTGACGGCGCAAGTACCTCTATCTCTCTATGAACATTATGAGTAGTAACAGATAAAAATATCATCTATGGAAATGATACCTCAGATGAAGATCGACATTTCATCTATAATAATACAAAAACACACTGGAAATTGGGGGTTAACTGACTTGTAAGAAAAATACTGATCTCTAACTGGCCGGACCCTAATTTAAACGCAGATGTATCTCAAATACGGTGCCACAAATATACATCCGCTGGCCGGAAACTAGTTCGCCTCTGACTAACAAGATAAAGGCATAAAATTGCTTTCGTTTCCTTTCCTGACATCTTTTCCCTGCAAACGATCCCCAAACAGGGCGATTTAGAGGATTTAAAGGACTCCAGATGAAGTGAAAAAAATATTAATATTATATATCACAGCTGACTTCATTCGAATACTTCGTGATTTGGTTTAATGCAACCTTATGACATTTAATGATGGCAATGTAGTTCATATCCGATATTTGAAATTTTTTATGTGTAAATGCATGTATGTTTACGTGTAAATGCATGTATATTAACCCGAAAGATATTAGAAACACTAATGCCACAAAAGATATATCAGTCTCTTGTGTAATTAACATGCATCTCTAGTGCATCCTCCTTTTATCGTCGTCCTTACTTAAATTTATCATTGCAGAAGTCTAAACTTAACTGACAGAAAATAGTCTTTAGATGGGTCTAATAGTTTAAGTTGTAATAAGAAATGTTTATAACAATCGTTGAATTTTGTGTTCGACTACTTAAAAACATCCAATGGACACCAAGTCAAATTAGTTTTAATATCCCGGAGATTTAAAAATCATATCTTCTCTATTTCAGGAATACACCACCTCTGAATCTTACAACGACAAGTGCTCTTCATCAAAAGAGAGGGATTTGGACTTCCTTGATACCTTCCAAGGACAATACTAAAAAATCAGGTCACGTGACGGGGTTAGTATTTTGGGAGAATAATGCAGGGCTCTTGCTGCTGATCGCAAATATACCAAGTTGATATATAAACAAAAAGTCTTGCCTTGGGAATGGTCCGACATGCCATAACAAACTAATAACATCAGTTTCAAAACTCGGCATTTGCTGTAGGCTATCTGACCCCTATAGTAAATGGGGTCCTACCGATATACAGAGTTATCTCAATGTTCTGTCTTAATTTACCTCCCTTTGTAACGCGCACCTTTCACTGGGTAGTTCCGGTCTGAGATTGACAATTAAAACAGTAATCATCCGTTGTCCTTTCGAATACGTTTTAATAGGGTGTGGTTGGTTAGAGATCAGCATAATGCATAAAAACGTTTGATTATTATCATTGAATTAAAAAAAGATAGTTTTTGTAGTCCAGCGCTTAATATTTTCTCTTCTAACCATTTTAATACGTAGGAGAGGTTTAACATCGTTGTGTTCGACCCCTTCGGTAACTAATAAAGAGTAAAAAAAACCATGCATTTCTTATGCTTACAAATTGCAGATTTGAGTTAAAGAAAAGTAAGAAAACCTTAAAAAAGGGGGAAGTAAAATTTATAACACATCATATAAAATAAGTTTGACGTCTACCAATTAAACGCCCGTTCACTTTTATAAATGTTCTTAAATGCCGATGCAGCATTTTTTTCCAGAAATTTAATAGATTTTTTTAAATAACCGAACCTTATCCTACAAATTAAATGCACAGCATTCGGTTAATAGATTTGTTCCATGTTCGTATTGACATATTTTTTCAATATACTGCTCTTTTTTCACCAAAATGTTCTTACTTATTCTTATACGATTGAGAACATATTAATGGTTTCATAATGTTTTTACGTTTTCCTCTTAATTTCTGAAAATTGTTAGTTCATTTAGTTTTACAATCAATTTTATATCATTAAATAAATATATGTTTGGGTAAAACTTCCCGAGTTTTATTTAATTCCGGAGCGCTTTAAGTTACCAATATCAAATAATCGATGTCTCGGGTCTCAAATATTATTGTGACAATTAATTAAAATATTTAATCTCTAGTCAGTTTCCTAAAACAACAATTTTTCAGCCTCCTACAAATCTACAACTAAACTTCAAAAGGCCTTTATCACACCTCCAGCTGGTAAAACCCATTCTTGCAAATTATATTACGTAACATGATAATAAAACACCAGGCCCTTTTCTTAATAAGCATTGAATGACTTAACGGTGATTGGCTGAATACTTTAGTGAAAAAAAGCTATAATTTCCATGCCAGCCAAAACATTTTTATAAAGGATACATGAAGTTACGTAAATAGGTAATGTTGCATTTAGTTATTAACTTTAAATCAAATAATTAAGATGATGGTTATTTCTTATATGTCTGTTTCAATTTTTTGTTAATTCGACAATGCATTTTAACTTCAAAAGCACTTTTCATTTACACTTATAACGCTACGCTTTATTACTGCTTATAAACCGGAACTACCCAATCATCAAGGGAAACAACTCTCAATGGGAGGTAACTCAGTATATCGGTAGGCCCCCATTAGCCCTATGTGACATACGCTGTATTTTCATGAGCTCTTCGGTACTTTAGCCCTATACAGCGTGACCTCTATGCGTCCTATGTGCCATTAGCCCTATACCCCATGAGCCATCTGTTAGATGAGCCATGTGTATCATGAGCCCTATATGACATTTGTCCTATGCGACATTTGCTTTATAAGACATAATCCCGATGTGGTATTAACCATGTGTGTCATTAGCCCTATACGACATGAGTCTTATGCGACATGGGCCCTATGTGGTATTAGCCATACATGTCATGAGAACTCTTTGGTATTAGCCCTTTGTAGCAAAAGCATTACGACGTCATTTATCTGAAAATGGCTTCATTTATTTAGATGTCATTTTTTAGTTATGCCAGCAAATGCATTTAAATGAAATTAAGCGGCAAAAACAGATATTCATTCTGAGTTTTATTTTATTTGTTAAACACAACACTTTTTTATTGCCTTGTATGCATGTATATTTACTTTTTCCAGTGTTTTATTTTAAACAGCAGATATTACTTCTAGTCATGCAAAAACTACAGTTTACACCACAATATTTTTATCAGTGAATTCTCGTTCCCTGACTCATATTTCGTTCGCTACTTGTTTTTATGTATATATGACATTATAAACTAACGACAGATTTTGATTTATTAACTTTCCTATTCCATGCAGATATTAGTTTTTAATTATTTTTATAATTATTGATAACTATGAGCATCGAAGAACATTTATATTTTGCGGATCATATACAGTGAAACCTGCCTTAGCAGCCACCTGCGAATAGCAACCACCTGTCTTAAACAGCCAGTTTGAATATGACCTAAACAGACATTTTGTTCTAATTTTTTACTGTCTTTAACAGCCACCTGTCTTCAGCAGCCACTTTTTGTCACTCCCTTGGGTGGCTGCTAAAGACAGGTTGGACTGTATACGGAAATGTCTGATATTCAAATCTATTATATCACGGTGACCAAACAAGTTTTGGTGCAAACATGATACTACATATATAATTAATTATTAAATCATAACCTTTTTAATTCTAATGACGAAAATGCAGTCACATATTTACATAATTATAATCATTATGTTCAGTCTTCAGGTTGTGCGATCAGTTCAGTCAGTGAGACAGTACAGTATGAGGATAGATAGTGATAAGAAGGGCTGTTGTATCTGGGGCTGCTGTATGTTACCTTGTGGTGAGATCCTCCTGGCAGATTGCTGGAACAAGAGACTGAAGAAGCTGGACAGTGCCTATAATGTGATCAGTGTATGTGATGATCTACCTCTTTATCCCCGTAGTGTATGTTACATAGGCAACAATGTTGCTGTGGTCACCTCGTACATCAAGCAGCTGATGTATGTGGACGTCTCCAGTATGACAGTGATGAACACCGTGACAACCGATCATGGGTGTGGGAGTATTACCTGTCATAACGACAAGCTCTACGTGACGTCTGATGATGCTGTAAACACGTACACGCTAGATGGTAACAACAGGTCGACTTTATATAAATGTCAGTGCTTTTCAGTTTATTTCAGTGGGATAGCAGTAAGTGGTGATGGAAACAGGATATATATTACTATTGGGGAAACTAGACTGATAACAATAGACAGCTTCGGTAACCTCCTGAACTCTCTCGATCTTCCTGATGCTAGAGCTGTATGTGTGGATGATAGAGACAATGTTTGGGTTGGCACTTGGTCAGTAAACAAGCTGTATAAGGTCAGCGGTGATGGTGCCAGGCTGCTTGATACGATATCTGTAGACAAGCTGTATAGCACACAGGCATTGTGCTATGACAGAGACAGATCGTCACTCATAGCGGCCGGGAACAACGATAATATCCATGTTGTTAAGCTGGACTAGTTTTTCTTCGAAGTCTACACACATGTCATGTACACGCTAGATTGTAACTGCTAGTCAATTTTATAAATAATTCAAAACAATATCTTTAATATCGGATGTTTAGTAATAAATGGTGATGGAAACATGATATGTCACTGAAATGAACACTCGCCTGACAAAAACAGCATAAACAAACGCCTAAATTCTCTCTTTCTTTTTCTAATGGTCCTGATATGTGTGTGGATGATCCATTAACGATAATTGCATGTTTTTATTGTTTATGTTACCCAATTAGTACTTATTTATACTTTAAAATGACAAAACATTCTTTAAAAAAATATATGGCATTTTGTATTGCATTAAAATTCTGAAAAGGTCAGGTATTTTATTTAAATATACTTGTAACACTAAACACATTCGAGTGATATTAATAAACGGTCGTTGTTAAAAATGTTCTGCGCAAAAATCGTTGGATTCGACCTTTCATATACAGTCCAACTTTTTTAATTCGAACTATGATAATATGAAAACAGTAGATTTTTCGACCTCGAATCTCGCTCCGGTAAAACGCCTATATACCTGTATCTCATATGCATTATCCTTTGATAATTCGAACACCCGATATTTCGAACTTTGAACTTAAAGTCCAGTCCCCTCGTTAAATTTTCTATGAATTTCCCTCTTGATATTATATATTTGTTGAAATTTATCTCTCAAAATTATGACAGGTCAATGTTCTCACACTTCGGTTTGGTAACAATCGCGGAACCTTATAATAAAACATCTTTGACAAGGGCATTTAAGATTTGGTATCGCTTTCATTTGTATCCCGAATTAAAGAAACTACCAAGTTTCATCCGCTATTCTGCTTCAACAGTGTGTGTGTGCTCATTCCTTTTTTTGGCACAAAGCTGATGTCAACTGAACACATTTTCAGAATCACAGCAAATATTTTATCGTTTCACCTCATGTAAAGAATAAACACGATCTTTTAAGTGATCCTTATCAAATTTTGAGTAGTATATATTTAGTACTGCCGATAATTCGAACATCTTTCATGGTCCCTTCGTAATCGAATTATCCAAGTTCGTCTGTATTAACCAGTTTTACCGGTAAACAGAAGTAACAGCAATAAAAAATTTTCATAAGGTTTAATTAGCAGTAATTAAAGTTATTGTGGGCATTATCAGCTGCTTCAGCAATACTTGTGTTGGTATTATCAGCTGTTACAGCAACACTTCTGTTGGTATTATCAGCTGCTACAGCAATACTTGTGCTTGCATTATCAGCTGTTTCAGCAATACTTCTGCTGGCATTATCAGCTGTTTCAGGACTACTTCTGCTGGCATTATCATCTGATACAGCATTACTTGTGCTGGTATTATCAGCTGATACAGCAATATTTATGCTCGTATTATCAGCTGCTACAGCAATACTTCTGCTGACATTATCCTGCTGTTACAGCAATATTTCTTCTGGCATAATAAGCTGTTTAAGCAATTCTTCGGCTGGCATTATCCTGCTGTAACAGCAATACTTGTGCTGGCATTATCAGCGGCTACAGAAATACTTGTGCTTGCATTATCGTTGTTTCAGCAATACTTCTGCTGGCATTATCAGCTGTTTCAGGACTACTTCTGCTGGCATTATCATCTGATACAGCATTACTTGTGCTGGTATTATCAGCTTATACAGCAATACTTATGCTCGTATTATCAGCTGCAACAGCAATACTTGTGCTGGCATTATCCTGCTGTTACAGCAATATTTCTTCTGGCATAATAAGCTGTTTCAGCAATTCTTCGGCTGGCATTATCCTGCTGTAACAGCAATACTTGTGCTGGCATTATCAGCGGCTACAGAAATACTTGTGCTTGCATTATCAGCTGTTTCAGCAATACTTCTGCTGGTATTATCAGCTGTTACAGCAATATTTCTTCTGGCATAATAAGCTGTTTCAGCAATTCTTCGGCTGGCATTATCCTGCTGTAACAGCAATACTTCTGCTGGCATTATCATCTGTTACAGCAATACTTCTTCTGGCATTATCAAATGTGTCAGCAATACTTGTGCTGGCATTGTCAGCTGCTAAAGTAATACTTCTGCTGGCATTATCAGCATTTTACAGCAATACTTCTGCTGACATTATCAGATTTGTCAGCAATACATGTGCTGACATTATCAACTGCTATAGCAATACTTGTGTTGGCATTATCAGCTTCTACAGCAATAATACTGCTGGCATTATCAGATGTGTCAGCAATACTTTTGCTGGCATTATCAGCTGATACAGCAATACGTTTGCTGGCATTATCAGCTGTTTCAACAATACTTCTGCTTTCATTATCAGCTGCTAAAGCAATACTTGTGCTGGCATTATCAGCTGTTACAGCAATACATCATCTGGCATAAAAAGATGTTTCAGCAATTCTTCCGCTGGCATTACCCAGCTGTAACAGCAATAATTGTGTTGGCATATCAGCTGTTACAGCAATATTTCTGCTGGCATTATCAGGTTTAACAGCAGTACTTATCGTGGCATTATCAGCTGTTACATCAATACTTCTGCTGGCATTATTCTGGTGTAACAGCAGTACTTCTGCTGGCATTATCAGCTGATACAGCAATACTTCTGCTGGCATTTTCAGCTGTTATAGCAATACTTCTGCTGACATTATCAGCTGTTACAGCAATACTTCTGCTGGCATTATCAGCTGCTACATCAAAATTTCTGCTGGCATTATCAGCTGCTACAGAAATACTTCTGGTGGCATGATCAGCTGCCACAGCAATACTTCTGCTGGCATTATCAGCATTTTATAGCATTACTTCTGCTGGCATCATCAGATGTGTCAGCAATACTTATGTTGGCATTATCAGCTTCTACAGCAATAATTCTCCTGGCATTGTCAGCTGTTACAGAAATACTTCTGTTGGCATTATAAGCTGATACAGCAAAACCTCTGCTGGTATTATCAGCTGTTTCAACAATAATTCTGTTACAGCAATACTTCTGCTGGCATTATCAGCTGTTTCAGGACAACTTCTGCTGGCATAATCAGCTGATACAGCAACATTTATGCTGGTATTATCAGTTGCTACAGCAATACTTCTGCTGGCATTATCAACTCTTACAGCAATAGATCGGCTGATAATATCAGCTGTTTCAGCAGTACTTCTGCTGGCATTATCAGCTGCAACAGCAATACTTGTGCTGGTATTATCAGCTGATACAGCAATACTTATTCTCGTATTATCAGCTGCTACAGCAATACTTCTGCTGGCATTATCAGCTCTTACAGCAATATTTCTTCTGGCATGATGCTTTTTCAGCAACTCTTCGGCTGGCGTTATCCTGCTATAACAGCAATACGTGTGCTGGCATTATCAGCTGTTACAGCAATACTTCTGCTGGCATTATCAGCTTTTACAGCAGTACTTCTCCTGGCATTATCAGTTGTTACAGCAATACTTCTTCTGGCATAATCAGCTGTTTCAGCAATTCTTTGGCTGGCATTATCCTGCTGTAACAGCAATACTTGTGCTGACATTATCAGCCATTACAGCAATACTTGTGCTGGCATTATCATCTGTTACAGCAATACTTCTTCTGGCATTATCAGATGTGTCAGCAATACTTGTGCTGGTATTTTCAGCTGCTACAGCAATACTTCTGCTGGAATTGTCAGCATTTTACAGCAATACCTTTGCTGGCATTATCAGATGTGTCAGCAATTCTCGTGCTGGCATTATCAGCTGGTACAGCAATACTTCTGCTGGCATTTTCAGAGTTTCAACAATACTTCTGCTGGCATTATCCGCTGTCACAGCAATACTTCTGCTGGCATTATCAGCTGTTTCAGGAATACTTCCACTGGGATTATCAGCTGCTACAGCAATACTTATGCTGGTATTATCATATGTGTCATCAATACTTCTGCTGGCATTTTCAGCTGTGACAGCAATACTTCTGCTGGCATTATCTGCTGTTTCAGCAATACTGCCTGCATAAGCAGCTATTTCAATGCATACAATAGTAGCAGTAATGGCGTAATTACTGCTAACAGCAACTATAGGATTACTCCTGCTTGGCGAAGCAGTAACAAATGTAACATATAAATCATACAGGTGATATCAGCTTATAGAAGCAACATTACTTCTTAAAATACAAACCTACTGAGCAATTATCCCTGCCAGCAACAAGAAGGTACTTCTAGCAGTAGCGTCAGTAACAGTAAATGCTAATATGTTTATAGTAGCAGTAATATTAGCTCTACCATTGTTACCAGTAACAGAAACGTCACTGCTGATGGTAACAGCAGTGCCAGCATTATTACAGTTAAACTGTTAAAAGTTTCAACATTTAGTAAAGCGGTTGAGAACTGACTTAGTAACAGTTTGGCGAGCGTTGTCCTTATTTTGCTTAAAAAGCACTTCATACAATTAAAGCATAATCAACAAGAAATGCAGAAAAATGCTAGGACCCCTAGTTAGTAGGAAAAAACATGAAACCTTATTAATCATCAGCATTGTTCTTACTTAGGTAAAATAAACATACACCAATAACATTGATCGATGTGATATGTAATTTCTCTAGTGGTGTAACAAAACAACTCCTGTATTTACCTTTAAGTTATTGATAAACATTTTACTTCACTTATCTCCAAGAACATATATGGTTCTGCATATAAGAAAAAAAAGATAATGAAATAAACTTAAAAGAAAAGAGAAAATAAGTATTTCAGTGTTTTGTTTTTTTAAATAAACCATCTAGCTGGTGTCAGGCTTGGTATATTGCTGTTAGCTGGTGGGCCTTTTTCATGCCAGAAAACGAATTATCAACTCTGATCAATTTCCTAGGTGTGTTATAATGTACCGTAATCTACTTAGATAACTTCTAAGTATTCTCTTAATATGTTATTAGAAATTAGAGAACCTAAGGAGGCAACAGGGTTGACCTTCTGCAAAGGCTATTTTTATTTTATTGACTTTTTAAAGTAGTAATGAGTTTACGGCAACCCAAGTCGTTTTTGTATATCTCGTGAATAAAGTGTTAATTCAAATATTTTCCCAATGGTACATATTTTCCTTGACAGTACATTCTTATTTGTATGCCCTCTACCCTTCGAAGAAGTAAGGGTATATTGTTTTGCACTTGTCGGTCCGTCGGTCCGTCTGTTACCAGCCTTCTCACATCAATAACTAGGCGATAATTTGTCATACAAGTTGATTAATCCTGTAGGTTTTGAAGTCAGTAGGTCTAAGGTCAAGGTTATTGTGCCCTTCAATAAAATAGCAGCAGGGTACTATGCAATTGGCGTTTGGTGGGCATATATGTTTTACAAACATCTCTTGATTTGTATGTGTTTGTTCTTTGCATTCAATATTCATAAGTAGCCAACATGTCCCTGTTTGTTCATTTGAAAGCCTGAATGATTATTGAGTGTTTGGTGACCCTTTAACCTGCTTTGAACCCTATGCGACAATATGTTGTTCTAGTGACATTTCCAAGGCGGTTATACTTCGGTTCCGCTTTTTTGTTAATTGTTTGTTGATACCATATGTCCGTTTGACTAAAACAAGTGATCTCATTTCCTAACCACCTTACTACTGTGTCTGGCCCTGTGAGGAGGTTGTGTTTCCTGGATGTGACGACTACTAATTATATTGCCTCTACCAGAGAGCGAACCCGCACCGTCACGGCGACAGCGCCTATCCTTGCAATTCTGACAACGCAACCGACTGATAAGTATTTTCCTCTTTTTTTAAATTAATAAGCAAAAAGTTTAATCATTTTAAACGTTCAATATCAGGGAAATTATTGAGACTGCCTATGAAGTTCTGGGTCACACCTGAGTTACTCAAACTGTGTGATGAAAGGAGAGACCTAAAGCAATCCAAGTATGAAAGTGACGAGGGAGCAGACAAGTACAGGCAAGCAGACAAGAAGGTCAAGATGAGTATGATCAAGGCAAAGGAAGACTGGACTACTGGTCAGTGCAACGACATCGAGCAAAACCTCGAAGCAAACAACACCAAGAAGGCCTACCAAATAGTAAAGGACCTCACCAGCAATAAACAAGGACGGCCCAGCACCATTCTCGACAAAAACGGGAAGTGTCTGACCGAGTCCAAAGACATCATGAACAGGTGGACATAGTACACCGCAGAGCTTTACTCACACTGTGCAACAGGAGACACAGAGAAGCTCTTCACCCCTCCGTCAACAGACACAGACAGCTTCCCCATCCTCAGAGATGAAGTAGAGGAAGCAGAGAAGTCCCTGAAAAAAAGGAAAATCAGCAGGCATTGATAACATACCAGGAGAACTAGTGCAAGCAGGGGGAGAGGCCATGATCGATGTGCTACATGCAATCAGCCAGAAGATCTGGGATACAGGAGTGGCCAACACAATGGACCCAATCTCTAGTGATAACCCTACCCAAGAAAGGCAACCTCCAACAGTGCGAAAACTATCGCACCATCAGCCTTATATGTCATCCTAGCAAAGTGATGCTCAGGATCATACTGAACAGGTTAAGACCCCAGGCTGAATCAATCATAGCTGAAGAGCAAGCAGGATTTAGGGCAGGACGCAGCACATTTGAGCAAATTTTCAATCTGAGAATTCTGTGCGAGAGATACCTTCAGCACCAACAAGATCTCTATCATGTATTCATCGACTTCAAGAAAGCATTCGACAGAGTGTGGCACGCTGCACTCTGGGCGACCATGAACTACTATAACATCAATGCAAATCTCATCCGCGCCATAGAGAACCTCTATGATAAAGCCAGCAGTGCAGTTTACCTCAACGGGGACATTGGAGACTGCTTCCGAACCACAGTTGGAGTGAGACAAGGATGTTTGCTCTCGCCGACACTCTTCAATATTTTCCTTGAAAGAGTTATGGAAGATGCACTTGAAGACCACCAAGGAACAGTCAGCATTGGTGGCAGAACAATTACAAACTTACGTTTTGCGGATGATATAGACGGACTTGCAGGCTCAGAACAAGAACTGAAGATTCTGGTCAAACAACTAGACAGGTCCTCTACAGCCTACGGCATGGAAATCAGCGCTAACAAAACAAAGTTAATGACAAACAACGAAAATGGCATCCAAACCAACATCACTGCCAACGGAGAAAAACTTGGAACTGTTAAGAATTTCAAATACCTCGGAGCAATAGTTTCAGATGAGGGGTCCAAACCTGAAGTATTAGCCAGAATTGCAATGACAGCTGCAGCCCTAGCCAAGTTGAACACCATATGGAAGGACAAATCAATTCGGATCAACTCTAAAATTAGACCCATGCGCTCTCTTATCTACTCAGTTCTCCTGTATGCTTGTGAAACATGGACACTTACAGTAGAACTAGAGAAGAGGATTCAGGCCGCAGAAATGAGATGCTTCAGAAGACTGCTAGGCATCTCTTACAAAGACCACATCACCAATGAGGAAGTCAAAACCAGAATGCGACAAGCCATTGGTCCATATGAAGATCTTCTGACCACCATCAAGAGGCGCAAACTAAAATGGTTCGGCCACGTGACAAGAGGAGAGGGGCTTACCAAGACAGTGCTCCAAGGAATGGTCAGAGGAGGAAGAAGGAGAGGAAGACAGAAGATGAGATGGGAAGACAACATCACAGAATGGACAGGACTGAAGCTGAGCGAGGCGGTCAAATGTGCGAAGGACAGGGATGGATGGGGAGAACTGATTGCCAGGACATCTGTAGCGCCCCTACGGCATCCGCCATGGGACAGGTGAAGGTGAAGGTGATCAGGGAAAGCCACAGACACGTTGCGTCGGTGTATTCCTCTGATATGTTCCCGCTTGGGTCAATTTAGCTTAGGATTGAAAATGTTTAAGAAACGCCTTATAATACTAAAATAGCTTGATCAGATCATAATAAAGAATATGAAAGAAAAATGAATTTAATTTTCATTAAAAAGCGAAATATGCACATATATCTGGGATAGCACCATTTAGAAAATATAGGATATTTAATTTTACCAGTGTAAGATAGAAATATATTTCACCGAGTAAGCTCCGGAATTCTTATTTTCACGATTGAAATATATTTCTACCTTTCTCCGATAAAAACAAATTTCCTTTTTAGTTTATGCTGTTAGAGCCAAATTTTCTTTAATTTGACAGAAAAGTTGGAAGAAATGGCGCCAAAACCGCTTTCTTATGACGTGACGTCAAACGTCAAATATACAAATTTGAACCTTTTTTTAAACGTTCTCATTTGAAATGTTATATGCGTTTAGGTACCACCGTGAAATAAATCAGTGAAAATAAAAATGATATTCCACTGAGTGAAATACCACTTTTATTTCATCGGGAAAATTCTATAATTCACTGAAAAGCATAAAATAAAAAACAACCTCTCCACGCAGCGAAAAAGTAGAGGGGAAAAGAGAGCGTGTATTTATAAGAATATCAATTAAATAAGACACCACAAACAATTAACGAACAAGAGAACCTTTGGAGTTACATATTGTACCGCCTTGGAACGTCAGTGGCAAAACAATATGACACTTTGGGTTTTAACCAAGATCTATGGTGCACCAACTCACACTTGCCACCAACATGTTCTCATATAAACAAACAATTAAAAGTTGTCTTGATGAAATAACTCCAACCCACCCATCAACTCATCAATGTTGTATGCAGAAGAAATCAAACATATAAAACAATAGAATTGCAAAAAAACAGAGGGAACTCATTGATCTTACAGAGACCAAGCACTTAGTGTCAAATCAGCAAAACCAAGATGGCAGGCATAAAAGAAACAAATCGAGCTTCTATGTTCCCCATAAACCTTCACAAACCATTGCCACCGTCTTGCAACCAACGAGATAAGCATAACTATCAACTGTAGATGGGTTAATCACCAGGCGTGCATAGCGCTATATAGAATATCATGTTGGTAACCTTTTATTTTCAATTTAAAGATGGTGTTTACGAATAGCCGGGAAAAATTAACATTGCCTTTATTTTTCGTAAGTTTATCAATTAAAACTCCATAAAACTGGCATTGAAACTTTTGTTGCAATAGTGATTTTATACTGCTCCTGTAGTTTTAAGTAGATCATGGTATCGGCGATAAAACTTGCAAAAGGTTTCCATTAACTGGTGATAACGATAACCTTATTTCAAAAGTGTGTCAGTAATGCACAGATTATGTTAATTTAAACCGGATTATAAAACTGATTTCAAAACTGAAAGTGTTAATCGATCGATTTTCGTAAATTAATGTGAATACCTTTTTGATAAGTAGTTTACTTTGCGTTGTTGTCTACAAATCACTTACAAGCAATATTCTTCTACTTCCGTGTTTAGTTGCTTTGATGGAGGAAGCTCATCAGACGTGGATTAGCATGAATCATCGTTGTTGTTTTTTTGCGTGGACGCTTTCTTTCCTTTATGAGGATTCTTGATCTCAATATTTACAACCACGTTTATTCTACTTTGTAACAAGAAACGCTTAACATTATAAGATAAGACGGTGCCAACCATTTTTGAAACAATTAAGAAAATATCATCAGACGTGTTTGCAGCTGGTTTAAAAAGTGAAGGTGCCATTTCGCTCAGTTTATATAATTTACAGCAGTCCTTTATAAGGAAATTTCTAAATCATACGCAACAGTATGAAGCATCATATTTCTGCTTCATTTCTGTTTAGTGATGTTTGCCTGGCATTTGCACCATTATTGAGAATAAATCTTGTTTTATACGGCAGGTATCAATGACACATAAAACGCATTTTGTTTGGCAGCTAATTATGGTCTGGGCAAAAATTCATAGAATGATTTCCTAAATAAGTTTTTAACAGCCGAAAATATTGCTTAATCATTACTGAAAAAAGAAAATAGGAATTTGATTTGACTCGATGGCGTTCTACGAATTAAGTACAAAGACAAAATTGGCATTTTATGTGTTTCAGTTTGTTGATGAAATACCCATGTTTTAATCTGCAATTTTTATATTTGACAGAATCTATGTATAGGCAACAAACCATACAAAAAGTATTTAATGTTTATTAGTCATAATGGTACAACATACTAATATAAAACAAATAGGTGTTATGAATAAGTGTGGGTTAACTGAAATGTTTCATAAAATGATCATTATTTCTCTGCTTTGAATTGTGTTAATACCACATTAAGATGATTATAGAGGTTTATCACACTTGTTATAACTTGTTCCATTTCTTTTAGAATTCGTCAATTAGATCATTTACATTTTTATTCTCAAATTATCTAGATTTAATTTTAATTTTGATGCCAACTATTTAGGTATTAAGAAAAGCAGTTAATGAAAAAATCACTTTAAGACATTTCATGGTGAAATCTACTAAACGATGATTATTTTTCAAGTCATGAATCATTATCCACCCAATATCAGTTAAGTGGACATTTTTACATTTTCACTGTCCCTAGGCCACAGTTTTCTTAAAACAAATAATAATCGAGATATTTTGTCACAAGATGATATTTAAAACCTATATGTACCTCTAAAAGATCTTTTTCGGCATGGAATATCTATTCCTGATTTTTTATTTGCGTAAATAGGACTAAAATAGGCAGATTTTGCATTGTCCTTGAACTGGGTACTAGTATTTACTACGAGATATCGCTCAAAAAGTATGGTATGTGCAGCATATTTTATCTAAAGCAGTGGCCATTGCGCATTAATAAATGAAAAAAAAAATAACGTACAAATACAATTACGCAAAAAATCGGGTCTTTCAAAAAGTGCCCGTATTAGCGAGGTGGTCTCATTTTCGAGGTGGACGTAAGGCGGTATTTAACTGTACAAATAGTAGAAATTCAAATCTTTAAAAATTACAAATTAATCACCAGTGTCCTGAAGTCTTGGGTAAGATACTTAAACAGATTTTGACAACTTGCACCCGGTACAAATATGTGCATTTTTTACCTTATTTATGCAAATATAAACTCCTAACAAATTGTATTATGTGATTAGAATAACTTTTAAAGTGTATGATATGTCGAGGAAACACCAACATTAACACAAAATGAAAATTAACATTGTTGCGTTAACTTTTCATTAAGATACGTTAACTTCTAATATGCTGTAAGACCTAAACTAGTAAAGAAAGCAGGCCAAATGATATTTTTACAATAGAGCAACCTCATACAGACATAATTGATAGATATTCCACTTTTGAATAGAGTTTTCTGCTCATCTTATAGCGAAATCTCATTAATGTCAATTTTAGATAACTTAAGTTAACATAAGATACGTTGAGATTGAACGTGTCCCAAAATTTATTTTCCGGGTTTTCTCACGAAATTTGCGTGCACATAATTGAGCATATGCTTGATTTGAAAATGTTTTTACTTTTTTAGTAATTTGAGCCGTTTCAAAACTACACGTCTTCAAAGTATCATAACTCTTAGTTTTGAGATCAGTCTAAAATCTCAAGGATCTGAATGGCCATTTCAGCCAATCAGATGCTTGAGATTTGAGACTGATCTCCAGATTTAGTTTTATGATCTTGGGCAATGACCTCGTTTTAAAGTCTCATTCCAATGACTGTAAGTAACACATGAACATAGATATGTTTAAAAATATATGTTGTAAACAAAATTTTCTACGGGGCAAATATAGTCTTGCAATTTACATCCTCGCGCTATGAAGACGCTATTTATATCTGTATAAATATTGAGATGCGCTCAACCCGACGCTTGGCGGCGTGGACTGTAAAATCCATGTTCAATACAGCCAAAGAACTGACACAATCTGACTGATCCTTTGGACAGACACTTTCAATGAATTTATCGGGTTTCCCTGCCTCGCTCGCTTAACCCCTAGGCCATACTAAGAAGGCAGGGATGGTTCGTCGACAACAGTTTACTATAACAAGTAAAATAAAATTACTAAATTGAGTCTGCTTCGCCGCTCTTTCTTTTTTTCTTTCTTTCTTTCCGTCTTTCTTATATATAAACAATATTTTCCATCAGCGCCGTTTATCTTTTTTTCAAGATATTTCTTGTTATTATTTGTAGTATTAGACGGCTTTCTTAGTTCCAGTTTCATCTATATATAAGGGCATGATGTTTTCTTTTCAAGTACTAATAATGCACATACAATTCCAGGTCATTTCAAATGCTAATCATTGTTTGATGAATATTATTAAAATAACAGAAGACGTTTGCCGCTGTTTAAATGTATAAGTTGCCAATTCCTTCCGTTACATAATAAACAACAGTCGTTTATAAGGAAATTTCCTAGCCCTACGCAACGGTATGACGTTTATACTATTGTTTTATTTCTCTGTATGATATCTACTGGCACAGCCTGCACAGTTATTGTCGAAGTGGAATAAATCATGTTTTATCGGGCAGGTATCAATGCCACATAAAACACATTTTGTGCGACAGTATTTACGCATGTGTAAAGTGTCAATAAATACTGAACAAAAATAAAAAGTAAGGATCTCTTTTTAAGCTTATATTCTCATTAAGATATTTTTATTTATAAGGTACACTTTGAATTGTATTTTTGTAGTTAATCTCAGTTGTTTTTAAGTATAATTGATCATGAATATAATCTTCCATGGAAGGCTTGTTGTTTAATAAATAAATTTTTAGGTGTAGGTTTTTTACCACAAGAACTGGAGAAGTTGATTTAATTCTAATACATGAGAATATATGATTTATAATCAAAGGCTTCTTTCTGAAACACATATTACAACAAAAGGTAAGATAACTAAGTTGTTACTGTGGATTTTCCAGAAAATTCGATTTCATTTTCACATGATTACATACATGCAGATACGTTCAAAGGAAACAAAAATTAATATATACATATCAGGAGTCGCCACACTCACAAAACACAGCCTCCCCACGCAGCGAAAAAGAAAGAGGAAGAGATAGAGCATGTTTCGTATAAGTATGTCAATTCAAATTGGACGCCACAAAAAATTTACGAAAAAGAGAACCTTTGGGGATACCGCCTTGGAACGGTCAGTGGCAAAACACATCGCCACTAGGGGTTTAACACAGGTTTTAGGGTGCCCCAACCTAACACTTGCTCCAACACGTTCTCGTATCAAAAAACATGTACAAGTTGTCTTGGTGAAATAACTCCAACACACCCATCAGCTCAACAATGTTGCATATCTTGTAAATTCGCAGCATATAACAGACCTCAGTTTTCATACAAAAGAAAACTTCTAATAATATAGCCTTCAAGAATGGTTTATGTTAAGCATTAGTTTGGGAACATGCATTTTTAAAATAGTGAAATACAATTTATGTCGTGTTTTTAAGGTCGTTGAGCTCGGTATGTTAAATAAAATGTGTAAATACTGAGTTGCGCTCAGGCGGTGTGAACAAAAATATGAATTTTCATTACTGCTCATCAACAGTCTCGTTTAATACAGTCTCTTATAGGTTGATTTGTTCGTGCCTAATGACTTTAAGTTACTTTTTTGAATTTATTTACCAATAATATTGGAATAGGTGAAAAGAAATCTTCTAATAAACGGAAATGACAAATATACATAGTTGCAGACTCGGATTGTTTGGATTCATTCTTTGGCTATTATAAAACTGCTTATTGGTGCCAAGTAATCTAGCTCCGGGTAAAAAGGCTAAACGCAACTAAATAAAAAAGGAAACAATGCAATTTAAATTGAACAATTGTTTATATACTCAAGAAAAACATGTTAGAACATTTCATACTTACCGATTGTTTTCTAAAAAGCACACAATAAAAGTAATACGCGAACACTGGAAATCAAGCGAGCATAACAAATTAAACATTGTTATTTATGAGCCTTTTAAAAATATTGCATCGTCATCAATCCAATGAAACCTTATGTAGTTTGTATCTAAATAAAAACTCTCAGTGTCTACTGCATCAAATAAATCTGTATCATATTAAGAATTCAGCATAGTCCATATCTTATTTGTTGTAGCCAACCATGCAAAAAGCAGACACAGGTACCATTGGTATCCACAGACAAGGATGCTTCAAGTTTGCTTATATTCTGCTTATATTCTGACACCCGCAATCAAACTGACATGCTGTTTGGTTTGAAATTAGCGCATTACCAGGTACCCGAAACTGATAAATACATTGAAGTGAAGTACGGGGAGACTTTTACAGCCGCCACACAACACTTAACACCTGCTGCAAAGTTATTAGCGCATAACCAGGTACCCGAAACTGATAAATACATTGAAGTGAAATACGGGGAGACTTTTTACAGCCGCCACACAACACTTAACACCTGCTGCAAAGTTATTTAAAGGTTTCTTCATCTCCAAAGTAGTTAAACCACTCACAATGTATATTTAGAAGAAAACCAATTTAAGATAATAATCGAGTTATTTCTGCTTTCTTGGACTTTACTTCTTACGTCAGGCAGTGGGAAGCTCTCACGTCCAGATAGAAAAGTAGAAACATTATTATCTGAACATGCCAATCAACGACTAGTGGACCTTGAGATACAGTTAATCACAAGTTTATCGACCAGTCCTCTTCATAAAACATTTAAGAGATGAATATTTGGTATGATTGCCACATATACGAATGTTTCCTTGATCTCGATCATGTTCGTGCTAGATATAATTTCTTTATCATGTTTTGTTCCAACTATCATGGAACTATTAGGCTATGATATGATATGGGCAGCATAATGTAATTCAATTTATTTCAGATTGAAAATCTTGATTAGACCAGGTTCATTATATTTGCTGAAGGAGATTTGTAAAAAAAATGAAAATCTTCATAATGTATTAATTTTGCATATTAATTACCATGACATTATGCAAGTTCAATCAAATCTAGCCTGCAAAATTAAATAGGTGAATATGGAGCTTTAAAAACTATAGAACATGACAAATATCAAAATATTGCAGACC
Source organism: Corbicula japonica (assembly GCA_038501625.1). Lineage (NCBI taxonomy): Eukaryota > Metazoa > Mollusca > Bivalvia > Venerida > Cyrenidae > Corbicula > Corbicula japonica. Next base: position 2,085,335 of record JAZAYU010000004.1, read on the forward strand.
CGGTCTGAATGAGTCTGTTCGTGGGCATGTTTGTCCACGCCACAAAGCCGTGGGTTGAGCGCAACTCAATATTTACACTTAAATAATTATGTATCGTTCCAAACTGCCTATAACGTATAAAGGGCGTAATTAATAACAACGCTCAATGAATGAATGAATTCTTCAAAGTTCACTTTGAATCTATCCGATATCCAGTTTTATTCGATTTTGAAGTACGAGGGTTGTTTGATAAATTCGCGGACAGCGGTGTTTATTTTATTTTTGTTCATCCAAAGTTAATGAAATTTTCAGGTTATGCGGAATCATGTTTAATAAAATGGTAATTACAAATTTTAACTTTGTTTTTTTCGAAATGCCCATTTTATTGAGGAATAACGCTACCATGGTAACGTTCTACGGAGCAGTCCGTAAAATTGGCATAACTCTTGTTTTTAATGCTTTAAAATGGTAACTTTGAGACGTCGAAATTACGCGGGAACGCGTAACGTCAATACTCAATATGTCAACGTCATTTCCGTTAATTTTCATTGACATCCGTTGTTTTCTCTCGTCGGTACAGCAATTTATCGCATAGTGATAGAGAAAACCATGACGTCAAATTTAAACGTTGAAACCAGGGCAAATATCAAGTTTTGCGTTAACCTAGGTCATACACCCACGGAAACGTTACGATTACTTGAGAAGTCGAACTCAGCAAAGTGTTGTCGCACTATTGTCTTCAAATGGCATGAGAGATATCGACCTCCTAGATTTAGAGACCATCGTCCACCCACCGTACTCGCCTGATCTGGCCCCTATGGACTTTAGTATCTTCCCCGAGATAAAGCGTCAACTCCGTGGACTACGTTTCGAGTCAGCAATAGACCTCAGTTTGAAAGTGCGCTCGATCGTGGCATCATTTCCCGAGAGCTGGTATGTTTCCGTGTTCGACCAGTGGATCCGGCGTCATGAGAAATGTGTAATCCGGGAAGGAGACTATGTGGAAAAGTGAACCGGCGCTATATTCTGACGTTGACATTATAGCGTTATTTTCGACGTCGTGCTCCGTAAATCGTTAATGTACCTTTTGTTTTATGTAGTTATTTGTTTATTGTTAATGTAAAACTATTACCAGTTGTTGTATTGTATTCGACTTGAATTACAGATCATGCACATATAAATTTTATACATGTATTTTGTCTTTTTCTGTTTTTACGATCGCTGTCCGCGAATTTATCAAACAACCCTCGTATTTGATTGTCAGTCCATGTTATTTAGACCAGCATCTATTCTTGTTTGTAATGAGCGCTTGCTAGTAAATTGAGACGAACCATACATCAGCAATCCCTAACCTGTAGTTTTTAATGTCTATCGGAATGCAGACACAGATCAGGTGATATGTTTGCTAGATACACATATATATAATGGTAATAAAATTACGTAATAAAACACTTTCAAAAGCATAGCCTCTTTACGGCTACCTGTATTAAAAAGATTGCTCAAGAGGTGACGTTACGTTTTTTTTTAAAGATTATAAGTTGCCGAAAACAGCAGCGAATACATGTGACCGTACGGTGGTGATTGACCCAAAATTGATCAAACATAGAAGAACAAAGCATAACTAAATGTACCTTCCCTTTTTTATAGTTATACTTAATCTATCTTGCTTCAAAGTCTCATAAATATTTTGAGAAAACAAAGATCTGTCGAGGCTATCATCAGTAGATATTACTGGCTAGGCTAGTCATTGGATTTGGACTTGCAGATAAACGGATAAACGGGCTCAATAAAATTGAAATTTTTAATAATTCTATAATCTCGCGTTCGTTCCTTCTTCTTTAATTATTTTACTTAAAGCAATAAACTCGTGGTAACATTCAAAATAAAATTCCTGTTTCAAACTTCTTCATAGAAGACACTGATTTCTATTAAATTTAATATATTTGTCAACATGTGTTATTTCTTCTAGCTTATTAATTTTTTGTGTTGAGAGATTGTTTTCTATGGATGAGTTTTAAAGGTATGTGTTAAAAATAATGGGCTTAAAAAGGAAACTTGCATCAACATCACACGTGCTTTTCACAGTTCTATTAACTTTTAAATTGATATGTTTGATAAGTATTTTTATCTATTTAAATATTTCGTAGTGTGGTAGTTGTACAACATATTTTAGCAGTAAAGTAATAAGCAATTAACGACCATTTTTTTATCGTTTAGAGCAAACCCGATGTTTTGCATTGGGACCACTGCGGAACATGGTCTTAATCTGAAAATACAGCACTTAGTCTAACGATTTCATGTTCAGCGCCATATGCATACCATCGTTTGGACAGTAATATGCATTTCCATTACTGACCATGAACCGGCTCAATCAAACAGAGCCTTCAATATTTTTACATTTGTCGTGTTCGGTGGCTTTCCAAGCTTTTGTTCTATAATTTTAATCATCTATTGTTGCATTTGTCTGGTAACCTCCCATTTTGCAGCTGTTGCCAGACAGAGAATGATCAACCCTTATCAATTTCCTGAATGGTGCTATTAAACGTCTCCTTATCTACGAGCATCATTTCCGAGTTTTCTCTAATGCTATTAGTAATCCAATAACATATTCAGAAGATAGCTATTAACCATGTACGATAGGAATTACGTTCTATCGCTCCCAGCATCAGGCATGCTGCCGAATTCTGTCCACCAAAGCTATTGATATGAGCATAGTTGAGACCTTTTTGAATTTTTTAGAACCGCAAAAAACCTTTTTGAACAGCAAAATGAAGACACATTGCTCTCTCACTCCCACCCCAACCTCGACCCCAAAAAGAAAAACAAAAACAAAAAAGAAACATTTAAGACACAAACAAAACAAAATAACAGATAGCTTATCGCATTCATCTTTTCTTTAAATGTTGTCTTCTAGCAGTTGTTTTATAATATTATTTCGATTGATATCTTTTTTAGTAAACACATCTTAGTATAAGTAATGGTTATAAGTTTTACTGCTAGCATCACCTAAGCCCTCGCACTGAAGAAAAAATGACCTATATCGTCGAACAGAAACTAAATTGTTTGAAAAATGATTTTGTTTCCAACAGTTACGTTAGTTATCGTATAATTATCATAGACATCCTTCACAGTCAAACTCGTGACACATAGAAATTTCAGAGAAATTGTAATCTTTAAAATTATAGTTTGTGGTAAATTTTACATTTTTCACGTGGAAATGTATATATTCTTTATAAACATATATTTAAAACGTAAATTAATAGAAATTTCTACGCGTTATATTGCTATATTCAGTGATCACAAGAAAATATTTAATAAATATAATAGATAAAAAGGGAACTTTGAAAGCCACCGAACACGACAAATATGAAAATATTGCAGGCTCAGTTTGATTGAGCCTGTTAATGGGCAGTAATGGAAATGCATATTACATATTACAGATTATGAAGTTCACGTTCGTATCTGTACAATGCTGCAAACATTTTTTGGATCCATAAGCTCTTCTGAAATATTACAAACACAGTCCGAGTTTTTTCCATGAAAGGGGAGGTAATTAAAGTCATAACAACCTATCAGACAATGTAAACACTGTTACAGTACTGTAACAGTCACCGATTGTAAAACATTTTCATTTAACTTTTAGTAAAAAGCTCATTCATTATAAAGCAGGGTTTTGTAAGATGATGACTTTGCTGAATTCTCAATGAGCATAAATCATGTGTGTCACATTAGAAGCAAAAAGGCAAAATTCAAAATGCATCCTAATAGTTAAACCAAACAATAACCCAAGCTATACTCTCTCGAATATTGGAAACACTCATATGAATAACGATTCGATCTATTCAAATAAGATTTACCAAAACAGACTTAATTTTACTTCTTATTTATCAATATTGTTTAGCGTCAACGTTCGGAAAACAGCTTAAAATCTATAAATGCGACAAACAATTTTTGTTTTCGTCTCTTTGTACCCTTTCATCTGCATAATAAAGTAAAAAAGGTGACATATGCATATCAGGAATCGCCACATTCAGAAAAAAACAGCCTCCCCACACAGTCAAGAAGAAGAGAGGGCGAGAGAGCATGGTTAATTAAATGATCAGTTTCAAAAAAGACACCACTAACAATAAACAAAAATGAGAACCCGAGGGGTTACCGCCTTGGAACGGTCAGTGGCAAATCAACTTGCCACTGGGGGTTTAAACCAGGTTCTCGGGTGCTCCAACCTCACACTTGCCCCAACAGGTTCTCATATCACAAAACAAGTACAAGTTGTCTTGGTGAAAAAACTCCAACCCACTTATCGGCTTAACAATGTTGTATGCAAAAGCACACAAACATATAAAACATAAGAAGCTAAGAGCATTGCAAAGCCGAAGGGGCGGGTACTCAATGATCTTACCGAGACCAGAGCTCCTGGAGTAAATCAGCAAGAACACGAGGACAGGGATAAAAGAAACAAACCGAGCTTCTAGGTTCTTTTAAGAAAAGATTTCCCCATTAACCTTCATAAACTCTTAAACCCCTGCCACCGTCGTGATAAGAAAGAATATATATATATGTGAGAAAAAATCTATAATTTATAGTTCTTCGAGCAAAGCGGTAAGTTTTTTAACAAATTAAATTAAGATAGAGGCTTTTTTACATTTTATTTTGGTTTTGTGACTTCCTATTACAATTTATCGACTTTCTTTAAAACAATAAAGAAACATTATAATAATGGCTTATTCATTTTCGAAAAATGCAAGCATATAATGATACTTTTTTCTTTTTGCTTCGATAAAATTTATTAAACATGTGTAAGCATTATTACTGTTTAAAATAATTTGAAACAATTAGCAGTCTTTTTTTGTCAAAACTTTTGTAAAGTGTAAAAAATTTAAATGGAAAAATATGCCTTTCGTTTCTTTCGGTTGAATGGTTTTTTCTCAGCACTTTGTTTGGCACTATGACTCCTCATTAAGATTATTCGTAGTTAACGCTGTAAATTTATCAAACCACTTTAATTAAATTTGGCTGAAACTTAATGGTCGGCATAAAAATGTTGCATCATTTATAGTCAGTACTGTTATCAGTAATATAACCAATTACCGATGTCATACAGTGATGGTACCGTATATCAGGGCTATCCGATTAACCTTTATTTTGGGGTTGTCCCGGTTAGCTCAATTGGTTGCGTTGTCGGAATTGCAGGGTTAGACGCTGACGCCGTGACTGTGCGGGTTCGCTCCCAGGTAGAGGCATTATCATTTGAAATTCACGATCGCGCTATTTGTGCAGTGTGGCGGCCGTAAAAGTCTCCCTGTCCCGTACAAATAGTCAGAGTACTGTTATCAGTAAAATAACCATTTACCGACGTCATGCAGTGATGGTAACGTATATCAATTCTATCCGATCAACCTTTATTTTGAGGTTGTTCCGGTTAGCTCAATTGGTTGTGTTATCGGAACTACGGGGTTAGGCGCCGACGCCGTGACTGTGCGGCTTCGCATCCAAGTAGAGGCATTATCATTTTTAACTATTAAGCACTACTCTTAGCTAACTTTGTTGTCTTGTGTTCGTTATCAAAGAAAATGAAACGTATGTTCTATCATAAGCAAGTGTAACATAGCAGTTTTTAATTCATAGCTATACATTTGCTTGCATACCATGCAGAATGCCAATATTATGAGAGGCAGTATATAGGCATACTTGGGCTGAAGGTTATAAAGCTGAGATTGGAAACCAGTCTCAAATCTCCAGCATCTGATTGGCTGAAATGGCGACTAGTCGCCATTTCAGCCAATCAGATGCTGGAGATTTGAGACTGGTTTCCATGCTATCCTTAAGGGGGATATGGATGGTATGTACTCTGTTTGTTCACTGTCTCTTGCATGGTTGGCTAGGATTTTTCCGTATTTGTATGGCTTTGGGATTATCTATACAATTTACAAACATTTTCCGACGCTTGAATTAACCGAAAACTGCAGACACAACTTTAAATACAATGTACATTGTATATTTGAAAGTGACCCAACAGCATTCGAGGCATTGGTAAATTCCAATTTCTTTCTGTCAAATTTACGTAGCTTTCAGTATATACGAAAAGGTTATCATCTAAATTCTCTAACGTTTCTCTACAAGTTGTTGGGTCGCATTTATGCTTGATTACCGGACGTTGAAGTGCTTATTGGTTGGAAATACTGACAATAATTTGATTACTCGGTCGCCATTGACAAGTTCTCCTAGATTGGTACAAGCACTTATTTCTTTAAGTGGCAATATACTATTTTCTTCCGCTTGGTTGTCATTCTGCTTTGCACTCGTTATGTTTGGGGAAACAATCTCGGTACCTTTACTATATTTAACCAATTGCAGAAAAGTAATTGCAGAAGAATTTCAAGGGGCAGACTAAAAAATGAGAACTCCGAAAGGCAGTCGCTACAGTTTAATCAAACTTTTCCAAATAATAGATTTCATTCAAAATTAGTCTATGTCAAGAACATGATGTTATGCAATGAAAAACCAAATAGAAATGGGACCTTACCGGGGTTGCTTGTTTTTTATTAGATACCGAAGATGTCATATTTTGAAAAAAATTTACGATTTTCCTAAACTTCTTTTTTGCATAAAATCATAGAATGTATCACAAGAATATCATAAATAATTCTATTTTGCAGTTAAAAACATTCTAAATTACAAATAAATTGCTAATTATTGCAATACAAATAATGAAACACATATAAAAAGTTAAGTATTACCTATTTTACTACAAAGAATTTATCGTTAAATTTTTTCATTCTAAGGGATGTTTTTCAGATTACTTAAATTTAACATAATACATTTTCGCCATATACTACCAATATATTCACCAATGTATAACAAACATAAAAGAAAAAAGAAAAATGTAGGTTACAATGTTAATTTGTTCGAAATGGCAATTTAAAAAGGGGGGGGGGGGGTACTTATGCAGAAACAAAAAGACTTAAAGGTATATAGTTTACATCGTTAATTATTACTGTGGTATCATTTTATTCAGCGATGCCTTAATTTTCGAGTATTTTGCGCTCGGACCAGTGCGCGAATTTCAAACCTAAGCCAAAATTTAACCAATAATCCACATACGTATCCGAAACGAGCTATGTCCGAATAAGTCATGTCTCGGACCGTGAACTGTGTTTTATACATTGATAAAACACAGATTGGACCGTGAACTGTGTTTTACACATTGCATTTAGACGGTGGTACGGTAGTTTAATACTCGTTGAAAAAAACTGTAGCGACTGCCTTTAACCAAGTAACAGTTGTTGCCAAAATTTCACAAATTCCATCTCAGCTTCGGCTCTATGTACGTATTTCAAGTAAATAATAACTCTCTCGTATTCTTAGAAATGAGACTTTTGTAGTTGTGTTCATAACGGAACACCAGTATTTAATGTTTTAAAGCAACTAAAATACCTCAAACCTGTCTTCAATCGCTTAGTGTAGAAATGGTTAAACGTATTTTTAGTACATGGCATTGCAATGTATTTCAAATTTTTCAAACATTAATTCTCATAATATTGCGAGTCAGAAATTGTTTGGTATAGGTCGATGTCCTACATATTAATATTTTGTTCGAATATTGAATACATATAGTTTATTAAAGATTTTTTTAAAGTTTGGAAGTAGGCGTTAAGAGGTACAAGTAAATGATATAGTAATGATTTGATGCTTAGATTTGTTGACTTATGATAAATTTTCCAAATGCTAAAAATTTTAATGGGGCTCAAACGAAAGAAGACATTCCTTGTTTTTTTTTTATTTTCAAATATTGACTGTCAGTCATGATTTCTCTCGAATTTAGGTTTGTTCCTATGGTGTTTTAGTTAAAGATATTACATAGTGCGCTTTCTAACATACATGTATTCTTATAATACACTTATACGAGCAATAAAATTACAAAACAGCTTTCGGTTTGACAACTGCTGTGATTTTCTGTATATGTAATATATTTTGGTATATGTTATATATGTTTGTGTACTCTTCTTGTCAATTTTAAAAAAAATAATAATTTCGATTATAATATACATTATCATTCTGTTGAAGGTTTGTATTAAAAATTAAGTGATCGTTCTGCCTGTTTAATTTGCAAACAAGCCTCCAAATAAACAATAACCAATACTTTGAGTTGAAATTTATATCGAAATTTAAGTTATGTCTGATAAAAACTATAGTTAGTTGTTTATCCCAGTTAAATAACTCTGCTGCTTTTCCAAGGTTTTGAATTTTTTTAAAATAATAAGAAATATCAGTTAAATATTCAAACATTTATAAAGTATTGATAACCAACTTGTTAAGCCATATTTGATAGTATATAGCAAATATTAATTATCTATCATTAAATAAGGAAAAAATATCAAGATATTTCTAAACCAATCGATACGTTTTGTCTGTTCTGTTCCGTAATGGAAGTTTCCAGTTGCCGAAACAAATCGCGAGATGTTTCAAAGGTCCGATTAACAAAGTATTTTCCAATCACAAATAGGGTGCAATGCGTAATGAAACTGTGCTCTTACATCCTAGAGAACTGCAGTTCTTATACGTCATTATACTGGATTTTAATAACGATTGCTCTTAGAATGTTATTTGATTTATAGTAAAAAAAGCAAAAGAGCATGAAGCCGGACTACACTGGGATACGGATACAACGGCAACAAATAATTAACCTTGTCATGAAGACGAATTGACATTTAAAATATATTTTATGGATATGGACATTCGAAGCTAAGTACTGTAGACCAAAATTCGGCTTTTATTTTTATACTTTTTTCATTGTTTTAATTTATGTGTTTTGATTTGTACAATATTAAGTTACTTATTTGAAAACTAATCAATTGTTGAGTAATAAATGATAATAACTTTTTTAAAATTAATAAAGAAAGTGTAAATTTAAATTTTAAAACATTAGAATATTAAATTTTGGATCTTGGTTGTGTAGAAATTATATTATGAATCTATACATGATTTTCTTTGAATGTTCATAGACCGTCAATGAAAAGTGTGAATTAGGCAGTCCTGAGGAAAGAAAGACGCGTGACTGTAAAATATACCTATTAGAAACATTTAAACAGCAATATAAATGAGCGTTATGGTTAGTTAATAAACTGAAAACAGTGGTGTTGAAAATATAATTCCCGTCAACAGAAATCATCCAATTTGGTAATTACTGCCAGCTTAAACTGACTGATAAAATATGAGTTTAAAGTGTAACATATAACAGAATAGAAAGCAATCATTATGATCAAGATCATGAACACACTACCTGTGTTTCTACCCGTAAGCCCATTTCCGGTTTTCTGCATATATATCGACGTCCTTCTGTTACAATTCGATTTTTTTTTGTAAATTGACCAAATAAACGGTTTTCTAAGATTGTTTCTTAAACGAAATAGTTAAAACATTTCGATTTCTTAGTAAAAACCCGTGACGCGAAGAAAAAGTAAGACAGTCAGTCACGTTTTCCGATTGGCTGTTAGGCAAGTTGTCCGGTTGCTTTTATTTTTTCTATCACACATTAAGCGTTTAAATTTTAGGAGCAAGCGAAGGCTCTGACAGAATTGTAAGTTGATCGAAATTAATCAGAAATATTGCCATACTAAATGGTCTCAGTTTCATTATTTAAAAGATGCCATAACTGTAAATGTAAACATTTTCTATCAATGGTCAGTATGTAATTTTACTGCGTTTATACAGGCATATACAGGATTTAACTGTCATAAGTAAAGCATGGAACATCAAAGTGTTGTTAATCTAAAACAGAATGTTTTATATCTAAACCAATATAATTTTTAATGTTTTGAATCTAAACCAATATAAATTCGCCCTTTTAAGTCGGTACTAATCGTGTATTGAATTGAATTATTATTGAATTACAGTAGTAACCTTTCATTTCAGTTACAAAACGTTTTCATTTTTATCCATGCATTTTATTCCACCCATGTATAAACTGGTCAAAATATAAAAACAAAGGCAATTTTAGAAGTACTATTGACTTAGTACATAAGTATCGTGCTCAACGACCTTCAAAAGACGTAACTGATAACAGCACTGATTGAATGTACGGGGAGACTTTTTATAGCCGCCACACGGCACAAACAACGCTACTGTGATATTGAAATAGATGAATAGGGAACTTTCAATCAGTGCTGTTATCAGTTACGTCCTTTGAAGGTCGTTGAGCACAATACTTATGTACTAAGTCAATAGTACTTCTAAAATTGCCTTTGTTTTAATATTTCGGCCAGTTTATAGATGTGTGGTTTCAATATCCCAATCTATACAGATTAGGATATTGTTCAATCACCCCTAGAAGACACTTCCTGCTTTTTAAATTTTTGCCTTTTGCGTTGTCTGTGATATGCAGGATTTATATTCTCAGATCCCCTGTCAAAATTCTATTCTGTTTAGTTCCGCCTATTGTTTCCTCGTTTAGGGCAAACCCATTCTTTAATATATGGACCATACGCCGCTGAACATGGAATGGTATTAATCTGAAAATACCGCATTGAAGGTTCAATGTTCACCGCCATATGCATTCCATCGTTTGGGATGGATCAAAATTGTACTGTTTATTGGTGTAAATATTGAGTTGCGCTCAACCCGTGGCTAAGCGGCGTGGGCAGTAATATTCATTTCCATTACTGCCCATGAACAGGTTCAATCAAACCGAGCCTGCAATATTTTCATATTTGTCGTGTTCGTCGGTTTTCAAAGTTATCTTTTGATCTATTTGAAAATAAAAACAAATGTTTTCAAACTTTAAAATTTGTTAAAATATCATATTTAAAATTCAGGTACATTTAATTTTTTGATATTTGAAATAAAGAATGATAATATACCGGCGTGCAATTCAGTTAATTGACCTCACTCACGTTATAAATGCGATAATTAGTTCTTGGAAAGTAATCTGCGTTCCAAAGTAATCATGGATAAGTTTGAGGCGATTTCGAATTCAAAACCCCAGCTTTAATGACCATGTTGTGAACTGGAGGTGTTTTTGTTTTATTGTTTATATAATATATAATTATGTTGGTTTATATAAATTTATTTGTTTAATATAAATTTTCATCACATGATTCGCGATAACGTTTGATCACATGACTCCAAATACTGTTAATCAAGTTGATTCTCTGGTTGATTTCCTAATACTTTCAATAACGCGATTTCCAGCCATATCATTTTCTTTTAATCATAAAAGTTAGTTTAGTTTGATAATATTTTATTGTAAACTTATTTCATTCATGGTATAAACTAACAAATACAATGTTCCAAGAAACAAACAGAAATTTTTTTTTACCACAAGTTCTTTTAACGTAGGCAAACGACGCTTCTTCAAACAATTTCTTTCCCGAATATTCATTGATGTTATAAAATCACTTAAATTGTAACTGAACGTATTTAAGGGGTCGCAAACACTGCAAATGGCGAAAACTGGCTAAAATTTCAAAAATAAATTTTGGGGAAAATACTTATTACCACCTAGATTTTAGTTAAGAAATTTATTTAGCTAAGGATGTAGTTAATGTTTGCAAGCTCAATTTTGTCTAATTCATGTTCTACATTTCCACGCACATACTAAAACAAAAGAAATACCGTTTGCATGAGAACCCTGAAAAATTATATAGGTATCACGTAAACACTTAATTACAACATTTTGAGGTCATCTGTCAAAATAATGTCAGAAATTTTAAGTAATACATTAATATGTTTTGACTTCAAACCGAAAGTGGCAATAAGTATTTCCCCCAAAATTAATTTCTGAAATTTTAGCCAGTTTTTGCCATTTGCAATGTTTGTGACCTCTTCACATAGCGAAGACACTTTAATACTTACTACTACATGTATAAGTGCAGCACCCTACGCATGCATTAACCTATTCCACACTATAAATATTTATATTTATTTGTGAAATAGCTGGAAAGCCGAGTTTTGACGCTGGGAATCAGAACACATATCATTTATTCATGTTTTGTCATAAATACGACGATGGAATAACGACAGTATCAGCTGTTGTCTGGATATGTGATTTTGTTGAGATTGGAAACCAATCTAAAAGTTAAACATCTGATTGGATGAAATGGCAACCAGTCGCTATTTCAGCCAATCAGATGCTTGAGATCTGAGACTGGTATTTATTCTCAGTTTTTTAACCTTGGACATAGATCAGTGATTTTGTTGAGACGAACATGTACACACAGAGGATGACATTGGTATTTGTGAACCTCTTGAAATTTAGGACGAGAAACAGCATGAAACAATCTTAAATTGCGTAATAAAACATATTCAATTATATAAGTTTGACATGGTGTCTCGAGGTTTCTCATAATAGAGTAATCTTAGAAATATCGACATATAAAAAATATACAAATAATGATGTGTTCTATATTTTATAGCAGTATATTCTTATATATGTGTGATTTGACAAAATGGCGTTATATATATTGTGATGTTTTCAAAACTATATCTTAAAACAAAATGTTTCGCAGAAGAATACGCCGGCAGGATTTCGGAATTGTCAAGGTTGGAAAAGAAAAACACTAAGTCTTGCTGTAGAACAAGTATTATGTCTATGTGTTAAATAATCATATAGTGCAACATGCCGGCTGAGAGCTTTCGATCGGAGAGCTACGCTGTTTACTCAACTGACATATCACTGGATCATAAAACAGTGGACTGTGATCAGAAGTCACTAGATTCTGGTACTAGCCTAAGTATTGCATACCAGGAACATGACTGCATGGATCCAGCAAACATACCGGAACACAGAAATGGTCAAGTCGTCACCTATTCCCCAGTTCCATCCGTTACTATGACAGATAAATGGGGCTCTTACTGGTCTAAAAGGGAACGATGTTGTTGCTTCTGGAACTTTCTTCTCACAGTCGGATTAACGGTTGTGATCGTTGTTATAATTCTTGTAACCAAAGGTTTGGTGTTCTGCAGTACAAACCAAATCAACAAAGCTCTTGTTACAGAGAGGATCACCAGCGTCAAACCGACAAACCTTTCTTCTTCTTGTCAAGTTCAGGCTACGCCGCCTAAGGTAAAACATTTAATTAATTTTGTGTCAACCTAATTTAAAATTATATATATACTGATATTTCTTTTTTCACTGTTAGTTTTTTCACTTCGTTTTATAAATTTATTGATTTTCTTAAGTTTTTTTTTTAAAGTAATATATTTTTGTTGAATTTTCTCTCTTAGTTTTATCAGACTTACTGCATTCAGAATTGAGAAACCTTGTTTTTCATCTGTCATTTGTGGCACCTTACAGGACAAGGTGTCTTTGTTACTACTTTTGACATATTAGCGGTTACTATATTTGGAAAGAACTTATAATTATATATTATTTTCTCATAACTAAAATGTTATTTGCTTACACATTTTGACTTCAAACATGATAATTATCCGTTAACTGACAACAGTATATGAGGTCCTTTTTGAGACTATTTAATTATTAAGAGAGAAATGCGTTCTTTTGCCATTTTTTACGCGACCAGGAAATTAAGGATCAAACACAATTTTACAAAAATTAATATCTCATATTGTACACACTTGCATGACAAAAGGACCTCTCATAATTGTTGTCACTATCATATTACTCGTGTGTGCGCATTTAAATCGATGTTTTATGTTGTGTTTTAATGTAAATAGAATGCTCTCGTTTCCTCTATAATTTTAACCTCTGCGGGGATCTCTGTCATCTGGATGGGGCCATTTCTACTAAGCATAATTTACTTTTTATAAGTATCTATTTTTGCTAATAAGTAATGGGTGATTTTATTAGGCCTTTACTCCACTTAATAATCATTTGCCATTTTATATAATACAAAAATTATATAATCTACTGATATGCGATAACTGGTCAAGCAAATAAGTAATAATATCTACGTCGTTTGCTATTAATATTATTATAACATTACCCAAATACGTCAAATGTGACGTCTATAATATTGCTATTCACACAGTTCGACCCGGAGATGAAGCTGTTAGGATTTCTTCGAACGCATTTAATTGCATATGTCAACTCGGCCAGGAACATACGCATTTAACATAAAATACCTACTTCGTTTTATTCGTTGTAGGACAGAGCTTACAAAAGTACATAGACCCCAGAAAAAATATAATGAATCTTCTATTACCATACATTTGTACCATACAGAGCTAATGATGTATTGTGGCTTGTAGGTGTCAGCCAGCCGCTTAAGGCATCTGCAATCTGCCTCCGCTCTCTGAATGTATTGATATATTTATGTCAGTGGGTGATGATTAAGACAAGTGAACCATGAATAATTAAACATCCCTCGATGATAACATGAGAATCTGATGTATTTAAAATGTATTGAACAATAAATGACGATGATGTCGTTCCGTATCAACCGAAATATCCTTTGATGAATTGTCTCATTTGAGAGATGTGATAATAAATAAAAACAAAGAGTAATTAGTAAGAAATGATTATTAAAAAGTAAGACTACCCTGTCAACAGATAGCATAATGGTTACATTCCGTTATTTTATTAATTTCAATTGAAAACCCTAATATTATTTTGACGAATTGGCACTAAATATTGTAGACCAGCATATTTTTATTTCAGGTATGAGTTGCATTCAATGATTGGTATATTGTCCATGAATTTCAGAGTTCTCATGCAAACGGTTTTTCTTTTGTTTTAGTATGTGCTTGTTAATTAGAATATGAATTAGACTAAATTGAGCTTGCAAACATTAACTACATCTTTAGCTAAATGCATTTCTTTACTAAAATCTAGTTGGCAATAAGTATTTCCCCCAAAATTCATTTTTGAAATTTAAGCCATTTTTCGCCATTTGCAATGTTTGCGACCTTTTAAAAACCAAGACCACGGTAACTCTTAAACTCCAAATATTATTGAGCAACTGTAATTCCGAGGGACTGCACATAAAGCAAGCAGAGTGCTCCATAAAGTTACGCTACCTTTTTTATAAATGGTTTTAGCAAATACATTTGAGAATTTTTTGCCAGCAAAATTCTTATTTAATGTGTAAATTTAAAATTAAAAAATACTGTTAAGAGGTAAACGCATCGCAGACGTGAAATACACAACAACTACAGAACTGTGGCACAGCTGCAGAAACGTTTTTGAAATACAATTATTGTTATGGACTAAATCTCGGTATTGGCGATAGAACTTTAAAGAGCCTCGGAGTACGCCTTTGATGTTCACTTCATGTTTCAAGGTTCTTATACCATTTTGCACTAAGCTGATGATGTGTTTCTTGCATACCAGATCAGGTCATCCAGTGATTTCACCCGTGTAGGAAATTTCGATCCTACACCCCCCCGTGTAGAATGAGTCACGTGAGTGACGTCATATATTCAAGTTATTGACGTCATTTATAAAAAAGGTTAGATTTAATGTCAATATTTCAGCATAAGGAAAATAAAAAAAGTTTGTATACATACATAGAAATGTTTTAAATAATAAAAGGTATGCAAGAAAAAGTATCTTGCATGAGACATTCGGTAAAGATAGAAAAATCTGTCACCTCGGGTTAACTGTTTTGGCGGGAACTCGGCAGAGCCTCGTTCCCGCAAAACAGTTAACCCTCGGTGACAGATTTTTCCATCTTAACCTCACACTCATGCATGATACTTATATTCTTTCAGTTCCGCACATTGTTTTCCCCAGTTTTTTCTGAGGACAATAGGATGATGCCCAATCCGCAGGTTCGGATGCAACAAAATCAGCCTTCGTATTAATGATATTTCCCCTTTTTCAAAGGGAGGTAGTATTTTCTTAAAGCTGGAGTTCATAAAACTAACTGACTTTAATAGTGGAAAAAATGCATGACCTTAACTTTATAAAAATGTTTCTAATGATTTTATGTTCGAGAAAAGAAAACATTACAAAATGTACATATATAGACAGAAATACACCAGAGTAGCAGCATATTAGCCGATCAGCGACGCGCAGTTGGTACCCATAATACTATAGTGTCCAGTAAAGATGTAGGGATTTATAAAAAGCGAAAAGACACGTTTTGTATTGTAAAAATTGTTTATGCAGGGATTATACATTTCCATGGCCGCCCATGATCAGGATCAATCAAACCGAACCAGCAATAATTCTGTATTTGTCTTGTTCAGTGGCTTTCAATGTTACCTTATCATCATTTGTTAATTTTAACAAATACTTATAAGGATATACCTATCATGGTATCTTAGCTAATGTCAACGTTTTCTTTATCAGCTAAAAGCATCGAAACAATTAATCGCTCGTATCAGCTGTTTTCTCTAACGCAAGTACAAGCAAACATTAAAAACACAGTTGAAGAAAAAAAATTTAATGGTCATGGATTTTTATAACTCAAAACAACAATCTATAAATTTAAAATGAAACAGTAAAAACGTAATTTTGTTATTCTACAATGCTCTACACGCTTCGTAGACGATCTCATTGGTTAAAGTCTTTGGTTTCACGGCTTTTGCTATAATTTAAGAATTTTTTAAAAAGGTATCTGACATATTGAAGTTTCCTGCAATATCTTTGTTGGTTTTTTATCTGATTGGGGCTGAGTTGGTCTAGAGACAGTCCGGTCATTGATTACTGACATTTTGCTTTACAGAGCCATTGACTAACTTTATTTTTGCGCTTGCAAGTAATTTACCTACTTCCCTCCCTCTCTTGTTACCATTTTGAATTAGAATCTTCTCACAGATAAAGTTACGTTTATCACAGAACAATTTACAGACATTTGATGTATATGTTTACAACATCTCTCATTTCCATGAGAATTACAATTAAGGAATCGAGTGTTAGCTTTTTCCGCAACGACGTCCCCGGCTAGATATTCGCCATCGTTAGGTGTATCTCACTACTTAATACTGACCTTTTTTCTTTGTATAGATATGTAACGACGTTCCCGGCTAGATATTGCGGCATTGTTAGTTTTATTTACTTACTTAAGACTGACCATTTATTTTATGCGCTTGCATGCAATTCACCTATTCCCCCCCCCCCCCCCCCCCCTCCATCTCTTCTTACCATTTTGAATAAGTCTCTTCTCACAGATAAAGTTACGTTTATCACAGAATGATTTACAAATATTTGATGTATATGTTTACAATATCTCTCTCTTTCACGAGAATTCCAATTAAGGAATCGAGTGTTATGCGTTTAAATCATACTGGTACCATCAGATTTTTTCTTCCGCAACGACCTTTTCGTCATTGTTTGTTGTATTTGCCTACTTAAGACTGACCATTTCTTCTTCTTTGTATAGATATGCATGGACGAAACCTGTGTACAGAGCAGTTCAGAAATACTTAGCAAGGTTAACTTCTCTGTTAATCCTTGTGAAGTAAGTATTAAGTTGTCATTTAATATAGTGTAATTTAAAATACATGCATAAAACATCAATACCAATTATTTCGACTCCCGAACCGTTAATTGTATTGGTACTTATATAATCTGTCAGAATCTTACTAAATTTGTGCACTATGGGATGTACTCGATTGACTTAGAACATTAAAAAATAGCAACGGAAACTTTTATCAAGGGTACCGTACAGTCTAGCAATATAGTGCACTTCGCGAAAGTAAAGTTGGGAATTTTTGACGTTTATAATTTAAGCGAATTCACGACGATCGCGAAAATAGCGAAAATATTATGCTCGCGAAAATAATCCATTAAACGGTATCCAGAATAAAGTTAGTTATTTTACATGTTCACAATAATAGAGAGGAAACAAACTGCATCTCTGTACATCTATACATACCTTTTTATTTATATGTGCTTTATATCAAAAGTCCATTAATGGTTTTTGTGCTTCTTGGATCGTTTGTGTCATTTAAAAGTCGTTTTTATGTAATATTAATGTTAATTTTGATAAATATTATAAATTAAGGACTACTCCAACGGCATTACATTGGTGTTTTTTTTCTGTTACTTATTAATTAGAACAGTAGAACGTTTAAATTTCAATTTTAAATTGCTTGATATTGTCAGCTTCACTCATTATAAACAATATTTGACCAGGATTTTTACACGTATGCCTGTGGCGGATTTCTCAAGAAGACTAGATTGTCTTGGAACTCACCAAGAAAAAGGACCAACCCGGATGTTCTGCTCGAAAAACACTACATCAGGCTTACTGGTAAAATGTTTTTATTTTATTAATTTTCACAATTTACACAGTATCAAGACAGCAACAAAAACGTATCACAGGCGCTCGCAATTTCTTTTTTTTCTATTTAGCGCTTCAAAAAATAACGTAATGCTATACAAACAACTCCACTTACTGTTTTGCACACGAGTTATAATTAGAGAATGGTGAATGGTGAACTTTACACAAACAATTCAAGGTGTCTTACTAAAATTTAGAACAAAAACCTGCACGTAAAAATTATTATCAAATGCAAGCTATGTTAATCATCACGAAAACACAAATTTTTAACAAAATAGCTACCAGTTTATTATAATGTTTAACTATTAAAGGCAAAGGCCAAACATTTAACCAGTAAAGCCAAGAGTTATCTTTTCTATTCTAGAAAGCCTTTCACAGGATATCGAGACGACCGATTCTGAAGAGGTACAAGTTATAAAGACATTGTTCCAGTCATGCGTTGATCACAGTGGAACTCAACTATCTCAAGGTAATCTCAGGTGTCAATGGTAAAAAGGGAAAATATTTTAACTTGATTTTACTATTATTCGAGTGAACAATTCACATAATAAAACAATAAGCAAAAGAAATAGACGTGATGAACGCACAAGAAACGATCAGCGGCAAAATGTGTTTTAATTGGTTAGTGCTGCACTTAATCTAAAGTTAGTTCAAGTACAGGACAGTTGAATGTACTATCACCTACCAGCAAAACCCTGCCTTATTTCATGAATTTTGTTTATGTGTGTACATGAAAATAGTTTTATAACGTATCTTATGAACATTCAGTTCAGGAAATACTAGTCTCTTTGTGGATTTGATTACATGATACTGCTGAGCCGAGAAATTCAAATATAAGCCAAAAACTTGGCAATGCTTATTTCTTGCATTTCGCTGATGATACGTTACAATATAATATTAACTTACAAATTTTCGGTTCAGGAGATAATAGAGTCACTTGGAAGACCAGATTAAAATGAAACTGCTGAGCCGAGAAAAAAAGAATTATTTTCTTGTTTTGCGAAAACTTAATTAACTGGTTTGCAATTCTTTAAAAACTAAACGATTTCAGTAATAATTCCACTAAAGGCATAGCGTGTCTTGTTAACAAACCAAATGCTTGCTTATTTCATTCATTTTGTTGATAATAGAGTATATTATAATGTTAAACTTGCAGTTCAGGAGATAATAGAGTCCCTTGGTGGATTAGATTACAATGATACTGCAGAACCGAGGAAGACAGTCACACTTACATCGCTGTTGGCAGAGGCAATGACCAAATACGGAGTGTCGCCGCTGTTTTCAGTACAGGTGCAGGAAAGTGGAAAAATAGGGGTATGCATCGTAGTATAATATCGTAATAGTGACCCTGCCTCATACTTTAGGGACGTTTGTAACTATTTTCATTTCTTTTCTAAATTGCTTTTGAACAATCGAAAATGATTATAATTGGAAGCTACAGCTTTAATACTAGTAGAAGTAATGAACACGTTAAGAGGTTTAATAAGTAAACATAAACTACATGTTAATAATGTTATAAACATAATGTTAGAGAAGTAAAACTTTCATTCCAGCGACTAAATGACTAGGTTGATGATGGTGTTTGAATTAACCTGCGTGGAGAGAATCTCCATAGCTGACACTGTGCGTGGGAAAAGTATGTGAAGAAGAAAGATCCTTTATGTATTAGAACCAAAAATTTAACCAACTATGTTTATAGGTTATTCATGCATTTTATTATGCTTATCACGAAATATTAATTTAAGTAATTATTTCCAAGAAAAACAAAACTGCATGCATAACCTTTTAGTAACCTGTGGATGATGGTCCCCAGATAATGAATTAGTTTCCCACTTAATCAGAAAACAATTAGAGGAATTTAGATGGGAAGGTCAGAGTTTGTGAATCCCGCTTATCATATAAAGAGATCAATTTGTAGCATTTAAACAAGACACGCGATGCCTTTCCTGAAAATAGTAAAGAAATCGTTTAGTTTTTAAAGGATTGCAAACCAGTTAATTAAATTTTCACAAAACAAGGAAATAATTGAATTTTTTCAACATTCACAGTAAACAAATGAATTGTATTATCGAGACGAACGTCATCAATCTTGAGTGTTAGTTAGGGAAGACATGGTCTCCTTAGGGAATATACTTATTCCACGTATCAGGGAATTAATCGACCTAAAGCCATTATATAGATTGTCAAGACACTTCTTCAATTCTCGCTATCGCCATCTTTGATACAAACTTGGCAAAAAGTGGTGTCAGCTCATTATCGATAAAACGCATGGAAATAGTTTGGAAACAGTTAATTTTACGAGTCAGGATATTTGTGAAACATATTTACGCCGCCAAAACGGCGTCTTAAAGAATAATTTGGTTAAATGATAAACGTTGCATTGGTTCTTGGTGGTGGACACCCTTCATGTTTGCGCATGCACATTCATTTCAATTGTTAAGCATGATACTTCTTATGAAGTTTTGCCAGTTATACTTTCGGTAAAAATGTCAAACGTCAAAGTTTCAATCTTTAAATAACAGAAAACACGTTTGAATCGGGGGTAACGATATCACAAATGAAGAATACATTTTAAAAGTTGTATTGCCGTTACTCAAATTTATTTTTTTTTAAATACACCTGTAATAAAAACTGGCTACTGCAACAAGATTTGTTTCAACTAGTGTTTTATGGAGATTCGATTTATAAATTAAAAAAATAGAAGTAAATATTCGCCTCTGCCTTTTATTCATTAAGTCCATCAGCATTTCCAAACATGATATTCTACAGCGCTTTGCAGACACCTCATGTGCAACATCCTACGGGGTTTTATATTTCATGGCTTGTTTGCTTTTTCTGAAAATAGTAAGTTACAAACACAAAACAAAGGATATTTTACAAAGAACATGCAATGAAAATGTTTCAGGATGAGCTATATTAGATGTGTGTGATTTAGTGTGAATGCTTGGTTAGAAGAATTCCTTTACCTAGAACGGAACAATAGAGTTTCATCGTGTATACACAAATGACGTATATACACAATGTCTTTTGTTTTTAACTCGATATTTTATTGAAGGAAATCAATATCAGCAGAGAAGAAGGTTTACGAAGGCATAACGTTGGTCCATAATATTTACATACTTTTTGAATGCATTAAAGTAGTTATACCAATCATTGTTAAATCAGTGGGATTATGGGACATCAAAATTGTCTAAAATGATAATTATATGATAAGTTTAGGCTCTTTTGAGCATTTGAAAAGCTTCTCGTTTAAACTGAAGTACGATACTTTCATAAATCAGGAATACAAATGCAAGACGGACTCCAAATTATTTGTTAAAGATAAAAAAGTAACTTTTTTCTAAATTCTGATTTTTGTTATTTCAGGTATTCAACCGGTTTTCAGATGAACTGTACCAAAAGAAGTTGAAAGCTGGTAAACTGTTACCGGGATATAAGTATTTCACACCAAGCGATTATTTCTACAGAAACGAAGAAACAGATGCGGTAATGTTTACACATTCAAACTATTGACATCTTGCTGTGTTTTATGCGTGTTTATTTTTTGGTCACTTCTGTGCCGACACCATTTTTTATACTATTACTAATTTATGACACCTCTATTACAGTTGATCGAACCGATGACTGTGAGTATATTAGATTAAATTCAATCGCAATGACGCATTTTCCATAGCTTTAGATCGTGTCTGGTAAACATTAGGTCCAAGACCAAGCATAGATTATAGGGAATGAAAAACATGACCAATCTTTATTTTGTAATGAAGAACAATAGCAATGTACTTTTCCGAAGATATTGGTTTTGGTATGCAGTATAAAGAAGTTTCTATGAAATAGATGAAAACAGGAAGCCACCGAACACTAAAAATATAAAAAAATGCAGGCTCGATTTGTTTGAGCCTGTTCAGAAGTAGTAATGGAAATGCATATGTACTGTCCACGCCGCCACTGGAGAAAAGAGGACAAATAGGAGAGAGCAAACTAATGGTTGATCTTTAGAAAAACCACCATTGTTGTACTGTTATGAAAAAAAGATCGCGTCGAATAAGAAATGCTTTAAACTTTTTATTCACCAAACATCTGGTAAAAGCCTACTCGTTACCACAGACCCCTTTCCTCTACCCCACATTTTTAGTTTTTTGCCGGATGCTTATACAATGGTATGCATTATAATTATTTTGCAGTATAAGAAATTAGTTAGTTTCTGTAAATTCCTGACAAATATCTTTTTGTGCTTTGCACTAAGCATCAAATATGTGGCATTTTTTAAAAGATGTCTGTATCTGTACCCGATTTTCTACATCGGTTAGATATTGACTTGTTTAGAATTAAAATACGCGTTACAAAAGGTTGTTTTTACATATGATATGTGTTTTATCCATGGGTTTTTATATTTGCAAAACATATTTGATACATTTAACATTATATAATATTTTATGTCTATTTAACATGAAACGGGTCAGAGATAACCATTTTACCTTTAAAACTACCAGACATCACTTTTGTATCCATCTTAGTAAATTGATATATCTTTTACATTCCATGTGTATTCATGTTTAATTAATATTTTGAATGTTCTTTCATAAAATTTAAAAATAAAAATATATTTAAATGTATTAAATGTCAAACTGAGAAAAGAAAACTGCAGAAACCGTCAAGAAAGGCATATCTCATGTCTTTTACAACAAACAATAAACAAAGAGTAAAAATCATATTGCATTATTAAATATGATCAAATTTATATAGAACTTATATTGTTTTGTTTACTTTAAACATATTTTATTTCCATTTAATAAGTGCATATATCCAAATACATTTTGCATCAATTGATGGAAGAAAGATCACACCACAAGTTCTTACAACATAAGTGACGGCCTTCCCCTATTATTTTGTATTTATGCTTTTGAAGCATACTAAGCTTGTATTTTTAATCGTTCATTTTCTCTCAAGTATGCTCTCTCTGCTCTTGATCCTTTGTCCTTATTTGCAATTTGACCAGTTTTCTTGTTATGAAACAATAAAATACTTTCCGAAGTTAGCAATTATAAAAATTGCCATTTTGTAGTTGCGCCCTTTAACACGCCAACAATCGAGAACGGCAATTAAGCGACCCGATACGACAAAGGTATAGATCTGTCGTTTCGGTCGGTATCACATGTACGCCATGTATGGGAAATTTTCAATTTTTTAACTGTACCTACGTGGGTACGGTCCTCAGAAGGGGCAATATCATTTGCGGAAAAAAGAATGGAGTTTAATCTAGGGGCTAGTACCTTACAAACTGAGCTCATTGACGTACAAATGTATTAAGTTTGATTTTTTTTTAATTTCCATTTTCATTTTAAAATAGTGAAAATTAAAGCCTATCATCATATTTACTCCCAAGTATAATAAAGATGATTTAACTCAGTAAAAATATATTATTTTAGAGCCAGGATTATATGAAATGTTTATCTTGTTGTATTGGTATCGTTTTAATTTCAGGAATTTCTGACGTACAAGTCTTATATGGCTGACCTGCTAGCCTATATGATCGGGATCAATGAAACAGAGAAGATTGGGCAACGATTTGTGTCAATGATCGACAATATTTATCACATAAATGTTTATATAAAGAGGGTTAGTCGATAAATATGTCACAATTTTAATCTCAAGACCCTCAAGAAGCTGTTGATTGACTAGAGTGTCTAGATTTACTGTCTGGATATGTGATAATAAAACTAAATCAGGATACCAGTCTCAGACCTTAAGCATCTGATTGGCTGAAATGGCGACTGGTCGCCATTTCAGTCAGTCAGATGCTTGAGATTTGTGACTGGTCTCCAATCTTAGATTTACTGCATGGATCTGATGTATATTATTTTAAGTTACTTGGAAATTAACTGTTCTTCACCGTCCTCAGACTTGTAGAACATTATTAAACTGAAATAATCATATTTGCCTGGACTTTAAATGCACTGATATTAAATTTATTATTACGATCACCTTTTCCTAGTGTGCGGCATATTGCGAAACTATAATGAAATTTATGGTTCGTACGTTTTTGCGAAAACAGACATTTATCGATGTGATAAAGTCTCTTCGACGGACTAAAATCGAGCTTGTTTAAACTGTTTTAAAAAATAAAATCAAGTGATCCCTGAATTATTCTGAATTTTAATCAGTTTTTCACAGTAACGATATGTTTGCAGTAGTGCGGCTGTAGAAAGTCTCCCCGTACATATAGTAAGTAGTGTTATCAGTTAATTATCAGTAACCGATGTCATGCAGTGATAATATCAACGTTATCCGATTAACCTGTTTGGGTTTTGTCCAGGCTAGTTCAGTCGGTAGCGTGATCGGAATTCCATGGCTAGCACTGTAGCCATACGGGTTCGTTCCCCACTGGGGGCAATATCATCTAAGAATGACACATGGACAATAATGCTATTCACAGTACAATTTATACGAAACGAAGTTATGATTGAAAGCTAAATTTTAACATCCTATAATTATAAAAAAGTGAAATACGCATATCAGTAATTTCCACACTTTAAAAAACACATTTACACCATGCAGCCAAAATGTATAAGGAAATGTCAGCATTAGTTTGACCAAATCGTGTGTGGTAACTCAGTTACGGGATGAATTATATTACAAACACGTTTTAGCAGCCATTTTGCGTTTGCGTAAAACCTCGTTTTACAACTTTAGGGTGTTGTTGTTTTTTTCAGGTATTTTTCACCGATGATACTATTGACGCCTCCGAAGAGATAACCAAGTGCAACAAAAAGTATTCACTGGATTATTTACAGGACAATTACAATTACAACATATCATGGAGATCCCTATTTAATAGCCTCTTCAAGAATTCGCCATTTTTGCACAACTACACGCTCTGTTCTGTGGCGCTGTCTAAAAACTTGATTGACGTTCTTTCCGGATTTTCTTTCTCGACAATTAAACAATACATCATCTTCCAGGTTTTGAGCGAGAGTGATATATCGCTTCTTCTGCCATCTAAAACACCAACCTATGAAAAAACTTCTGTAACGTATGGTGCCTTATTTGGAAATGAGTGTGCCCATTTGTCAGAACAATGTTGTATAAGACAAATATCCAGGCATATACCCATGTATTATATGATAGTTAATCATACGTCCGACAAAGTAAATGACGCCCTGGAGCGTTTATTTACAGACTTGATCTCAAGTATTGAAAGAATAATTAGAGACTTATATTGGATTCCAATTAAGCAGAAACAATATTTCTTTAAGGAACTCCAGGGGATCGCTATGCGTTTAGAATGGAAAGCGAGTGGTGATAAATCGTTTATGCATATTCTTCGAAATGTGACCTACAATTATTTCCAAAATATGCAATTAATGGTGAAATACAGTACTGAGAAATTGTTGTGTGGACAGGTCACGTTTAAAGATCAAACTAAGGACTCTTCGATACTCTCTATGAAGAACAAAGTTTTAGGTTCGTTATTTTTTCGAACGGCAAACAATTATTTTAGATAATTTCATTAAGGTTTTGGATTCAGTTTTTGTTTACAATACTGAGTTTATTAACGTCGGTTATTGATCTTAGATTGGAATATTAAGAAGAAAACATATATTTACAATATAGATGGAATTTTGCATCCATTAATAATACAATCGCTACAACGTTCGCTAATTTATTTATTTAAAGTGTTTATAATCTAAACTGTAAAGTTTCGAAACTGACCAAAATTTAAAAAGTTATATATCATTCTATCCAAACAATAACATTTTTAACTAATCAGTATCCGACAAGAAGTCGGATAAAACCACTTAACATGACAACCAGCATAGTCTTTCTATGGATTTCACGTATTTTGTTTTTAACGCGTTTAACAGTCAACACAAGAAATAACACCGAGGGATTTTTGCTTGTTATTTATTATTCACAACATCTTCAAACTGCTGCAGATGTAAGTTATACTACCATAAACCTCTCAAGTTAGTTCCATTTCAGAAATACCAATATCAGCGTTGGAAGTCGAGTTTTTGCATGCCTTAGCAATCCCAAATATATGGATGGCTTCCATGGGAACGTATATATCGGAGGCAATAGCGCAATTATTCGACATTGAAGGTAATTAGATTGTCGTCGAGTAATCAACGTCTCTACAAAAAGCTTATTAGGACAAACGAGGGCTAATTTACAGATAATGGGATTGTAACTCATCCCAAACTCGTAGACAAATGGATTATCGTTGATTCCAATTTATTGATAGATATATCTAAAAGATTGGATCTCGTACTACTCGGTAAGCAAGAGGAGGAAATATTGAAGAACTAACAAAGCTTTGTGTAGTGGGTTATCTCTTTTTTGTTACGTTTGTTATAATAGTGAGCCAGTTTAGCTACATTAACACTTTTAATAATGTAACTGTATAATTAATTGCGAATTGTACTTAATGAATAAAGAAACATACGTTGACATTATTTGCAATATCCTGCGAACATGTTGATCCAAAACAATAAAAATCTGTCAAGGAACTCTCTCGGTTACAGTGCACGTGGAACTGTACCGAATGCCGCATTATGCGATTGATTAACGACGTATCCCGGGAAAATGATGAAACGTGAAAAACCACATATTTAAAATTTACCCCGCGTTTCCTTTTCCCTTAAATATATTAATGTATTTATTTCTTAATATTTTATGAAGCAACACAATGATAACACATAACACATTTTAAGCGGCATCTGTTTTTCGTCGTTATGCCTGGTTGTTTGTATTAAACACTGTGTATCATTATTTTCCAGCCCTGTTGAGATTCTTAACAGAAGAGAAGATTGACCACCGAGTTGCTCTAACTATAGCCTTCAGGTTGCAATGTCTTCTAGACGAGTATAAGAAATACCCTCTTCTAGATGACAATGAGCGCGTTCATTATGTGAGATTTGTTTTAATACTGTTGTTTTTATTGCTGATTTTATTGAACAACTCATGGGCGAATCAGAAGGGGGTTTCAGTGAGGTTGCTAAATCCGCCTTTTTGGTCAGCAATAATTGATTTTCTTGGCGATTTTTTGCCAGAAAGTTGGAAATTTAAACTACCTTAAAACTGACCTAAACGAGCCCCCTTTCTAGAAATCTTGCTCTTGCGACCCTGCCCTGCACACAATTTGAGCCACGTTTTTAAAATCAACGATAATAAGAATAATAAGAAGGTAAGTTTCTTCCAATCCTACAGTTCCATGAAAACCGTACAATATGCAAGTTTTAGAATAAGTAAGAAGTCACCGGTCAAACGTGTATGCGACACCTCTTGCACGAAAGTATTTGAATTCATTGTTCATTTTAAAAAAATCGACATGCTATTTTTATTTTCAGATAATCTTCAAAAAAATTATTGTGTGAAAGTTAATAAGAGATACTAAAAATTATTATTATAATTAAACCTGCAAACTACAAAATGAGTTTTTAATAAACTTGTAACGAAAGTAGTTAAAAACATGCACACGAAACTATCAATTCTTGAAGATGATACATTATATTTTAATATACTATTAGCAACTAAAACATTACCAAATTAGAGGCAATTATGTTGTAGTACATAAAATGTTAATTACAAAACAAATTAAAAATTTAAGTTCCCATGCGTCCCTTTTTAATTTTAATATTCAATAATAAGATGTTAATGGTAAATTCAAAACCTATTAAAAACCTATTTAAGTTTGGTTTCTTTAAAATGTGTGTTCGTGTCTATGAAATAGTGAAATTGAACACAGAGAGAGAGGGGGGAGAGAGAGAGAGAGAGAGAGAGAGAGAGAGAGAGAGAGAGATTTTATTTTCTCTTACATATATTTTCAATTTGTTTTATTTAAACATTATTTTGTAGAAATGAATGAGAAGGGGACTTTGAAAGCCACCGTAAACAACAAATAATGAAAATATTACATGTTTGGTTTGACTGAGCCTGCTCATGGGCAGTTATTGAAATGCATATTACTGCCTTCGCCGCTTGCCCCGGGTTGAGCGCAGCTCAATATTTACACCAGTAAACAGTACAATTTTTATCCATCCCAAAAGATGGTTAGAAGCTTTCAGTATTAACATGGAGATAATAAAGAATTCGGATTAAATTTGTACACCCACTCGGACTGTAAACACAGCTCGTTTTCAATTCGCTTTTGGCCTACGGAAACTTCTAAAAGAAGCAAAAACGTGACCAGTTAGAACATATTAAGGACTGTGTAATTGTTCGGGTAGGGGAGTTTGAGACATTACTTCCGTTGTATCTTTGTGCTTATCAGCACCCGTCTAGCAACATTTTTTTGATTTGTTAATGCTTAAATACCTGTTACATAACGAATAAGAAACGCACATTTTATCTGTAAGTTTTTTGACATTCTAAAATTTAAAAAAATCCTAACGATATACTTACTTCTGTTTATTCTGCAAAATCCAATTTCTATTTGCAACTATTTCTATACTTCAATACGAGTTTGCTTTCTAGAGCCTTTAACGTAATTATGTTACGTAATTGTTGCAAACGAGTAAAATTTTGAAACGTGGCTATTAGTAATATTATTTGATAGTTCGTAATTGTGTCCAAATAAAGAATTCTGGTTAAGACCGTCCGATGGACTTCGTCTTATCATAATATATGTATAATCTGCATTTCAGGTCAGAGGTGACCTCACTAAAAGTGCCAATTTTCAAGACAGTCTTTCTCTTCGTGTTGTATATAACGTGAGTATAAATTGTTTTCAATACAATAAATGTGTGCAATTGTTAGTATATAACTTTAAAAAAAATGTTATAATGAAAAGAATTAATGCCTAATTACGTACGGTCATCATCTAATGTGGCTTAATCTTTGTTCTTCAAGTAATTGATATTCCATGTAAGGTTTTTAAGGAGCACAAGAAGTATTCTCTTTTCGCACGAAATACTTGTATTTGCGGATTTTCAAATTAAGGTTTTTTTTAAGTTTTGCGACATATTTTAATATCGTATTTCAATAACTGAATTTGCTGTTTCAGTACTTCGGAAAATAATTTTTAACTGTTGTAAGGGTCGTTTACGGTCGTCATTGCACTGTCATGATCATATACATTTTCAAAATCTCTTTATTGGCAAGATGCAGTTCAATAAACTTTCTAAAACTAAATGTTGTAATGTATCTTTATACTGTAAATATACAGTTTAGGATTTTGATAACACGTACGAGTTAATATTTTGTTATTCAAACACAAGAGCTAGGCAGAGGAACACCAGCCATAATTGTTGTTTTTTGCAGACTTACCTCAAGTGGAAACAAGACAATTCAACTAGATCTATCCTCCCGGGGATCGACCTTACACAAGACCAATTGTTTTTCGTGTCTTACGCTCAGGTATATAGTAATGTACTTTTCTTCATTTTGTAAATTTTCTCTTCTTCGCAGTTTCATCATTTATGCAATGTTTTATGGATTAAAGAACAATCTTTCAATGTTCTTTGAATTTCTATGGATCATTTATCATGTCTGTACAAACGATATAAATGTTAGCAATCACTACCTTTAAACAAAAAAACATTTATACAATGATCATATGAATACATGGTTTTCATACTGTTACATGATAATGGGGAGTACATGTACGTAAAGTAAATGATTACTTGGGGTCTTATGTTTATACTGTTGACACTTACAAGAAAATATATCATTTATTATGTTTAACAAACATTTAAAACATAATATCTTATAATTTATGATATTTTCTAGAGTTTGTGTGAAAAGACGAGCCCACGAGGTGTCAGAATGTTCTACGTAGACACTGAAGAGGAGCACCAATCGCCGGGAAAATATAGGTCAGTTCCATGAGTTATCTTCGTGGTTTAGAATATCTGTGTGCCCGAAAATCTTTGATTTGATCAGCCTCAGAGATACAGTACTTTTATTTATGTTTGTGGCTAAGAAACTTGAAGACTGTTTATAAGGGGCAATTTTATGCTTAATACTTTGTTCATGGATCAACATCACACTGGATTAAATTGTAGATGGCTTACAGGATAGCATCCGAAACTCACAAACATACTGCCATTTTAAATAAAGTTTGGCGCTCATTTAACATGTTTGTTGTGTAGGAACTTGATAATTAATTGGTAGTTTTTGCTGGGTTTTCTTAAATTATATCCTATCAAATTCTTCACTCGATTATTCCCCACGAATATGCGAGTCGAGTCAGTAACTTTGAATATTAATTTTTTTATGTAAATTAGATGATTTGTAAAACACCCTACATAGACTTCTCGGGTTCTTAAATTAATTGCGGTTACAAAAGGACTATTTTTAAATCTGCTTTTAGGTAAAACCTACTTACATTGTATAGGCCATATGATTCTTTGCTAAAATTTGTATAACGTTCCTTAGTTTTCATAATTCAATCTGTTCCTATTTGAAACAAAATCATCAAAGGTTTAGACTATTTGTGAAAAGATTTCTTCGAAAAGTTGTTTTCCTAGTTTCTAGTAACGCACGAAACATACAAAATGTATGAAATAAGAACGCTGATACGTTGCGTGTGTTTAGGTACAAATATTTTTCACAGATCGTTGTGAGTAATTCAAAATGTCAAACTCAAATATAAGAACGGCTAATTATAGTCATTATAACAAACATGTTTGAGCTATGCCACTGTAAACGTAGGTCACGCATTACCATTAATTTTGTAATAATATAGCTCATTTAACATATTTTACTTTCGGAGTTATAGGATTCCACTTCTAGCAAAGCTTACAAGAAATAGTAAATCAGATTTTCTTATGAAATAGTTGTCTGTACAATAGGCTGTAGTGTTAATTTAGAAGTGTCATGTGGAGCTAGATAAATGAATACAAATTATATATAAAAATGAGTTCGATGTTGTCGATTTGAACATTTCCGAACGGACGGATTATTATTATTATTATTATTATTATTATTATTATTATTTAGCTTTTATAGACAAATCCTCAGAACTTATAAACTATCACAGCCTAATTAAATCCTCTAATCAGAAAGGGCATAATCATCCCTTTCTTGTGTGTTGTATGCTTCACATGTGTCTTGGTGCTGTTAATGTTTGGTGAGGTAAAATGGGGAATTTATTATTGGTAATTGGTGAATCAAACTGTTGTCTTCAAACCCTTGAAATTAGCAGAATTTTGGGATTTTTGATCCTTGTATTTGGACTCATGAATATACGAAAACTGTTTAGTATAATTTTGTATTTCATCCAACTAAATCAGATACTATGTAATACATACTAGGAAATATAAAATTAAGAACACCTGTCCAACTATATTTAAAAAGAAAACATCACCACTTAAATTCTGTTGGAGTGTGTGAAATATATTTTCATACATCAACTTGCAAACAATGTGTCTATTAAATGAGGTTCTTAAATAAGAAGGGGCACATAAAGTAGTCTAAAATCTCAAGCCGTCTATTGGAGAAATTAAAACAAGTCTCCAATGTGGCGGCTAATCAAAGGCTTGAATTTTGAGACTGTTCGCCAATCTCAGGTTAATGATAAAAAACGCTGTCTTTTTAACAAGTAATTTGTCGAGAAACAAAAAGTAAAACTTTAAAGTAAATAACAGTTTTACTAGCATGGTTACAATAAAAGTAAGATAATGAATAGTTAGACGAGTCAGCAAAGACTAACGTATATAAGTAACAACATTCAGGGTTGAAGGTTATAAAACTGAGTTTGGAAACCAGTCTCAAATCTCAAGCATCTGATTGGCTGAAATGGCGACTGGTCAGATGCTTGACATTTGAGACTGGTTTCCATGCTCAGTTTTATAACCTTGGACACTGGTATGAATGTTAGTAGTATTTCACATATTTTTAAATCGTTTACTAAATCTTATGAGTTAAATGTTATCTTCCCAATTAGTTACCTTGTAAATATACAGGGATTTCAATAGATGCAGATTCTTGCCTTTTGATGCAAGCAAATTTGAATTTTTCCACTTTTGACCTCACCTGATTCTGAGCTTGGGGTCATTCTGATACAGATGAATTCAGGAAAAGTGGTCCGATTTTGCAAGAATGAAGATCAATATTGCGTCTGTTGCATTTTATATAAGAAGTAAACACTTATATGACCATTGAAAATAAACTAAAATGATATAAAATTATTTTTAATAAGTAGTAATATTCACTGAATAAAAGATTTGAATCCGGACGATCTGATTTTGACCCCTTGAAAATTCTCAACAAGGATCAGATGACCCCTGGTTTTCAAAAGCTATTGAAATCCCTGAATATATTTTTATATTATGGTTGTAATTTTTTTTTCGAATTTGAAGTGTTCTATTTAACACTTACGTTCGAATCGGTTGTTGGTGGTGTTTTTTTTTAATTGTCCGCATCGCTAACGCTCATGCATTCAAATCAGTTCTCGTGAAATTACACTACAAATTATTTTAAACGATTAAACAATGTTGATTGTTTTCATTTAAAGTATAATATTTTAAAACCTTTTCTATGTTTTGCAGGGTGCTGGGGACATTGTTACATTTCAAGAAGTTTGCTGATGCATTTAACTGTCCACTGAACACAACGATGAATCCAAGGGATAAATGTTCTTTCTTCTAATATTTATACATGTATGCTTCATTTTGTTATTAATGAAAACGGTGATAAATATTTATTTTTAAATCCATGTTATTAGTACGAATAAAATTTACATTAGTGTGTATGTAATATAATTATATAAGAAGTATTGTTATAAGTATGTTTTCAGTTTACATAAATTAACAGTGATATATAAGGATTTATTATTATTTATACCATTATTATGATTCTTTGCTAAAATTAATCATTAAAAATTCATTATAAATATTATGTACACTGAGCAACATTTTTCGTTCTATTTTGTTCAAATATTCCTTGGGAGAAAACAAACTATGTTCAGGAAAAGACCATTTTGTTGTGAATTTTGGATTTGGGGGTAACATTATCTCTGTCATTTATAATTCGATTGTTGCAAATAGATGTTAAGGGATATAGAATATTGAACTGTGTATAATGATACGATATGTACTTCTCAGACACTTTACTTTTCTAACTGACCAACTTTGCGATCGGTTTTATATAGAGGTTTTCTAACAATATTTGTTATTAACATGTATTCAGTTTATGTTAGTTTAATATTGTTTTCTAAGGGGTAGTATTATGAGTATGTATTCAGATTATGTGTGTTTATTAGATGACAAAGGCACTTTGAAAGGCACCGAACATGACAAAAGGATCAGTTTGATTGAGCCTGTTCATTGGCAACAATGGTTAGTATATCTCCGCCCATGTCGCCAAGTTCCATGTCTAGCACAACCAACTCAATATTTACCTCATGATTGTTAAACAGTTAATTTCAATCCATCCCAAACGACGGTGCGCAAAG
Source organism: Corbicula japonica (assembly GCA_038501625.1). Lineage (NCBI taxonomy): Eukaryota > Metazoa > Mollusca > Bivalvia > Venerida > Cyrenidae > Corbicula > Corbicula japonica. The sequence continues at coordinate 2,118,896 of JAZAYU010000004.1, forward strand.
TTATCTAAGTGTTCTTGTTTTGAGTATAATGCAAGTTGTTATACATGTATGTATGTTGTCTTATTTATGTAAAATTGTATGTGAAACTTCACTGCATCGAATAACATATAGATGGCATATCATTTAAGTCTTGATAGAATAAAATATTAAGATTAAAAAATTGAAATGTAATTGTTGTTTATAATGGTTTAATGGTAAATTCGTGCATGCTTTCATAATGCAAAATCTGCTTTAATTTGAAAAAAGTCATGTTAGTTTTATAACATGAGTGAAAATAAATATAAAATACCATACAGTTGTAGTTTTTCTGCTGATGACAGCTTATATTATTCACTGCAGAATGCAAAAAAAACAATTGCTTCAGATTTTAATAATTATTAGTTATACACTTCCAAACTAGTGCAGAAGAACATAAAAGCAAAGATTAAAGACCAGGGATTCATACGAAGAATCATTGAAAATAGAACCATAATGCTAGTTTGCCTTACTTCTACACATTCAGATGTTAATTGGTTAATTTAGAACGATTTAAGTTTGAGAAACGTTAATGGTTTTACATGTACAAGCCGTAAATTTTCTCAAATGTAGACTCTGAAGATATCGCTCGCGGGATATCAACATAAAAAATCGTCCAATGTTCAACCAAAATCCTCTCGATCATCGTAATTTTAAAAGATTGTCAATCCCATTTCAATAGAAAAATAAAGGATTCACGTGTTAATGGATAATTGGATATAAATTGTAAAAGAAAAAAGTAAAATAAGCTTATCGGGAAAAGCCACATTCAGAAAACACAGCATCGCCACCTAGGCAAAGTTTGTGAAGTTATAATAGGAATGTTTAATACAGAGCAAATAAGACCATATAATCTTGATAAAAATATTTCATCACTCCCTCGTACTGGAATTAATTTTCGGGTAGGTTTGTGATGAGTTAATTCACCAAAGAAATGTGGTGTTTATTATCGAAACCCCTTTTGTGTGGGCATGTAGGAGTTGTGCGCATCCTGGTTTAAACCTGGTTCAACCTGGTTTAAACATCAAGTGTTTTATTGAATTTATTAAAAACAGGTACATACACAAGCTAATGAATTATAGGTTAGTTGTATTTGTAAGAACTTTGAACAAAACAAGTCTCTAAGATTCTACCTCTTTTTTGCTCTTTTTCAGTCATGACTCTTTGTTATTTTGAACACTTTTTTGGAAAGACAGTCCGATAATAATGTCGTTTAACGAAGAATGTGTTATAATTAAGACGACTTTCTCAAAATGCCTTCAACATCTCTTAATTACCACAACATTCCCCTCTGAGGTCTAGAATATATATTAGCACTATAACAGTTACAGTCAGAGCCTAGTTAGTTGAAGTAATATCGCAGAGACTGGAGTTATTCCACTCGTTATCAGCATTTCTTTCGCGACCATGCTTCACAAAGTGTCATCTTTACGCCTGATGAAAAGCCCGATAAGTGGTTATTGGCTGGAAAACATGACAATTATTTGATTACTCGGTAGACATTGACAAGTCTCGGAAGATTGCTAAAACTATTTCCTTAAAGTCGCAGTTTGGCAGTCGTCAAATTAGTTGTATTACTTTACATTAAGTTCTAGAATTCACCGGAAACTCTGTTATTTCTTTACATGTTAAGTGACTTTTTATATTTCTATATCTAAACATATTTTTGCAATTAAATGGATGAGTAATTATACAATTGTATGAAAAAAGCCAATGTTCTTGGGCTCTGGCGAATATTGGTCTAGGAAAGTGTAAATGAAAATAACGAGACAGACAGATCTACAAACTTGAAGAAATAGGATCACACATGATTAAGACACGACAGAGTCTTAAAGTGATACTCTATCGAGAAACCATGGTATTGCCGCATTGAAACGATCAGATGCAAAACTTATTACTTATTTTCCATTGATGTGTGCTTTAACCAGTTGTTGCGCCAACTTCCCAGTCCCCACATATAGTAATCATTTAAAACTTTCAAACACACTGACATGAATGTGACTTGATCTTTAAAATTTGTAACAAGTAAAAGTGCCAGATGACCTGCTGGCGAAGTTCATGACAGTTTATTGAGAAATTACTGAATAACAGTAAACTTCGTTTCTCCCATTCATTACAATTGTGCCAGACTTGAGTTTTGGTAGACTAATAATTCAACTTGTGCTTATTTTATAGACAATCTGTCGCCTGGTAGATTAAAAAGGAAACATGCTTACTAGAAAAAGCCACACTCAGAAAACACAACCTCCCCGCACAGAAAAAAACGAGACTTAGAGGAGAAGAGAGCATGGTTTAGAAAATGATCAATTTCAAATAAGACACTACAAATAATTAATAAAAAAAGGAACCTGGTGGTAACCTCCTTGGAATGGTCGGTGGCAAAACAGATTGTCACTGAAGGTTTAAATAGGGTTCTAGGGTGCACTATCCTCACACCTGCCTTGGAATGGTCGGTGGCAAAACAATTTGTCACAGAAGGTTTAAACCAGGTTATAGGGTGCAATAACCTCACACCTGCCTTAACAAGTTCCCATATGAACAAGTACAAGTTGTCATGGTCAATAAGCTCCAACCCCTGAACTCGGTCCAAGGTTCTAGATAAGTAAACGTAAATTACTACCCATGCATCCTAGTCCCGGGTCGAGTGCAACTCACAAGTTCCACAAGAATAAATTACACATGTTCATCCATTCCAATCCAAGCCTATTAGTTAGTGTGTTTATGAAAACATCAATGCGGTATTTTTCGATTAAAACCATCTGATGAACAGCTGTGTCTAGTGTGTAAAGAAAACTAGCTTTGCTCTAAAAACAAAACATTCTGCGGAAGTAAACAGCGTAAAATATTAAGGGAATCTACGAAAATATATCATGCGCATCACAAAAGAGCCTTAAAGCAAACCATAAAAAGGAACGAAGAACTCCTTTGGGATTGAACAATACACAAAGTTATAGAAAAATAGAAAAGTATTTTTTCTGTATATAATTGTAGAAAGTTATTTTATCAGCCAGAAAAAAAACGTTGCAAAATATACTACCCTTAGTTGATACTTGGGTTTTTATCAATTAGAAGTTGTTGGAATTTCCTTCAAACCCTTAAAAAATAAACGTATACCAGTAGCATTTTTTTGTTTGCACTTTCTAATCATATAATTGTTTCATATACAATATTAATTCCATCAATAAACTAGCAAGGTTTCATGGTAAACATACTCTTGCCAGCACAAATAAACGACAGTTATCAGTGTACTGGGCCCAAGATCATAAAACTAAGTTTTGAGATCAGTCTCAAATCTCAAGGATCTGATTGGCTGAAATGGCGACTTGTCGCCATTTCAGCCAATCAGATGCTTGAGATTTGAGACTGATCTCCAGATTTAGTTTTGTGATCTTGGGCACTGGAAGATGATTTACTAGAAGTAGACTTATTAATATTGTCGGATATTGTAATAGTCATTAATATTACTACGCTTCGTTGCTGTTTCTTGCAATTTTCTAATGTTATATTACGCAAAACTCAAGTTAAATATCAGTTTTTAATCTTTCTTTATGTCGTTATTGGATAACTCCCCATATAAGTATAGTTTATTGTGATTTTGACAACAGTGACAGGAAAAACAATTATTGTTTTTTTCCCAGCATGTTTTCGGAAGTTTTCAAACAAAATAGTTTACTCATAAAGGCTACATCTGGACTCTGACAAAATAACGGCTTGTTTTGCCATACAGGTCCATTGAAAACAATGCGTTCAAATCTCAGTCATCTTGCACTAGTTTCTGTTCAACACTGATTTTAAATTTGTTATTTTGTAATGTGAAGAGCATGTGTATTGTGCAGTGTTGCATTTGTACTATTTAGCTCTTAAGTTAAAAATCAAATTTGTACAAATATTTTTTGTGTGGCTAGAAGGACTTCAGTTAAACTTAATTTCACACACAGATTCCTTTTAAAGCAAGCGTCGTATTTAAAACTGTGGTTCTAACATAAGGTCAGTTCAGTGTATATTGTGTCAAACGGCATTCGTACATGATAGACATTTACTCCACCAATTGGATCACCATCCCATCACTGATCCATTTTATTATTAGATTGTATATGCACATTACATCGTTTTCCCAATTTTTATTTTTTTCGGATTATCGCAAGTTCAAATTGTATTATTCTTCCATGTTTATACCGCTTATTAACCTTTTAAGATTTTTTTATGTGTTGTTGACATTAGTGTTTCATTTACCTCCCCCCTTAAGTACTTTCATCCCACTCAAATACCCCTTCCATTTCAAACAACCATTAGATTGCTTCTTTGTTCGTTTTGCATATGACATTGCTCTTCTATTTACTGCAACATTATATCATTTTTTAGAATGATCTTGGTCCACTATAATACAACTGAGGACGGGGACAAGATTGCATGCTTTATCCATTTACTCCTTCACTCGGTCACCATTTTTTTATTGATATTAATATTCCATACCTGAAACATCCTTAACAATGGTCTTTAGTACACAAAATACTTTCATTCTATTATACCCCCAAACCACCCATAAGCCTTCACCCTAGGGTCATAATTATCATGGGGGACTTTTCGCATTAATTTTCACGATATAGAGACATCTTCATTCTCCGTACATTGCAGTCTAATCCGAACATTACAGCTATGCGCATTGTAGTGGCATGTAAGTACTGGTACTTTAGTCTGTTCGTTCATTCATCCGTCCGCATTCGTTTCTAGTACATAGTTAGTCATACTTTGCCGGATTTTGGGCAAGACAATAGCTAGAGGTCTTGTAACTGAATCCGTCGCCAGTCCTGTGAGGGTTGTCTAGAGGTCTAGAGATCCGGTTGTCAATTTGTACTTTAAATAATCACGTTTTATCTTGTCATTGGCCCAGTTTCAAGAGTGTACCCGAAGTCTTTAACAGTATGGCAAATGTCAGTTAAGCTTGCATGCAACGAAATGTAAACCTCATAAAATGTAGCACGCGAGACACAGCCATCCAAAAAAGAAAAATTTACAATTATCATAACCAATACCATCTCTTTCGTCATATATTTCAGTGGTTACCAAATAGTTGCAATAGAAGGATTTAGAATTTAGGTCAAGAAAAGTTGTTTTACTTTACCAATTTTTGCTTTATTAAGCTATATTTCTTCAGGGTATACTTTTCTAACCAAAATTGTTTACCTATATTTAACAAATCTTCAAGATGCCATGTTGTAACTTTAAACGCTGTTTTCATCTTATCTTGATATTCGAATTTAAAATAACGTAAACTACTTTTATAACAGTATAAAAAGCAGATCGACTATAGCGGTTGTAGAATTAGTAAACATAGGGTTTAAAAAATGTAAGAAATCTAACGAAAATATTATTATATTAGAAAGAGGGCAATCGATGAAGTCTTGACAACTCCATTAAGAATAACTATCAAAAACCATCAGTTAAAAAGTCTCTGTATTCATTTCAATAATGAAGGTTTTGTTTTCGCCTATAAATGTTTATTTTCAATAAGATCTCTTATTACGTTATGAGGAAGTCGAAGAAAAAGAAAAATGTTTGCTTTAAGCTTCTTAAAAATGGGATAAAAAGATTTTTTCCTGTGGTTTCAAGAGATGATATATTTAAGGCAATGATAGTTTAGTATTTGTACAAAATCTTAAGTTGCCGATTTTGATTGTATATGGAGTTATGTGCGTTTTAGGCAGACAGTACACAGTAAATACTTTGTCTTGTTTCGGCTCAACACTTATGTTAAATTTTGTTATTTGGTTCAAATGATCAAATTTATACAAAAACATTTGTGAGTAACTTAATGGGACGTCATAAGAACTTGACTTCACACAAAAGTTCCTTTTAAAGCAAGCGTCGCATTAAAAACAGTGAATATAATACGAATTTTTAAAGTTTAATAATAAAAATATTATAAATCGCTATATACTTTAGCGTATATAAAACGAAATCTAGCTATTGCAACTTTGGTTGTAGGTGATGTATTCTGCATTTTTAGTTTTTGACGTCAGCTTTTTTTGTTAAAATTCAAATCCGAGTCTCCCCAGTCTTTTAAAAAGTTGAGCAAAGTGCCAACAGAATGTCCAAATGTAGTTATAGATGAAAGCCATCGAACACGACAAATACGGAAGGCTCTGTTTGACTAAGCCAGTTCATGGGCATAATGGAAATGCAAAGTAATTCCCAAGCAATGTAGGCGCAACTCATTGTTTACACTCGTAAACAGTACCATGTTTGATCCGTCCCAAACTACTGTGTGCATATGGCAGTGAGCATTGAATCTTCAGTGGGGTATGTTCATATTTATACCATTCCATGATCAGCGGCGTATGTCCCCGGATAAAGAACGGGTTTTCAATTTGCCCTAAATGAGAAAACAATGGGCGGAACTAAAAAGAATAGATTTTTGACAGGGTATCTGAGAATATAAATCCTGCGTATAATAGAGAGACCACCAAAGGCAAAAACTAAAACGCAGGAGGTATACCCTTGTGGTGATAGAACACCGTCTAAATCTACACATGCTGTGATATTATAACTATTACTACAAGCTGAACCTTTTCTTTTGTTTACCATAAACAGTTCATATTTCCTCACTAACGAACAATTAAAGTCCATGTATTGTTGGTTGTTTTTTGTCGAAATTATCGTGATAAGCAAATGAGCAATAGGCCTAGTTGATAAGAAACTGGATATAAGATATAAAAATAGATGCGGCAGCAAATGTGACGTGTGACAACAGCCAATCAGAGTCCTCTAGATTTGGTTAACAACAGTCGATTATTTTTCGATAAAGACTGGGTAAGAGTCATTTATGTTTTTATAAAGACTGAGTAAGAGTCAACTGTAAAATAAGTGTGTTCGATCTTTCCGTTACTAAAATTTCTTTCCGTTGAATCTTTGTACAAGTCATGTGACTTATACAAAATGGCAGACGCACCACCTCCTGCAGAAGGAAATGCAAATCAAGCTCCTGCAGTTACCGTGAGTGTAAGCCCACGTATTTTATGTGTAATCATTCACAATTCGTCCCCAGATTTAACATATAAGATTGTCAGTTAATTCATATGTATTTAACGAAACGGAAAACTGTCCCGTTTTCTGAATGGTACTCTGGCCTAGGTAATTAATGAATGTTATCCTAGAATTTCTTAATGTAATTCTGATTTGTTGTTATGCAGTGTTTTGAAAATTATCAGAAATTAAGAAAAAAGTTTAATTTCAGTTTGACACCATTTTCTTCAAAACAAATTAGCTGACAGATCTACATAGAGCACGAGAGCTCAATTTAGCTTTTAAAAATACCGTTTTAATAAAAAGTTTACAGTGTTAAACTGCATTTAACTTTTATTTATTGAAATTTATACAAAAAGTTCCATTAAAGAACGGCTTATGAAATTAGAAATAACAACTTCTAGTTTCTACCCTTTTGAACTTGTATAATGCTGACACTGTCCAGTTTTGTCGCCTTTAGCTTTGCTGATGTTTGAGATAATTCTCTCTAGTGTATATAGTATTTTTTTCTCATTTTTAATTTTTGCACTCCCATGGTTAATTTCAAGTCAAAATAAAGAAAATGAAGTAGCTATAAATTTTTATTATTTTCACAGATCTATATTAGCCAAATCATAAAAATCACAAATTTTCATTAGATGACTGGCATTATGTCAATGTTTTCTCAAATGAGTGACACCCAACACTAATTTAATTATTCAATTCTTTAAAAGTTCTGTCATCTGATTATATACATGCAATATAATATTTTCATTATAATTGTTAACTCTTCAGGTTCACACTACCAGTAAAATAAAGCCACCAATATGATGCAATAAACAATAAATACATTTTAGTAGATGTCATGTACCAACAGTCTCAGTAGCTTGGTAAAGCTTCCGCATGTTAAGTCTGAGGTTCATGTCTTGGTTGAGGCTACTCTTTCCAACCCAAATCTGTATCTTTCAGTAATCAGTATGAAAATGAAAATAAAGTATCAGGGTTCACAGTAAACATTACCAAAAATTTATGTTGCCGAATGATTTATCTTGAAATATTGAGAGAGTTTTAAAGTCATTATAACAGTATGACTAAGACAAAGAACATTTGCATGTGAGTCACTGTCAGTTAAATAGAAGAATTTATAGTTTGATATAAATGTGTAAAAAAACATCAAATAGCAAAATAATGTCAATCAAAAAGGTTAATGAAAAGTGACAGATGATTCTGTGCTGATATTTGTGTTGTTGTACATCAGCAGTGGACTTTAACTATTGTGTTTTTCCTTCTGTACTTGCCATAAACATTGAAATTTGTCATTAAAATAATCAGTTTGATAATTATATGTAAATAAAAAATACTGATCTCGTCATAATTTAGGACAGAGGAGGTAACCTTGACCTCTGTGAAAAAATATCATCTTTCTTTATTCAATGTCCAGATATGTGCAAATACCACAACTTAAATTACCGGTAAGAATAAAATATAGCAGGGCTTTCCCCAGGCAATTATGGCATACCGGTGCCAGGATGCCTTAATTTCTAAACTAACATTTACGGGACGCTTATAATCTGCCGGTATGCCATAAATCCTGGCCAGGATGCTATAAAATTCAATAAACATGGTCAATAAACATGTCAAATTACGAAACTTTCTCGCCAATTTCAAGCGTTTCTCTGATATTGTTAAGCGTCTACTGTACAAGATCACACCTTACAATATTTAATGAGCATCTGCTGTGTATCAGAAGTCGGATAGTTGGATGAGTGTCTGTTGAATACAGAGAAGACGGTCGTAAATCAACCAATTAAGAACAGATTATCTCTGCAGTTATGATGGCCTAAATGAGATTAAAATCGTTATATTGTTCTTTGATGACCTGCTAACTGTGAAGTTGTGATCATGTAAGCGGTAAATGATAATCTTGTCACTTTTATTAACAGGTGATTACAGAAGGTTTATTATAACAAATAATAACCAAAAATGAAGACGATTTTAAAGTAATTTAATGCTATAAAAGTACTTACTGTACATCTTTAAATGGCCATTCTATTGAACATGTTGACTTTCCAACATACACTGCAACCTCTTTATAACGCGCTTCGTTTAGATCCGCGCTCCATTATAACGCGGTCGTCCCGTGGATCCCCTATTTTTTTTCTAAGTCCATATTTTACCATGAAACGGCAAAAAAATAGAAACCGGAAGTCATTTTTATCGTAAAACGGCAAATAAATCGAAACCGGAAGTCACAATTGTAACATGTACATAAGTGACGCACACATTTTATCCCTAAAACAACCGTGTTTTAACACCTTTCCCAGTGACAGGTATCAGCCCGAGGCAAACTTGTGAATGCTTACTTACTGTTTATCATTGATCCATTACTAAATTGTGGCATTATCATAATGACAAGAACAGGTCTGCAATCAAGGGCTGTGTATGTAGTGTGAGATATGTTGCAACAAGAGACAATTGTGGCATTTTTTTTAGACTGATGTACATAAAAAATGAAGCAACAACTGTTTTTTAATAAGTACAATACAATAGCAAGTGTGTGGTAGTTCTGTGAAAAATGTACTTTGTCATATTTCAATAAAACTTATAAAACTATGTTGCTTCGTGCTAAATATATATTAATATATTTGTAAGATGCACCCATCAACCATGTGAAAATATTTTGCATGAATTAGCACATCACGCGTAGAATGCCAGGATGCCTTAAAAATTTTCTGGGGAAGGCCCTGTATAGCATCACTGAACAAAAGTTTCCAATGTATTATGTCAAGTTTTCATTTCTGGCTCAGTATATTTAATTAGGGATTGTCTTAGTTGGAGTATATGCAAAATGAAAATAATAATGGAACATGGACATGTTTGGAGTCAATATAAACAGATCTCATTTGTTTGTTGACTACACTTGTATCATTATAACTTCAGGGTCCAAAATCATAAACCTTCGTATGATTTGAGACTGGTCTCCAGTTTTAGTTTTGATTTCAGGCTGACAGATCATGGGAGAGACCATGGAGCTTAGAAGAGATGAGGAAAGGGGCCAACAACTGGTCCCTAGCTGGGGATGCAGGGGTAAGCTTCATCTAGTGCTCTTGTTGAACTCTTTAACTCCATGGGATGAGGCTGATATCCCAATCTCATGGGAGACTATTGTAGATCCAGATCAGCTTGCACATCTATGTAGTCTGATCTGGATCTACACTTTGCTTTTTGATTCATTATTTCTGACCAACAAGCCAACTGTACAGAGTATTCTAGAGACATTTCAGATTGCATAGATGTACATGCTGATCTGGATCTCATCAGTTGCATAGGTGATGAAAGGCATATAACTTAGAATTTTACCTTTTGAATTTTTTAATGAACTACCTATCTCTTGGTTTGAGACATTCCAATGAATATTTCACTGGCTTGTGTTACAGAATAATATATACATGTAGTAATTGGATTTGATTAACTGAATTACAAGCATTGAAAACCCATATCAGCCCCTCTGTCCACACAGAGCTATCAGGGTCTTCTTCACTATTCATTGTAGACCTGATCAGATTGTACAGGTTGAACTTGGTCTATGCTGGTCACATATTTTTCAAATGCTGTCGATTAAAATCCTTTTCATAGATAGAGTGCTTAAAAATTATAAATAAGGTCACCTTTTTTGTAAGTTTTCAGTTATTTGAGCATTCATGTTTGCATTGCAGAAAAGATTTCATAGTGTGTTTGTGTTTTATTTTAGTTATTGCTGTACCTACAACAGTTTTCCCAGAAGTTAATCTCAAGAACTCACGAAATAGAAAAGGAGGTGGAAAATCTTGTCCATGATTCTAAGGTAAGGTGAAAATCTTGTACATGATTCTATGGTGAGATGGAAAATTGTGTCTGTTTCTCTGTTAACACTTTATAAAACTTCAAGGCGCTATCAAAAATGTTTTATTATCCCTTTCACTGGCATAAGGACGGCATATGCCGTCCCTATTATTTTCGGCGTATTTGCCATATGGACAGCTTTTGACGTTTCTATATATAGACCAGCATGCAAAGCAGGGGTTTCTATGCTGTCGTAGGCAGATCATTGAAATATTGACCAATAATGTTATTGCTTTCGTTTTAACATGTAAACATAGTAATTACGTTGACATATCCATAAATAACCAGCCTCATTCTGACCTTGGTATTGGTATTTGTTTCTGTGGTAAAAAGATGTTGGCACTGACGACGTCAATTCGGGTTTTTGACGTTGGCAGGGAAAGGGTTAATGAATTTTTGCCAATATTTCTGCCTCTTTAGGTTTACTGATGTGCTTAGAATAATTCTTGGCTATAAACTAAGCAATAATTGAGAAGCCCAACTGTTTTGTTTTGAATTTGAGAATCTATTTCAGTCCGGAACTTTTTTCTTTAAAATGAAAGAATAATTGATCTATAATTCATCATCATTTATTTAAAAATATCTTTAATATGCTATTAAGTTTTATACAGACAGTAAATTTGTTCCCATAAAAAAGCTGGCTTAAGAAAAGTAGTTTTCGTTCATTCTTAGTTTGTGTGTTTTTTGCCTTTCAGATGACAAGTGTGCGGGTGAACAATGTATTCAATGAGTTCATGATGCTCGCTAACACACAGTTTGTAGAAAATGTAAGTTTTCATTACGTATCAAGCAACCACCCAATTACATACCCGAATCTTTGGAAAACCCAGGTTATTAGATTTGGGTATGCAATTGGGTGGGTGGGAGTCAATATTTCATTAAGTTTTTTGTTTGATTTCATTTATTCTCAGCAACCATTAAATGTGTAGAGCTTTGAAACCCCCTTAGTTTATTTTTCTGACAACACAATATCAATTATCAGGACAAGTTTCATAACTTGTGACTGTATTTTGTCATAGTTAAGCCTTTTTCAAGTAAAATTTAAGAAGAAAACCTGGTTTCATCACATTGCAGCATTTTCTTGGGATGTACATGTAGTTTTACTTAGGAATATGTAAATGACAATATTTATATTATCTTTGACTATAAATACTAACTTTTTTCTCACTATTGTCTACATCATGCGGGGAAGAAACGATAAATCTTCAAGCGTATTGTTCTTATTACAGCGGGTTTATGATGAAGATGTCCACAATGAAGCTGCAGTTCAGGAGGAAAAGAAAGCAGAAACCCAGGTAAGCAAAGGTTTGGCCCAAAACAATACAAATGTGGCCCAGAGAGAGTAATGCATATGGTCTTGAGACATTTTGTCCATGAGTTGCACATGTGATATCAGATCCAGTGTACCTATGTAATACTTTGGCCAAAAGAATTACAGGATTTTGATGTTGCTCAAAGAATTCAATATATGACATGTGGCCAGGAAAGTAACAATCTTGGGATATGTTCCAGATAGTTCTAATTTGTAACCCAAAAACCTTTTGATAAGTTTTTATGCCCACACAAAGTGGGAGGCATATAGAATTTCACTTGTTGATCCGTCCGTGTGTACATCCCGCTAATCTTGTAGCATCAACTCCTCATTAACAATCAGGCAGATTTCTGTCAAACTTGCACAGATGATCAAGCAGGATGTGTAGATGAACGTAAAGAAAAGATATTTTCCTGCAACCATTTTTACCAGAGTTATGGCCCTTTGTTACAAATTTTGTTGTAACCATGGGGGCATCAGTGTCTGAGTTCACATTCTAGTTTTTTCAAAATCCACATCATTACTTCATCAGGAAAAGCATAGAATTCAATATCTACACCAATTAACCCGTTACTACATACAGTGTATAGATGACGTAAGGGCTTGTGCAAACAGTTTAGATTCAGATCAGCAAGCATATCTGTGATTTATTAGGTTATTTCTGACCAAATTGTGAGCAGTTTCTACACTGGTCACACTTGCATAAAAAAACATATCTTTGGAGTAAAAGGTTAAATACTCTACCAGTAATTAAGCTAGTTGATCATTTTTATAGGAGAAGACAAGAGAGCAGCGCGAGGCTGAGCTTATTCCCAAGGTGTCCGAGGCAATCCGACTGGGAGTTGAGGTTATCGAGAAGGCATTTGAGAAACTTGACACCAACATTGATAACTCAGACTCAGAAGAGGATGAGTCCTACAGAGTAGATCCCATTCTGGAAGCCAAGGTACATTACTCTACACTGACATAACTGTGAAACATTCCTTATGCCAAAAAGGGGGAATAACCCTGAAAGAAAGGGAGAAAACTTGAAATTAAGTATGAGCAAAAAAAAATTGGGTCTCAAGAGTTGAGATTTTGTCTTGTATGTTTTATGAAAACAAACCTCCAATAATTCAAAAGATCTATGGAAATCTTAAAAGAAATTTGGTGTTCATATGGCACAGACTCTCTTCTAGACTGGAAGACTTGAACTGTGCCCAAGACCTTAAAACTAAATCTGGAGACTAGTCTCAGATCTCAAGCATCTGATTGGCTGAAGTGGTGACCTAGTTTTATGAGCTTGGGCAACGAATGCTCAGAGATGTGGCAGTAGATCACAATATGCCTCTTCCTGATGTTATATATTATAGGTACAATGTAATATGTGTTTGACACAAGGATTTTTGGTGGTTACATGGACTTCGTCAAACAAACAAACAAATTTGACCAGACTGTGCTTTATCTGTATGGCATAGTTTATCAAGCATTCACTGAGTCTCGTGTAATAAAAATGTTACAAGTAGTGTAAAGTGTTAAATCACCAGATTATCACTATTATTTCACCAAGAAAATTGTATGATTCACTGAAAGAAAAAAAAGTACACATACTAGTATGATTGAGAATGAATGTTCATTATTTCCAGGACCCATACTTAGACCGCACTTTGCCATATTTGATTGGGACACCAAACTTCATGCAAGATGACAATGTGGGCCTGAAAGATGTCTCTGGTAATGTATGGTTGACACTTCTTGAACCCTTCACTCCATTTTAAACCATGTTGAACCAGTGTAGATCCAGATCACCTTGCACAATAATTACTATGCCATCTGATCAGGATCTGCACTGTTTGCATCTTGATCAGAAAAAACCTTATAAATTAAAAAGGGAAAAGGATCTGCACTGATCCTGATCAGATGGCATGAATGTACCGGCTGATCTGGATCTACACTATTCTCCCATGCAATTAAGGTGTTTCTATGGAGTAAAGGGTTAAATCTCCCTTGACATTGAAGAATATACTGTAGATGCACATATATACATGGGTATAACATTTCATGGTTTTCTGTTAGACACCTTATTTGTGGGTTTTAATTTTGTGGAACTCAATTTTCTGAACTATTTTTTAGGTCAAGGTCACATTTGATGGAGTTATTTCCCTTTTTACCAAAAGTTAACATTGGCTATAACTTTGCCATTTCTTAATATTTCTTCATCAAACTTTCAAATTTTATTCCTTTTCATAACACGCTCCTGATAATACCACATTCTTTAGGTCAAGGTCACAGTTGATGGAATTATTCCCCTTTATATGAAAACTTAATGTTGGCGATAACTTTGCCATTTATTAATATTCTTCATCAAACTTTCAAATTATATTCCCTATGACAATACGCTCGTCACGATACTATAAGGTCAAGGTCACATCTGATGGAGTTATGCCACTTTTTGTACTTGCATTTTTATTCTGACAGCACCAGAGGGCGACACAAGTGTTCAACTGAACACCCATCTAGTCAATTTGTGAATCAATCAGCCCTCAAAATCCACAAAAATTGGTACCCCACAAAAATTGATGATTAACAGTAGCTTTTTTGTTCAATTCCAGTGGTAGTTTTAAAGAAAGAGTTCAGTTTCAGCCAATCAGCTATGTAGTCAAAGCTGTATTAAGCAGCCACTTAAGGGAGTGACAAAAAGTGGTTTCTTAACACAGGTGGCTGTTTAAGAAAGGTAAAAAGTAGAAGATATCAAAAATTAGAAATATTCAAACTGACTGTTTACAACAGGTGGTTTTTGAATGCTTGAGGCTGCTTAGACAGGTTTTACTGTTCACTGGTGTGAAAAAGAGTGAATCTCACACAAGAGATAGTATCAAATGCATGTATTGCACTAGTTGAAGCACACTGTTCTCAGTGATAAACTTATATAGGCTGTCTACAATTCTGATGTAATTTTGATATGTGAATGATTATAATTAAATTGCATTATACAAGATTTTTGTTTTAGTGAAAATTTACCTAGTTTGTTTTATATCTTTATTGTAATATGCTTGCAGACACAGAGTCTGCAGGCAGTATCAGTGAGAGTGAGGCTGAAGATGAAGATGGTGAACGGAAGAAAAACCAAGGCTCTGAGGTACAATATTATGTAGTTTATTTATTGCTCATTAGGGATTGTGTCAGTCTTAGAATAGAATAGAATAGAATAGAATAGAATAGAATAAAATAGAATAGAATAGAATAGAACAGAACAGAACAGAATAGAATAGAATAGAATAGAATAATCTATTAGTCTAAGAATAGATAGTATAGAATAGAATGTACATGTAGTTTATTTATTGTTAATAAGTCAATATGACAGTCCTAGATTAGAATATAATAGAATGTAGTTTATTTATTGTTCATCATTGTGTCTGTCCTAAAATAGAATAGAATTGAATAGCATAGAGTAGCTTATTTATTGTTCATAAGTCAGTGTGTCAGTCCTCAACAAGGATATATTCAGTGCACTGTCTGTAGCAAGTTTATTAACATGATCAAAGATGTATTCCATAAATTTGGGAAAAATAGTGTGACCAAATAAATATATGACATAAGAAAAATAATTTATGCGAAGTTTGCATTACCAAGGATGTGTAAAACCATGTGCAAACAGTGTAGATGCATGTTGTCTGATTAGGATCTACACAGTTTGTTTTTTGCTCATAAATAACCAAGTGAATCAAAAAGTGAATGGTGTTGATTGTGATCAGTTGGCACAGTTGTGGCACACTGTTCACCCATGGCATAAAATTAACTCTTTCCTGGATATATACGCATTTTTACGCGTGTGTGACCAGTGTAGATCAGGATCAGCCGGCACATCCGTGCCGTCTGATCAGGATCTGCACTTGTCGCATTTTGGTCAGGAATAACCTAATGAATTAAAAAGCGAATAGTTTAGATCCTGATCAGACGGCACGGATGTGCCAGCTGATCTGGATCTAAACTGTTCGCCCTAGCAATAAAGGTGTGTCTGTACAGGAAAGGGTTCATATCTGTGGAGAAAGTGGTAAATCTCTGTTCAAAATCTCTTACGTGAGTGAAAACAATTATAATTCTGTATGTGTATATCTGTGTATTTTCAGTATTCATACAGTGAGACTGAATCCGAGTCGGATACAGAGAAGCCTCAGAATCAGGACAAGAAACAGATGTTTCCTCAGGTAGGATTTGGGGCACACCATGGCAAAAAGGTGTCCTCTCTCATATTTTTTTACATTGTAGTTGTTTCTTTATTTGGAAAATACATTCAATTATCAATTATTATCTCATGAGTTATTGAAGAATTTTTTGCACATTTTGATAACATAATTTTTTTTTAATAGTAAAAAAGTGATGTCATCAGCTCAACTTAATGACGTCATTCCAAAAATTGATATCAACTGTCCTAGGGTTTCTTTTCCCATGACACATATCATTCTAAGTCTCTTTCATGAGTTTGAGATTTAAGTGGAGAAAACAGATATTGGTTAAAATGAAATATATGCTAACAAGGCAAACTGTTTTTGTCGCAGTATGGGATTGTGTAACGTTGTCTCCTGGGGAAGATGTTTTTGTGTAAACAGGGCTTTTCCAAAATACAATGCTAGCACTATAGCCTCATTTTAAGCCACATATTTAATGGTATTTTGACTATTCCACATAAGGGATAGTATCTTTGTTTAATCCTATCTCTTAATGGTCAATTAAAGAGCTAATTTATATGGTGTCACAGAACTTGACCAATTATGGAACTGAAAATCAGAGGTCAAATTTAAACTTGATTGTTAGATCTGTGCCCAAGATCATAAAACTAAATCTGGAGATCAGTCTCAAATCTCAAAGATCTGATTGGCTGAAATGGCGACCAGTCGCCATTTCAGCCAATCAGATCCTTGAGATTTGAGACTGATCTCAAAACTTAGTTTTATGATATTGGGCCCTGTTCTGAATCTACACATTCTGCCAACGGTATAAAAGCTACATGCCATGGGGTAAAGTGTTAAGATGGAATGTAAGCTTGTAGGATCCATCTTCCTTAACCCTTTACTCCATAGGTTATGACTATTTTCATTGTATATCCAGATCTGCCAGTACATGCCTGCTGTGCTGGCTTCTCTTTATCTACACTGATTGCATACATGGTAAAGCCCATGTATATAGAGTATAGAGTTAAAGCACTTCCATCCATTACAGGGATCAGATGAGTCCGACAGTGATGGGGATCTGTTTGGTGAGAAGAAGCGGAGAGCTGAGGAGAGTGACTCTGAGGGTACAGGGGACAGCGAGGAGGAAGAGGATGACACCAAGCCACAGGTACATGCTGGATTCTTATTTATCTTTTAGAGGATAGTTGCCAAGCCCTGCAGAAACTTCAGTGAATTTCCATTTTTTTATTGAAACAAGAGGTCTCACACTTGTTACTCTTTTATACTGGGTAATAAAAACTGTTAACCCTTTACTCCATATATACTGGTGTAATAGCATGTGTGATCAGTGTAGATCCAGATCAGATTGCAAGCTGATCTGGATCTAAACTGTTTGTCCATGAGATAGCAGCCATGTCCTGAGGAGTAATCAGATAATTTCAAGGTATTATTATACAAATAAATACTATGTTGAGGTCGATATGTAGTTTTGCAGACCTGGGTAGTGTGATATCGACCGAGGACGAAGTCCTCGGTCGATATCACACTACCCAGGTCCGCAAAACTACATATCGACCTCAACATTAGTATTTACTTGTTATATCATATACCCTATGAATTTAAAGCATTCTGATGATTATGATGATGATGATGATGATGATAGCAAACGTAGTTATTAATTCCGGGGTAGTTACCACTTTTTTTGGACTCGCGAGTACGGAGCTCTCGACCAATCAGAATGCTTTAAATTCATAGGGTATATGATATAAATGATTTAATCTGCAGGTATCAACACCGATTCCCAGTTTAATATTATTCCTTTTATCACATCAATCAGTTGAAAATATAGGGACTCAAGTCTGGTTTGTGACACCTAATCAGGGATGCATGTAATAGTCTTGGAAGAAGATTAAATTAGAGAAATGTCAATAGATGAGGACTATGTGGATTAAATGTAATAGTGGCAGCAAAATGGCCGAGTAGTTATGCGCTTTGGTAGCAGTCCACTTTTTCTCAGTAACCATTCAAGGTAGAGCTTTGAAACTTAACATAGTTTTTTGACATCACAATTGCAATTATCGGGACAAGTTTTTAGCTCGACTATTCGAAGAATAGGGGAGCTATCCTACTCGCCCCGGTGTCGGCGTCGGCATCGGCGTCGGCGTCCGTTAAACAAAAAATGCACTTTGGTGCATTACTTGAAAACTACTTATGATATCAACTTGAAACTTGGAACATATATTCACCATCAAATTCTACATCATTACCAACAACACCCATAACTCTGCTACAAATATTTTTCAAGTTATGCCCCTTTTTCACTTAAATTTTGCGTTAAGGAAAATATGCACTTTGGTCCATAACTTATAAAATACTTGAGATATCAACTTGAAACTTGGAATATATATTCACCATCAAATTCTACATCATTACCAACAAGACCTATAACTCTGCTGTCGATATATTTCAAGTTATGCCCCTTTCTTCTCATATTTTGTGTCAAGCAAAATATGCATTTTGCCCCTAACTTTAAAACTACTTGAGATATTGCCTTGAAACTTGAAATATATTTTCACCATCAAAATCTACATCATAACCAACAAGACCAATAACCCTGCTTCCAATATTTTTCAAATTATGCACCTTTTTCGCTTACATTTTGTGTTAAGCAAAATATACAGTCGGCCCTTAACTTTGTTATGAATGGAGGGATTTCAAAATAACTTGGCACAAATGTTCACCATGACAAGGCGGTGTGTTGCGTACAATACCCATGCCTGTAGGTCTAAGGTCAAGGTCACTGTTACTAAAAATAGAATTTTCTTGCAAAATCGTGTCCGCTCTGTAACTTTGTTATTTCTTATTGGGTTTTTAAATAACTTGGTATAATTGTTCACCATATCAAGACGGTGTGTCACGTACATGCCCAAGCCTGTAGGTCAATGGTCAAGGTCACTGTTACTAAAAATAGAATTTTCTTCTCAAGGCTGTTACTTTGTTATGAATGGAGGGATTTCAAAATATCTTGGCACAAATGTTCACCATGACAAGGCGGTGTGTCCGCACAATACCCATGCCTGTTAATCCAAGGTCAAGGTCACTGTTACTAAAAATAGAATTTTCTTGTCCAGGCTGTAATTTTGTTATGAATGGAAGGATTTCAAAATAACTTGACACAAATGTTCACCATGACAGGGCAGTGTTTCAAGTACCATGCCCATGCCTGTAGGTCAAAGGTCCAAGTCACTTTTACTAAAAATAGAATTATCTTGTCCTGGCTGTTACTTTGTTATAAATGGAGGGATTTCAAAATAACTTTGCACAAATGTTCATGAAAAGGCAGTGTGTCAGCACAATACCCAAGCCTGAAGGTCCAAGGTCAAGGTCACTGTTACTAAAAATAGAATTTTCTTGTCCAGGCTGTAACTTCATTATAAATGGAGGGATTTCAAAAAAACTTGACACAAATGTTCACCATGAAAGGGCAGTGTATCGCGTCTTATTCCCATCATTGCACTTGAGTGTCTGAAAATGATGCATAGTGGGGCATTCGTGTCCTATGGACACATTTCTAGTTTCACTTATATTTTCACTTAAGTGCACTTCATCGATAACTTTGCAAATACTTAAGGTATCAACTTCAAACTACCATTATATTTTCATTTCAGTTCTTTTTCTGTAACATTACTGAAGTGATTGATATTTGACTAAAAGTAAATGTCTCTAATAAAAAATTACTAACAAGTTTTCTAACAAATTCAGAAATATTTCATAGTTATTCCCCTATTCAGTTTAATATTTATGGTACATTTAGGAATTATTTCTGTTATTTGAAAAGAATTTCTCCCGTACCATTCACTTGTTAATATTTTTCCGGATTGCACATGAATGTATGGCCATAGTTGTTATTGTTTAAATCTTCAAATTGCATTTGTTTCAAATGATTCGAATAGTCGAGCATGCTGTCTCCTCTGACAGCTCTTGTTATCATAGTTGTGCCCCTTTTCATTTAAAATTTAAGAAAAAAACCTAGTTTTTGTCGCATTGCGGTGTCTTCTTTTTAATTTCAAAATAACAAAAAATAATTTGTGAGATTTTATTTTCTGATTTGTCATTGAGGTGGGAGGTAACTGAAATGCTGGATGGTTGTCAATGTCTACCATATAATGATAATATTATTGCAGCCCCCAGCCCCTCTGGACTTTGCCTCAGAGTTGGCCAGGAAGTTGGGAGGTCCTGCCCCGAAAGCTCCCTCACCAGTGCCAGCTGATGAAGATGAGGAGGAAGAGAAACCTAAAAAGAAAGGTAACTGGGTCAAAGATTATATAACTGATATCAGAGACCAGTCTCTGAAATGGAGACATCTGATCGGTTGAATGGAGACAAGTTTCCATCTCTGCCAAACAGATACTTGAGATTTGAGATTGGTCTCTAAGTTTTATATTCTTGATCCAAGAACACTAAGCTGCAACTTGGTTTACCAGCTTTATATGAGAGGGTCAATTAATAGGCAGATTGGCATGTCAGGCTAGCGTTGCTCAAAGTTGTATGTGTATTTGTCCAACTGTCATTGTTGTCTTGAAGATAAATGCAATTGCCTTTTAAAAATTCTATGAATAGGACTCTTACCATATTGGAAAAGTGTGCCAAATATTAGTAACACATCAAACTCTCTGCTTATATTTACTTATAACTAATGATCAGTGGCACAATTTTTTAATTGAAGAAATCAGTGTGAACTTTTTATTAATTTTCAAAAGAAGTTCTTGACCTAGAGATGTGCAGATTGTCTATAGAAGATTATTTTAATCATTTATCATGAACTAGGTTCATTGAAGAGTTCTACCTCTTGATGATGTTACATATTTGTATTAACTTTTTGGAAGCATTTTGTGAATGCCCAGTGTGAGCAAAACTGGGAATGAACTACACTGTTTTTCTCAACTGAATGCAAATGGTTTTAAAATAAGTGCAGTAATATAAAAAATAAACTTAATAAGTCAATGATTATAGCAAAGTTAAAATAAATAAAACCTGTTACAGAGAAAAAGAAAGGAAAGAAAGAGAAAGAGAAGAAGAAGAAAGAAAAAGACAATGAAGATGGTAAGTGCATAAAGACATATAGCCAAGGGATAAAGAAATGCAGGGTGGACATTATTTGCAATATTTTGCAAACGCAATGCTCAAAAACAAGGAAAATCTGTCAAGGAACTGTTAAGGTTACAGTGCACCTGGTAATGTATCAAATGTTGAAGAATGGGATTGCATATTGGCCTCTCTGGGAAAGCGTGAATCTGGAAAAACTAGAATTATCTTCAAAGTTTTCCTTGTGTTTCTTTATTCCATCTGGATCTACACTTGTCCCACACACGTTAAAACATGTATTTATGGCGTAAAGTGTTAAATAATTACAGATTTTAAATTTTACACAACTTGCCTACATTGTACTGATAATGAATTTGCTGGCTCAGTTTGAAAGAAAGCCAAGTTCATTTCATGAAATTAGTGAGCAAATGGTTTAAAATGTAACGAGGCAAGTGCATTTTGCAACATAACATTTTTAAGTAGGATATTTTCAAATCTCTGTTAAGGGCTTACTTCTCAATTGTGCAAAGTTTCATTGAACAGCATTATGCTGTTATTGAGATTTTGATAATTTTCTTTTTATCGATGGACATGCTGGTGTAGGAGTGTAGTAAGCCCTTAATTTTTAAGGAATTTTTAAAACATCAAGGAAGTGAATTTTCTTTATTACTTATGATCTTTTTGTCAGATCTGTTTGGAAGTGGAGGAAAGCAGAGTGATGAAGATGATGATCTCTTTGGTGGAGGAACTTTTGGTGGCAAGAAATCTGGAGATCTGTTTGGAGATAGTGATGAGGTATGTTTAGTTTATGAGCAGATTTGAAAACTGCTTGATTAAATTTTGCTTATAATCATTCCCTTCATGGGATATACTTTATATCCATGTGGGACAATGTAGATCCAGGTCAGGTTTAATATCTGTGCAGTCTCATCGTTAACACCCTTGCCACTTTTAGATTTATAAGGTTATTTCTAGTGTTGCAGAATCGGACAAATATCATAATCGATTATCGAATCGAAATTCCTAGAAGAAATCGATTTAAATCGGGAAAATAATCGAAAATTTTGACAAAGGCTTTGAAGGTTAATGCCTGTGTTTTGCTATGCACCTTTAATGTTTAATTATGTTCTATAAACTAGCTACTTTAAATGTAAATAAGACAATGGAGAGAATCAATTCAATTAAACAATATACAGTCATTATTTAAATAACAGAACCTAAAATCTACAGAAAGTTAGTCTGGGTGCTATGTTGTGTGACATGAATGCTTTGCCCTATTTTTGGGGTTAGTTTTCTCAAAAACTAATTATGTAAAGGACTACAAATACACTGTGACCTCAAGCAGCAAGCTGCAATTTCAAAGGCATTGAAAAGTATGAGCAAAATAATACAGTGCTTTTTTCTGCGAGAAATCAAGAACAAAATACATAAACTAAGTACTTTAAATTCTGCTGGTAAAATTTCCATTCTAGTTTTGTTTCAAAGTTGAAGCAGAATTCTAATAGAATTCAGTATGAAAGTGCATCAACATGATCTTGGATCTTGGATTGATGACTGAACATGTTCAATTGTTAATGCATTTGTAAATTATGATAGCATCACATACAGATGTAATCCCATTTGGTAGTAAAGTATTTTAAATAATCACTATTCAAGAGACAACTACACCCTTTAACTTGAACCTTTATTTGCTAACAATTTCAGACACAATCATAGTATTGGGATATTGGTTGCAAATCATGAACAATCATTGGCTGGAATCATTTGCCACTTCCAATGTGATTTCATTGATAAGAACCAATTTATGAAACAGCTTAGTGTATCATTCACAAAATGGTAGTAGCTTACAAAACTACCCCTTACTGTTGTGTGCTTGCTGCCACTTTTAACATAAAATTTGGAGTTTTAAAGATAAAATATAACACCTTTCAATTATTTTTTTCATGTACTAAACATTGAATGAAAATATGATGAAAGAACAATGCTTTGCAAAAAATATATCCAGTCAAAAGTGGAACAAATCAAATTTGTGTGCATCAAAATGCAAAAATCTGCACCTATTTGAATCCCTGCAACCTTCAAAACAGGTTGTTAATGGAAAAACATACCTACAAGGTCAACAAAATTTATGACTTGTACAAATAAATGACTACAATATGCCTTATTATGCTGTACTTAACTGACAGTGGTAAACATCAATATAAATCGATTATGAGGGAATGACATCGATTATCAAATCGAAAAGGCATTCATAGACGATTAAGCGATTTTAATCGATAATCGTTACATCACTAGTTATTTCTGACAAAGAAGCAAACAGTATAGATCCAGACTGCACGAATATCACTGGTCACATATGTGTAAAAGCCATATCCATGGACTAAAGGGATAACATCAGGGCTGTCACTAGAGGGAGACTTGGGAGAAGTAGTCTCCCAAAAGTGACCAAACTTCTCCCTTCTTTGAGCTATGGGAAAAGTCATTTTGTATAGATTATAAATAAGGTGTCGACTACAAACTTATCCATAATTCAGTGAGATTATTACAAAACTTCTCCCTGATTTGGAAGTCTAGTAAGGGCCCTAAACATCCCAGGCTGATTTGGAGTTCTGGATTACAAACTTAACAGAATGATATGAGATAGAAAAAATGCTTAAAAATAGCTAAATGTATGCAGCTTTGTGATTGGTACATTAAACAATAGTATGAGCATGATTTTTTTACATCTGCTTAGTTCAAAAGTAATCTCATGTACACTGTATGAACTATGCCACTTGGCACCCAGCTAGTTTTCCAGAATTGACAGGTGTCACCTCTGCATATTGGCATTTTGTTAAACTCGTAAAATATCTTGATTTCTTTCACTCTTATTTATTTATTTTTTTGCGACAAAATTTTTAAGTTTAAATTTGTATTGATTGGTTACAAAATATATTGTGCATTTTACTAACTATTTGCATTATAGGGTGATCTGTTTGGAGACTCTTCAAAGAAGACAAAGGAGGAAGAAAAGAAAGAATCTTCAGAGGAAGAAGGTAATTTAAGATACTGATAAAAATGACATGTGACATTATTCTTGGAAAACTATGTCTTTGGGAAGGTGAAGTCATTGCTGCTGATAGCAGACGACATTGATTGCTTTGCTGCCTGATAACTTGTATGTTCCTACTTACATGTAGTTTGATCATTTCCAATTATATACCACTAGTTATTACCCGGTACTGCCAACCAACCTCATCCGCATCATTTCTGGCCCCATTATTGGGAACAATCATATGTGTAAATTCAATTTTGTACTCAACATACTTATTCAAATTCAGAGTAAATGTTGGTTATTTCTTTGAATAATCTAGAAAACTGAATGGAAATTTTCTGATTATCATGAGTATACATGTATTTCAAATAACACTAACTTAGTCCAGCCAAGATATTTTAGAGGAAATGTTTGAGTTCATACTCAGATTTTGAGCTGATACTCAAACCGTTGTTTGGAAATTTGTAGACAGTATGTACAGATAAAACATTTTAAAACCTCCACATTAAGCAAGAAATATTATACATGTATAAACTTATTCTTAAAACTTTGATCAATCAGGTAAGCTGAGTATCTTCAGAATCTATAATTATCACTTGTGTTGAGTTTAATATCAAACTCCGTATTTTTCATGATATTGGGACCAGGAGTTTGTGCAAAACATGATATAATTTCAGAAAAGTATGACTAAATTAATGCAATAAGAAAAAACAAACTTGTATGTGCAGTAGTTATAAATAACTTGGATAAGTATAGTTAATCTGTCAGGGCCTAAACATATATGGATAGGAATCATGTACATGTATAGAGATGCATGTTACACAAGAAATTTTGTAAATTTGTTTCTTATCTGTTGTTAACAGAGGAAGAAGTTAAACCTGTAGAGAAGAAGCCTCGTGCTAGGACCTCCAGTGGAAAGAAGGTTCCAGTGGGTGGGGTATCGGTGTTTGGTTTACCACAGGGTAAGTACTCGTGCTTTAACCTAAAGTGGGAAGTAATTCTATCCACAGGTGTAACATCTTTAAATATATTACTGAGCCTCATTCTGGTTCATAAATAATTATAATGTTTGGAGCAGGGATTCTAAAATTTCACAATCCCAATCGGACATTGGCGCCAAAATTGACATTTAGCCGACTTCCGGTTCGCACGAAATGCGATTTCCGGTCCCCGGTTCAGCGTATTTCACTCTCCCGACCCCCACTCCATTTCTCTTTTCCGACATATTTTCTCGTCGGCGATATCCTACAACCTCTCAAAAGATTAATGGTTTTCGAGCTGTAGACCGAAAAATTCTTTGATCGATTTATAAGAGCGGCACGCGACGTTTGAAGTTTACGGCGATCGGCGTCTTTGTTGTAATACACAAGCATTCCATGCATTTAAAACGTGACGTAATGGTTCAAAACAGTTATCTTCAGCAGTGTTCATAGCGATTGTTAAGTGGATTATTTAGTTATTAAAAATGTTTTCTCTCTCGGAATTTCGGGAGGCAAGTATTCGCTTTACGTTAATATACATCGATCACACCATGTTTTGTAACACTATATTATAGTTGTTTGAAATATTATTCTTTTCTTTACCGGATGTAGTAATTTTTGAATCTACGAACTTACAAGAGTCAGCGTATGCAACATTACTCGGAAATAAATGTTGATTACGTAGATTTTTGTAAATTTGAAATTTATTTGAATCGTTATATGCGTAAGTAACCAAGCCGGTCACTCGAATTTTTTCACATTTAAGTATATATTTATTTGAGCCATTTCAAATTTGTTGTGAAATGCTAACAGTTCAAGTAAAATTCTCATGATATAAGTTTTCTTTAAATTTAATAAACAGCAATTTTCGGTCGTCGGTCTTTTAGAATTACGCACATATCGGACTAACATGTCAGTCAATAAAATGCAAACTGTTTTATCGTTTATACAACCATGTGTAAATTTTGCTATCTTAAATTCTGATGTCAGACAGCCTTTGACTGGCGCAGTCCATTTTTTGGAAATTAAATAACCCGTTGTTAAAATGAGATCGACAACATCCCGTTTCATCTATGCCGCAGGCTATTCACGGAACGTGTAGTTGTGGTAGTCATGGTAGCAGACTTGTGAAGTCGCTAATTGACAGGTTAATAGCTGATTAAGCTGTGAAAAAATGTACATGTAGGTAATTTTGTAACAGTTTGTAGGCCAATATTCATGACCGATTTTTTTAACCAATTTTGAAATTTCAATCGGACATTCTTCCCGAAAATCGGTCAATGACCGGCCTGCCGACGATTTTAGAATCCCTGGTTTGGAGCTATGGCATTCCTGTTTTATCCTTAATACCAATTTTATATCTACCCTGTATTTTTACCTTGTTTGGGAAATTGCGTATTTTATTATAGTTTTATCATTTTCATTTTCAGATTTCTTAATAATAAAAATTAATAAGTTTTAACTTTGATTGAACATTATATAATATCTAAGTTACAAATTTTGAAAACATCATTTTATTTTCTCATATCAATAATAATGTCGTTAGCTAAAATTGTTGATGTCATTTCGAAGAATAATTTTAACTTTCTACAAAACATTTTCGCATGGTACATCAATCATAAATATATATCATTTCTTACCTTTGCAAGGGACCAGGACCCAAGATAATTTAACTGAGATTGTAGACCAGTCTCAAATCTGAAGCAACTTATAAGCTGAAATGGCGACTGGTCGCCATTTCAGCCAATCGGATGCTTGAGATTTGAGACTGGTCTCAAGTTTTAATTTAATGATTTTGGAACCAGTATTTGTTATATTATAGAGAAGACAAAGCCAGGAGGAGGTGGAGGTGGTGGGGGTCTGTTTGATGAGGAGGAGGATGAAGACGACATGTTCGGTGGCTCTACCACAGCAGCCAAACCCAAACAAGAAACCAAAGGTAAATACTCCGGGGAGCTTAGAGGGAGACTTGGGAGAAATAGTGTCCCTAATGTCCAGAACTTCTCCCTCTGCTCAGCCAAGGGAGAAGTTTAAAATTTTCTCTATTATGTTTCATACAGATAGCTATAATCCTGGTTGACCTCTCCCTAAAATTGGTAAAACTTCTCCCTGTTCTGACAGCCTAAGCCAATCCATGCTTACTGTCTGTTTTATCTTGTGCTAAGAGATTTAATAAAAAATTTATGTGAAGTCCTTGATTTTGGTGCAAAAATATAATTTTATACATTAAAAACCTTATAAAGACCACCTCAAAATTGACACCATCCCAAAAATAAGAATTGAGACTAACCCAAAAATAAGAATTATGACCATCCCAAAAATAAGACTATTGTTTTAAAGTCCCTTTTGACAGCTTTGCACTATTTTCTACCCCGGCATTAAGACCAATATTAAGAGCACTTTTGTCCAATCCCAAAAGTGGTCTTAATAGAGGGTTTCTATTGTTTGAGAAAAACAGTTTTACACTAAATCTTCTTGATGCACGTTGAAAGAGAATATTATCTCAGAACATCATTGAGACATATTTCAAAGATTATTTTAAATAGATCAAGTATGCCCATATAAGTCACCCACAATGATTGACATTTGGCATGGTTTGAAATTGCATATTAACATCAAGAGATGTAATTTAAACTGACCACTACACTTTTTTCTCCACATTATAAAAAGTGTTAGTTGATATTGTAGAAAAACCAGAAGAGAAGCCAGCAGCTGCTGGTGGTAGTAGCGGTGGTGGGGGATTGTTTGCTGATGATGAGGATGAAGATGATTTATTTGGTGAGGCCCCACAGAAACAAGAAAAACAAGAACCACCTGCTAAAAAGGTTTTCATTTTTGTTTTGCTATTGAAACTATTTTGACCAGGACTTGATAGTGAATGGTTTACATTTAAAACTATCTTATATTGTGTGTACAATAAGCCAGTTGCGGCAATGTTTTTTTTAAGAAGAATCTTTTGTTGAAAGTAATGATAAAACTACTTGTTAATGATCACACGATCTCACTTTTTTATGTGAAATAACTGATATTTGGTATGTTGTCAACCAAAACCCATTTCATTTTTCATTAACCGTTTTCAACTTGAGATGATGACAAGTTCATGTGCCATGTTCAAAAGTAAGTCGTTCAAAATAAAAACGATGCTGATAAAATTCACAATACAATAAAATTTACTTACAGTAAAACCCCTCATTACGGACACTCAGTATTACGGACACCCCGGTATTACGGACGATTTTTTAAAGAACGGACATTTTCTCTTATTTGTATATGTAGTAAATGACTCACTAATACGGACACCCCGCTATTCCGGTATTACGGACAACGGACGCAGTACGAAATTAATTTTAATGCACATTTTAGACCCGCTATTACGGACAATCGAATCTGGTAACGTTCCACTTTTTGACTGTTTCACGACATCAGTTTACGACATCGGTTTGCGACATACAACCGATTAACGTATTATTGATTAGACTCATTTACGGTAAATGATAAAGTTGCGAATTGCAATCAAAACAGACCTGTCAAACTGTGATTTACACAATTGACTGGGGTACCTAATCAAAGTAAGTGGTAATGTCAATTAGCAGTTTAAGATGTTTGTATCTTTTAGTTAATTGGGCAATAATTGGCAGGTTTTGGCAATGAAAAGATTTGCTGCTGATCGATTTGATTGGATGTTTTTGCTTGTAAATCTATAATAATACATGTATTATGATTTGCATTAAAAAAACTCACCAGTGTTAATTTACTGTTTGTATTGTAGAGCATGTATTAAATGAGCATAAGTACATGTAATTTATAGTTTTGCACTTGTAAAACATGTGTAAAATTAAAATTAGTAATTTTACCTATTTTGTCTCATTTATAACATTAAACTAGATATAAATGCCAATTAACACATATTAGGCTGACTAATCAACGATAGATTAATTATGTCGAACCGAAGATGTATCGGACAATGGCCGGTGGTTCAACCCCACAATTAAGGACACCCCGCTATTAAGGACACTTTCCCTCAGTCCCTTAGATGTCCGTAATAGAGGGGTTTCACTGTATTTAGAACTGGTTGCACAATGCAGTAAAAAAAACACCACAAAACAGTTTTTAAGGGTGAATTGTTTCATTTTCATTGGAGAAGCCAGTGCACTGTAGACTTAATCAATAGCAGTTTATTGGCTTCTAATTTATTTAGTCAAATTAATGAGAATGAACAAAGAGTGATAAATTGGTATACACTTTCTAATAAATATGGAATATTGTATCAGTATGCATTCTTAAGGTTTGTATTTTTCGAGTTGGGTTTGTAAACAATATCGCGCGAGACGGAAGGTCGAGCGTGATGTGGTTACATATGCAATGAGAAATAATACGAACCTACAGAATGCATAGTGTCATAATCTTCCTTTTATAATATACCCTTCTCGCTCAAAACAAATTTAAATAAACTAAACAACAAAATTTTAGTCAACAACGTGGTTTACATAATAGCAGAAATAAAAATAGTAACGCGACAGTAAATTTATGAATGGCGTAGAAAATTTATGAATGGCGTAAAACTACCGTAACATTTGTAAAGCTGCAATGGAAATTTCCTATTTTGGAGTTTGTAATGTGCTGGAAAAATTACAACAACCTAGTGTGACATAGTATATGACGTCACATAGAACACAGAAAGCTAGACATTGTTTGATATGGAATTTCTAATCTGACGATTTGTATCAATTTTGGGGATTAACGATGCACTATGCTAAAATCATTCATGGGTATATAATAAAAATTTTATACTGTAACAGTTCCTCACTTTGTCAGACAGAACTTAATTGGTTATTGCAGCATCCTGCTGGAAGTGTGCCTATGTTTGGTCCTCCAGGGGCAGGTAACCCACTTGCACAAGCATTGAAGAGTAAACTACAGCGGAGAGATTCAGATGAGGTATGCTTGGAGTTCCAATTGGATTATATAAAAATTACATCAATTAATGTTGCTTTACATAAATTCATGCTGCTGTTCTAAATATCATAAAATTGGAAAGCAGAGTTGAAACTGCTTGGAAAAAAAACTTGCCTCAAGGCTGTAAAACAGATAATTGAAACTGGTCTCAAATCTTAACCTTCCCATCGGTCAGTACTAAAAATGCTCATTTTCAGCCATCAGATAATTGAGATCTGAGACTCAGCAGAATCCAAGCAGAGCAAGATTATTAGCATAATGAAACAGAACACAGGGAGGAATTTGAGATATTGTCAGATTTATGATTTTCTATCCTGTATCTTCTTTAGTGAAATCCTACATGCACATTTACACATGTCAAGTTTGTTAGCATCATCAGTGATATCCTTTTATGCGCTATGTTACTCTAAAAAATGCATGTATTGTCTGACTCATCTGTTTTTGTTATAAATATGTTGAGCAATGGTCTTCATTGTCTGGCTGACATCATAGGGTCATTTAGGTTTATTTGCAAGCAACATCATAAAACTAAGAGTGGAGACCAGTCTTAAATTTCAACCATCTAATTGGCTGAAATGAGACTTGTCACCATTTCAGCAGATCAGATGCTTGATAATTGAGACTGGTCCCCACTCTAAGTTTTATGATTTTGGACCCAGCTTTATGTTATTCTAGGAAAATGATGATTGGTCTGGTGGAGAAAAGTCCCGAACTGAAAGCATTAAATCTAACCAATCAGGAGCATCGAAACAGTCAGCTCAGATCAGTTCTACCCAATCAAAAGACAGCTTGTTTACAGGGGATCCAGATGATAGCTTGGCAGCCTCTAAACCAAAGGCAAACAGGTAGACTAACAACAGATAATTCTTACAATCTGAATGTTGTTTTTGTTCAGCTCAGTGACATTGTTGTCGGAGACGGTTGCCTTCTAGTAATAATAGCCCTCTTTTATCTTTGTGGCTGAGTTCTGCAGGTTGAAGTTTAACCCTTCATTCCTTGGATACAGCTTTAATCTCATTTGCTACCAGTCTTAGACCAGATCAGTTTGCATATCTGTGCAGTCTGATGTGGATATGCCCCATTCACTTTTTGTCCGAAAGGTGGATAGTGTCGATCGTGGTCAGACTTCACAGATTTGTAGACTGATTTGGATCTACAGTGGTCACACATGTGATAAAAACACATATTCCATTAAGTAAATGTTTAAGTATTCTGTCCATTTTGTCATTTGTTATGCCCTCACAAAGTGGGAGGCAGAGTTGAACATGTCTGTAAGTCTGTCCATACATACATACAAATGTACGTCCCCAAATCTTATGGCATCGACTCCTCATTAACTATCAGGCGGATGTCTTTTAAACTTGCACAGATGATCAAGCAGGATGTGTAGATGATTGCAAAGAAAAGACTTTTCCTGCAACCATGTTTACCTTAGTAATGCCCCTTTGTTACAAATGTTGTTGTAGCAGTTGGGGTAACTGCGTCGGAGGACACATTCTTGTTTTATATAATAATGTTTTGAATGGTGTAAATATCAGATATCAAGAAATATTTTCTGTTGACATTAAATTTTCAGACAGTGAATATGTTTTTGAATTCTTATTCTTAATTAGTCATTTTGTTAACATTTATTTTATGATTGCAAAAAAGTCATAGAAAATTACTACAGACACCTTAATTTGGGAAATTAAAAAAAGAGCTATAATAATTCTCACTCTGAGACTTTCTTTAACCCTTTTCTCCATACATACAGGTTTTGTTACATGTGAGAAAAATGCAGATCCAGATCAGCTGGCACATCCATGCTGTCTAATCAGGGTCTACACTGTTCACATTTTGGTCAGAAATAAGTTGAAAAGGAAACCAAAAGCAAACAGTGTAGATTCTGTTCAGACTTCACAGCTGTTCCAGCTGATCTGGATCTACACTGTTCATACATGGATAACAGATATAACTCATGGGATAAAGTGTTAAAGACCAGGGTTGAAGGTTATAAAGCTGAGATTTGAGACTGGTTTCCATGCTCAGTTTTATAACCTTGGACACAGTATTGCCATTAAAAACCCTCACAAGTTTTGAAGCACATATAACCGTTCTGTATTGGTTTTAGTTTCTCTAAGAATGCCAAGGTGACGTCAGGTCTGTTTGATGACGATGATGAGGATGATTTGTTTGGATCTGTTGCAAAGCCACCACCATCAAAGCCTGCTACACAAAAGGTGTGTAACCAAATGTTCAGGTTTGATACTGAAATGTTTATGGAGCTGTATTTGTTAATATCTCCTGGGATTAATAGGGTTTGGTAAAATGCAAATGTAAACTGAACCTGAAACTGCACTAAATCACTGACTGCAGGAAAGTGCAAATTCTATCTTCAAGTCTTCAGTTATTAAGGAGATGCTTGCTTATACAGTTTGGATATAAATTCTTCATATTTCAGATTGAGCCAGAGAAACCCAAGAAGTCAGATCTGTTTATGGATGATGAGGATGAGGATGATCTCTTTGGAGCAGGAGGTCCACCAGCTGCCAAACCTAAAGAGACGTAAGTACCCCATGTCCCACCAGCTGTCAAACCTAAAGAGACGTAAGTATCCCATGTTCTACCAGCTGTCAAACCTAAATAGACATGAGTACCCCATGTCCCACCAGCTGTCAAACCTAAAGAGACGTAAGTACCCCATGTCCCACCAGCTGCCAAACCTAAAGAGACGTAAGTACCCCATGTCCCACCAGCTGCCAAACCTAAAGAGATGTAAGTACCCCATGTCCCACCAGCTGTCAACCCTAAAGAGATGTAAGTACCCCATGTCCCACCTGCTGTCAAACCTAAAGAGATATAAGTACCCCATGTCCCACCTGCTGCCAAACCTAAAGAGACGTAAGTACCCCATGTCCAACCAGCTGCCAAACCTAAAGAGATGTAAGTACCCCATGTCCCACCTGCTGCCAAACCTAGAGACGTAAGTACCACATGTCCCACCTGCTGCCAAACCTAAAGAGACGCAAGTACCCCATGTCCCACCAGCTGCCAAACCTAAAGAAACGTAAGTACCCCATGTCCCACCTGCTGCCAAACCTAAAGAGACGTAAGTACCCCAAAAGCAAGGTACTAGTTCTACTAAAACCTAACAATCAGTATAATTCCACTTAACCCTTTCCTCCTTATAAACGCCTTTTTATGCAAATGCGACCAGTGTCAACCAAGTTCAGCTGGCACATCCGTGCCATCTGATCAGGATCTGCACTGGATCAGGATTTGCACTGGTTTCATTTTGGTCAGAAATAACCTAATGAATAAAAAATCGAACAGTTTAGATCCTGATCAGACGGCACGGATGTGCCGGCTGATCTGGATCTAAACTGTTCGCCTACACAATAAAGGTGTATCTATGGAGGAAAGGGTTAAACTGTCATTATAGCTACCAAATGTAAGGGTGGCAACTAAAGAGATCTGATAAGCCCAAGCCATAACATCCTTCAAACAACTTTTTGGCTGTTTCTGTGTTTCACATGAACTATTTATGATGGATTTTATGTTTAGCCAACAGTTTTGAAATCCTTTTTCATACAGTTGATAAAAACATTGATTTAAAAGCTGATTTTCAATGCACATATGATAAATCAATTGTCAAAATTATTTGTGATCTTGTTAAACCAATACCAGATATCTGTATTTTGACAGTGGTCCCAAGAAGCCAGTAGGAGGAGTGTCCTTGTTCCCATCTGGCATAGATCCATTCAGCAAGAAGAAAACAGAAGAAGAAAAGAATATAGAGCCACCTAAGAAGGTGGAGCCACCAAAGGAGGAGCCACCAAAGAAGGCAGAGCCACCAAAGAAGGAGGAGCCAACTAGCAGGCCACCTGCTAAATCTATATCCCTATTTGATGAAGATGATGAGGAGGAGGATCTGTTTGGAAGTGGATCTGTCCCCAAACCACCTGCTCAGAAACAGGTTGGAATTTCTTAGAACTCTTTGCAGTGTTTTGGACAATTTTGGAATTGGAAATATGACCAGTACCTCAAAAATTGAAAATAATAATGAGATTATTGCACTTGGGTAAAATAAGTCACAAAAATGCATTGACCCTTTGTGGATATATGAGGTTTATCACACGAGTGACCAGGCTTGAGACAGATCAGCTGGAAAATATGTGTCTGATCAGGATCAACACTTAGTCTAGTTGCTTTCAGATTCATTAGATAATTTCTGACCAAGAAGCAAACAGTGTAGATCGAGATCAGACAGCTCATATGTGCTGGCTGATCTAGATCTACACTAGTCACCAATGTGATAAAATATGTATCTATGCAGTAAAGGGTTAAACTTTCAAGATTTAAATAGATCACATATCAAAATTTATAGAGAAATAAGTATGTTGATTGAATTTGATTATCTTGTCTTAAGTTCTATGTTTTTAAATGATTTAATGTTTTTTAACATGTTTAAACAAAAGTCGTATTGGTCTGAATAATTAGAATTCCAAATAATCAATTATATATTTCAGTTGACATGTTTTACCATATTATAACTATAAAATAAAATGAAATTTTGAAATATCAATTGGATTGCAATTAAGAAAATTTTCTTCTGGAAAGTGGCGTCATTCCTTCAAATGATAATATAAAGTTGATTACAAGACATTGCTTATTGTGCACTTCTCAAGAAAAAGAAAATGCTGTAAAATTACGTAATATGTGTTATTTCTAATAATATTAAAAACTTGCAAATGTCAAAAAATTTCACTTATGACACATTTTTCCACTTGTAAGGAGACCTCTATGGCTGCAATACCACACAGATAGTGCTATTGTAAATAATATATGATACAGGCTTAGATCTAGAATTAAACCAGAAAGAGAATAATGAGGAACTATAATTCAAAACTTGGAATGTTAGAAAATTTAACAAGTTTTAAAAAAACAAGTTCAACATATTTTTAAAGAAATATTCAGAATGTATAAACAGAAATCCATTTTTCAAAGTAATTTGTTGATATAAATGTGTGATATATTTCCAGACACCGCCTGCTGCTGGCAAGAAGTCAATATTTGATGATGATGGTGGGGACATGTTTGGTGGGGATGACTCGGGAGACATTTTCAGTAAACCACCGGCTAAAACTACGCCAACACCCAAGGTATCATACTTATAGTGTATTTGGTATGGTAGAGCATCAGACCTCATCTCTGGGGGTTGATTGTTCATATACAAGCCGAGGGTGACCTGTTCTTACGACAACCAGATAATGCAAGAAGTTTATAATCACTCAGGATAATTGGTGTAACCTTTAAATAAACACTTGCTGTTAATTTACTAAATGGAACAGCTTCAAAAGTAAGAAAATTAAAATGGTGTACAATTAAACCAAATGATTAAATGTACATGACCATATAAATGTTTGTTTGGCTCATAACTTAATCATATTTGTGTCACTTCAGTTACGAAGTGTAGCATTTATGTAGTTTGGATAGAATCATGTCCACCATATTCTTAGAGAATTTGAAATAGCATTTAATGTTGTGGTTGACATAATAAGTAAAACAAATACATGAATTTGATTGTTATTTTGTATTACTGTTAACAAAATATCATACTGTCTTTTAAAATGGATAACTTTTCTTTCAGATATTCAAAATAATAAAGTGTGCATTTTAAACTTTTGACAAGTGTAAATTGTTTCATTTTTTATATCTAACCTGTAGATATCAAATAACCTGTAATGAAGAAGAGTATATTTAAGCGATTTTGCTTGTTCTTTAATCCATAGCATGACATTTATTCATTGTATAATATCATTACATATGCATTTATTTGAATAAATATTGTTTAAACCAACCTGTAGAGCCCATCACCAAGGTAACAAGTGCCCGGCATCAAAGACAAATATCAACTCCAAATCAGAACAAATTTACAATGTAAATTGCCTTTATTTCCACCATCATAAGATTTTTGTTTTATGTTTATAGCCTGCGGAACCTGTTACCAAGGTAACAAAGCCGCTAGCAGCAAAGAAAGCTCCAGCACTGTTCGGAGATGATGAGGAGGATGAGGATCTGTTTGGTTCTGGACCTCCCAAGGTTTTAAAGTTACTTCTTTCATTTATTACCTATTCTACTAACAAATTTTATTATCAACCATTTTTGAAGGTCACAGGGCTAATGAAACGACAGGTTGATTATCAATTTTCAGTTGTAATCCATTTATTTATCCATTCATGATGCCATTGCGCCATAATTTATATGTCTTGGCCATTATCGACAAGTTGTACTGCTTGCCCATTTATTAGCCTAGTATACATCATGGAGTCAAGTAAGAATCTGGTGCAAATCTCCCTACTAAATGTAAAGTTAATTTTGTTCTTTCAGCATTGATATAATTATAATTTTACATTTTAGAAGCCAGAGACCAGTATTGATATCCTGGGAGCCACTACCACAGAATCCACCGATACTGTAGAGAAAATAGAGGTAAGCGCTGCATTAAAGCAACAATAACATGTTTATTTTTCCCATTATTAATCTACTTGCTGACAATGCGTTAGATACTTCGATTAAGTAAGACTCATGGAATATGCGACCTGTGCATCTGTCCTGTCTGATCAAGGTCTACACTGTTCATATTTCAGTCAGAGAAGCATTTTTAAAGCATCTAGAAAACAAATCATCTAGAAAACATCTTTCTTATGTTGACAGTGTGACAAGGGTCTACACATACTGCAAAATGAACATGCCCAGTTTGTAAAGACACATATTTTTATTGCAATGTGAAACATCTGCAAGTGTATTTAACCCTTTACTCCATAGATACACCTTTATTGCATGTGCAAACAGTGTAAATCCATATCAGCTGGCACACCGTG
The DNA here is from genome assembly GCA_038501625.1 of Corbicula japonica. NCBI lineage: Eukaryota > Metazoa > Mollusca > Bivalvia > Venerida > Cyrenidae > Corbicula > Corbicula japonica. The sequence goes on from JAZAYU010000004.1 coordinate 2,156,176, forward strand.
CAATCTGATGAGGATCTACACTGTTTGCTTTTTGATTCATTTTTTTTACAAAGAAGCAAACAGTGTAGATCCTAATCAGATGGCACAGATGTGCCAGCTGGTCTGAATCTACGCTGTCTGAACATGCATTAACCTGTCGCCATCAGATGCTTGAGATTTGAGACTGGTCTCCTGATTTAGTTTTATGATCTTGGGTCTAGTTCTGATTAATATCATTTAGGATAAACCAGTGGAGGAGAAGAAGAAGAAGCCTTTTGGAGGCGTGTCCATGTTCGGTCCTGGTGGTCCTGATTTACTGGGTATATCAAGAAAGTCAAGTGGCAAGACAATAGAGACTGTGGAAGAGGTGGTAGTGAAGAAACCAGAGGCTAGAAAACCTGCAGGTAAACAATGTGAACACCATGTAATGATGAAAAGATACTGCATATTGTTAAGCCTTCATCCATATATATTTATATATGGGTTTTATTGTGTGTGTGACCAGTGTAAATCCAGATCAGCACATTATTGCCATCTTTTCTGGCATTGTTTGGAGCTAAACTCGTCAGAAGTTACCTAATGGATCTTAAAGCATACAGTGTAGATCCTGATCAAAAGCACTGTGGCAGCTGATCTGGATCTACACTGGTCACACATGCAAGTTGTATCGGTTTAGTTAATCCTAAAGAATACTAATCTGTTTAAGTATTTAAATTTAAGAATATATAAGGGTAACACTTAAAATAATTGTCTAGGGACTTAAATTTTCTGCTTGTTTGTTATGACTGAGTGATATTTTGCATCATATAAGGAGAATTTAGTATGGATAGAGAATAATTGTAGATGATTGTTGCATGATAGACCGATAAACAGACCCCTATGGTTTGTTTGGGAGAGTATTAGGGTGGTTACATGATAAAAGCCATCTTTCTGGACAAATTTGCCATGAAAATTTAATGTTGCTGCTGAACTTAATTGAATCTCTTCTGGAAACACCAGTTACTTTCTTCTGCTACCATTTAGTCATTTACATGTATGCTGATATTTTCTTTTAGTGGATCCATTACTTGGTGAAGACAAAGATGATCTGTTTGCGGGACCAGTCAAGAAACAGTATATAGACCAACCAGATGGAATCCAACAGGAAGTAAAGAAACCAGAACCAGTCAAGCAAGATGTTAAGAAACTAGAACCAGTCAAGCAAGATGTTAAGAAACCTGAACCAGTCAAACAGGAAGTTGAAAAGCCAAAGCAATCCAAAGGACCTTTGGATGAAGATGAGGATGATGACCTGTTTGGAAGTGGGAAAACAGAAACCAACAAACCAGTATGCATTTGTTTATTTCTTGTACACATGCAGCTGCCAAAACAGTAAACAGTGAAATTGATAGAATTACAAGTAACCCAGGTACCACAGTAATGGTGAGTAATTTTGAGAGAGCATTGGTGCATTTTTATCTGTGGATCTATCCATGGGCAATACTTTGTAGAATGTCTTAAAACCACTGATCTGGATCAGCTCACACCAAAAAGGTATACATAAGGAGGAAAGGATTATTGCAGTTGATGGAAGGTCAATTTTAGCAATAAAATGACTTTGCTCTCTGTTGATTAACCATGATGTAATTTCATTCTTGCATATTTTTTTAGCCCGAGTCACCAACAGAGGTGAAACCAAAGAAGCCAGTGGGTGGAGTATCCATGTTTGGTGGCGTTGATCCATTTAGTGCAATGAAGAAATCATCAGAACCAAAAGCCAAAACCCCAGGTAAGTATTCCAGTGGTTTTTGTGAAAATATTTGAGGAAGTCACTTTTTATGTTATTCTTCATGAACTTGCCGGGTTAGGATTAGGGTTGAAGGACTCTCCATAGCTACATCAGTCTGTACAGCTTCTAAAATCTTCAGTCTCAAACTCCTTGACTTCTCTTTCGTGGATTCTTTGCTGCCATCATATTTACCAGAGTTATGGCCCTTTGTTACTTTTAGTAAACAAAATATTTTATAGCAAACTCATTAAGTCACCTTATGCCAGATTTCTTTAAAATTTGCACAGGTCAATAGGCAGGATGTGAAGATAGTTGTAAACCAAGGACTTTTTCCTTCAACCATTTTACCAGAGTTAATGCCTTTGTTAATTTCAGAAATAAAATTTTGTGTTGTAAACTCCTCATTCTTGGTCTAGGGGATATCTAGGGGATATCTTCTAAACTTGCACATATAAGTTGGCATAACTAGATGGGAATATAATGAAAGAATTCTCTATTGATCCATAGAGAAATGACTGTTAATTGTTTTAGCAAAGCAAAATCATATGTCACAAACTGCTTATTCACATTCTGGTGGATTTCTTTCATGCCATATCTGGATCTACACTGGTTGTTTCTTGGTGAGAAATAACCGAATGAATCTCAAAGTGAACAGTAGATCCTGATCACACAGCATTGATGTCCTGGCTGATCTGGATATACACTATTTGTTAGTTTGATAAAACCCATATATTTCAATAAAGGGTTAACAACCCATCAAAATGGTGTTTTATTTAAGGTAAGGCCTTCCTAATGAATACCTATATCCAGAAGAGTATCCAAGGGAGGTAACTATAGTAGTAAATTAGGGTAGATTTCTGTCATGCAAGAGGACCAGGGTTCAAATCCCACTGGAAGCTATTTTTTTTGTAAGCCTAGAGCTTAAATAATTGGCATATTTCTTTTTTTCCTGTGTAATTCTGTCATTGAATATAAAATTCTCATGATTTAAACTAAAATAAGCAAAATAATCAAGATTAAAGGGGTTTTCGCTATCAGAATAGTGTTTATTCAAGTCATCAATTTGAAAATTTCTAAAACTGGACGGTAAACTTCTCTGAAATTTTGTTTAAATTTTGTTTAAGGTATATAGTTAAAAAATGGTAAATTTTTGTATATTGCACCAATCAGGATTTTGCACAATTTTCATTAATTTAGTCTCGTGAAATATAAAAAAAAATGCATTTTTTAAATTTATTTGGTCAAAAAATGTCATTTTAAGATAAATTCTGTATTTATATATTATATCTTAAATTGGTTTAGTAAAATATAACATATTTTGGATAAACTGTAAAAATTAGGGTTGAATTTATCAATAACAAAAAATTTTGTCACCGATTAAAGAATTTGGATACTTTCACGTTTTTTCTCACTTTTTTAAATAAAAAAAGCTAAAAATCTCAAAAACTACACTGTGAAAATCATTAAAATTTTGCATACAAGTCAGTGGTATGAAGCAGTTGATGAAAATATAATCAGATGTTGGATTCTTAATAGTGCCAGTTAGGCAGGCCTTACCTTAAAACAATGATACCCACAAATATATATTTTTATGCATTTACTGCATTTTTTGGAAATTTTCTCCAAACTTTCAATTTCTGAAATTTAGCTAACATGTTATATTACAACAAAGAAATGACTGCTATGCTTTTGGCAAATTATGTAATTGATAGAAAATCTTCTTTCTCTCATTCAGATATTTAGGAATATATTACCTAATTGAATATCCATGGCTAGTCATCAAGATAAACTACACCCATTTTTGTGTGTGTCCTACAAATGTAGATCCAGATCAGTCTGTACATCCATGCCATGTGATCTGGATCTGCACTGGTCTCATCTTGGTTAGAAATAACGTAATGAATCTAAAAGTGAACAGTTTAGATCCTGATCAGACAGCATGGATGATCTGGATCTGAACTGTTCGCCCATGCAATTAAATATAAGGATTTAAATGCTAGTCATCAAGATTAACTTGCATCTTTTTTCGTTGCAGATCTTCCTAGCCCAGATGATGATTTGTTCTCGAGTAACAATGAGGTAAGTAAATGTTTTAACCTGAAGTCTTCTGCTAGTTTCTTTTTATTTTAATTGTTGGCGATACCATTGTTGTATTACAAAGCATTTGTTGCCTTAAACCCTTTACTTCATATAGACACATTTTAATACATGTGCAACCAGTGTAGATCCAGATCAGGATCTAACTGTTCACTTTTAGATCTATTTGGTTATTTCTGACCAAGATACAACCAGTGTAGATCCTGATCAGTTGGCATGAATGTGCTGGCCGATCTGGATCTACACCAGTTGCACACACGTTAAAATGTGTATATATGGATTAAAGGGTTAACTCACCAAATAGTTAACACCATTGGCCTAGTGGTAACATAATTTCCAGCATGGTGTTGGCAGATTATTATTTATTTAGTCTAGACATGCCATTTTCACAATATAAATTAACCTCTAAAAAATTTTACACATTTCACCAATATGGCATTCATGAAAATGTATAGGTGTCCTTAGAAAATACAGCAATTTTATCTTGTATAAAATATGTTTTACATAGATATATGGTACTAAAAAAAACAAGTTATTATTCTGAATAATGTGAATAATAGCTTGCAAAAATAAAAAAATACATTTTCTGGCCCTCACTAGAACATTTGCAAATTAAACCAATAATGCTCCCTGTTTGCTATTTTATTATTGCATTGAGTTATTTATTGTTCTTTATGTTCAGTTTTTGATTTTGTTTGATTTACATTAGTTTAAAGATTATTTTGTTATGTTTGTAACAATTTGTTTAACTCCTTGTATGTGGATTTTATCACTTGTGTGAACAAAGTAGATCCAGATCAGCATGCAGATGTAATTTTTAAACTCGTGAAATACTATATTGTCATTTAATTTTGACGGTATCAGATTTTCCTGAAATGACATTTTCGTTCTGGCACAAATTCATGCAGTTCTTTGTTGTTGTGTGGTTTTGTTTTTTTGTTTTTTCATAAAATTTAAAATTCAGTAATTTGATTTCTCTGGGGTTTGATTTCGCATTATAACCCAAATGAGAAATACATAAAAACTTAATCCTATCGAAATATAATACCACAGTAGCTCATGACAAAATTGGGGAAAAATGTTCGGCATATACTTGAGGTGATGATCTCTGCATATTGGCATGCATGTAGCCTGCTGCTTTTCAAAGATTGTTTTTTACAATAAATACTGTGCTCAAGATCATAAAACTTAAACTAGAGACCAGTCTCAAATCTCAAGCACCTGGGCCCAAGATCATAAAACTTAAACTAGAGACCAGTCTCAAATCTCAAGTATTGGATTGGCTGAAATGGTGATTGGTCACCATTTCAGCCAATCACATGTTTGAGATTTGAGACTGGTCTCCAAATTCAGCTTTATGATCTTGGGCCCTTATTGGATAAAAAGGAGAGTAGCCTCCATTTCAGCCAATCAGATGCATGAGACAGATCTTCATACTCAGTTTTATGATCTTGGGGCTAGGTAATAATTTCTGTTTAAATTTGGCTGTTTTATTATTTTGTGTTGTGTTATTATTTTGTGTTGTGTTATTTGTTGTTGCTATAGAAACCAAAGCCATCTCAGGAATCAGGAAGTAAGAAGGAAACTGAGTCCCCAGCTCCAAAAGGCAAAATTGGCAAATTGCAGGTTCTTGTTTCTCACTTTGCAACATTATATTAACAATGATACATCACTGTGGTTAATAGGATAACTGAATCAAAATAATGAAATGCCTCTTCACCAAACGAAATGTTCCTCCTTTATAAGTACTGGCTCAGTGCAATGAACTATTTGTTTTTGTTTTTTATCACCTGTTTCTGTCTTTAAATATGGTTAAGTAAAAGGTAACTGTTTTCATTTTACACAAAGTAGTCTGTTTTCCATCAAGTTTTATGAGGCTTTTTCTTGGCAACTACATGTATATAACTTTCATTTAAGTAATAACATTGCAATATTTGTTTTGGGATGTTGAGCACCTGAGCACACTTCAGGATCGTACAAGAACAATTTCTGAAATTCTGTTTTGTAAAGTTAGTGGTTTTTCCTCATATCTTTCAACATTTCATATAATCAACATTTATTTTAGGCAAGTTTGAACTTTAACCCTGCGGCCATGTTGCCAGGTGCCGCCCCGCCAGTCAAGGAGCCAGAACCAATCAAAATAGGTTTTGATGCTCCCGCGGAAGCTAATACTCTACAAAGTGTGAACAAGGTGTGTAATATTAGCCTGTCTGGTCAGTTTTTGAGAATTATTTAACCCTTTCCTCCATATATATGTGCGACCAGTGTAGATCCAGATCAGCCAGCACATTCATGCCATCTGATCAGGATCTGCGTTGTTCGCTTTTTAATTTGTAACTTAGGTTTTTTTTCTGACCAAAATGGAGGATTTACAATGGTCACACATGCATAAAAATTTATTTTTTTTCACAGGTAAACTTTTTTAGTTGTGTTCACTTTTGTTTTTCATTTATCAGGAGTCATTTTTACAATTTTCTTTAACTCTTATTATTTCATATTTTGTAATAAAGGCAACCTTAATTTTGTCTAGTGTACTGTATAAGTACTAATATTGGGGGGGGGGGGGGGGGGTTAATTTTGGCGATATTGGCGGTCAGGGTCAGTTGCGCCAATATAAAACACCACAAATAAAAATCCCTGTCAATTTAAAACACCGCCAATTTAATATCAGGAAGGTAGATCACTATGATACACTATTAGATATTCTGTTGCAGTTTCCTCCCTTGATGAAGAAAGATTGTTGCACGTTTCTAAATTATGAATATTCTTTGAAACCTGAATAAAAACATAAACAACACGAAACAAGAGTACATGAATGTGTTATTTATTTTCTTTAGACATAGCCAGAAGGAGTGATATTTGGCGCTTGTCGTCCATTCCTTTCAGCGACACTTTTTTTGAACTTGAAAACAGAGGCATTTTAGAGTTATATAGCTTTTGTACATGTAGTAAATTAAATCAAGTTTTTTTCAATATCTCAAAGAAATCTGCTTTAAAATAATTAAATAATATTAAATCAAACAAGTAGGTAAACTTATAATGCATCAACAAAAGGAATATAATTGGAATATCAAACAAAGCAATCAAGTACTGTATTAGGTAGATGCGATAATGTTTTCACACTTAAAATTTAACCAATAGAATAACTGCAACATTTACCTTTCTCTTTCATTGTCCAATTTCTGCCATTTTTCATCAAGGGTTTTATTTTGGCGGTCTGGCTTGTTAGCGCCAATATAAAACACTTTAAAATACGCCAAAATTTGTCACCACCAATATTAAGCGCTATACAGTATGTGACACACCATAAGAAAACAAAGCTTATTGACTTTTTCAATAAGTGTAACTCCTGATCAAATTGCAGACCTAAACGATCCAAAAAGAATCGCAAATGTTTTCTAGATGCATAAATGCTCTAAGTGAATGTGTGTCGATCCTGATCAGACTCAATTTTGTCTTAGTGCATCACATGTCCAGATAGTGCAAAACTGGGATGTTGAATTGTAACAATGTGGTCAGAATTGTTGCATGGTTTTTATTTAATGATATGAATTAGGAATCTTACTGTATTTGAAAATTGTGAACATTCACTAAAATGTGTGACTTACTTTATATAGGATAGGGCAAAGATTCAGAGCAAAAGACGGCCACCTTCAAGATACGCCAGGAAAGCTGCAGCTGGCTCACTAACTCCAACCAGTCCCACTGATGAATTCTTCAGCTCCACGGCAAGTCCCATAACCAGTCCATCAAAATCTTCACCCAGTTCGGAGATTCCAGATTTTGACCTTGACCCTTCAAGGGAACCGCCAGCATTATCAGGTAAGATATATTGGAGATAACTTGAATGTGACTTTAACATTTCAAGGGAACCACCACCATTATCAGATGAGATATTGGAGATACCTTGATCTTGACATTGGCACTTCTAAAGCCTCATATAATGTATACCGGTATTGAAAAATAATGAAAAATGCACATTTGTTTATTTACCGGTACCATAATATTTAAGCAGTTTACAGATAACAGACACATAGCATGCCATGCTTATTTAATCTTGAGAGTAAAGGTAGAAAATATAATAAGCCTTCAAAACTCCAATTATAAGATAAAAATATTAGCCTTATTGAGGAAAAGGGCCAATAGTTCTGTTTTGTTTACTACTTATTCCTTTCTAAATCTTTCCAGAAGCTTTTATTAATTTTCACAAATCTCGGGGGAGGACCCCTGGTTCTCCCTTACCAAACCCTATCATCTAGTGCAACACACTGTTTACAATAACAACACACCTCTTGCTAAGCATAAGAGATAACTACATTAGTTGAATTATTTGTTGTTTTTGTGTTTTTTAGATTCTCCAGAAAGAGTTCCTTCCCCTGGTATAAATGAGCAGCGGGTGGATTTGTTTGGGAATGATGATCTATTTGGTGAGGACTTACCAAAACCTGGTGCTAAATCTGTGATAGGGCAGCGGAAGGATACAAACTCTGAAAAAAGTAGTCCAGATGATTTATTCCAAGCAAACAATTTGGATTTTAAGAAATCTAAAACTGAAAATTTAGATGATTTATTTACAAGTACACAAACAAATAGTAGTAGTACAAAATCGAAACCTCCTGTGATAAATGGTGATGATGATGATTTGTTTTCTGCTGTGCCCATATCAACAAAAGCAGACAAATCAAAAAGCTCAAAGTTAGTGAATGATGACGATTTGTTGAATTCTGTGCCAAAGAAAACTGAACAAAGTAAGCCCCCTGTGACTGATGATGATGATGATATTTTTGCTGTGAAGAAGACCAAATCAAAACCAAAGCCATCACCAATAATAGAAGATGATGATGACTTGTTTTCGTCGGCAGCTTTGAACAAACCCAAAAAGAAAAAAGATGATAGTGGACCAGTCAAGACTGAGAACAAAACTGAACCAGTCACAAAGGCAGATGGTGACAATCAAGGCAAAGGTATGTTGAATTAATTTTCACTTATGGGCTCTACCTGAAGCAAATAAGTAATAAACATTACAAGAAGAATGTACCGATAAGTTATTTTAGGTTTTTGGAAGATAGTGCAATAGACAAAGAGTTGTCCTTGCTTCATCTAAGTACCCTGTGTATAGCCCAAATGTCGATAGCAGATTTTCAGAAAGTTGTTTAATTTGGGATAGTCTTAGCCTAGTTACATGATAATTTCAAACTTTCTGGCCAAAATCCCCATGAAAATTAAATATTTTTGCCCAAAAAGGGGGTTCGAGCTACCCCACTGAACTGCTCTGGATCTGCCCCTGAGTCCTCACTTGGTGAAACAGGAATTTAATGTGCAGTCCCTGAACTGAAATTTAGCTATGTTATCCAGTTAGCAGTTTTTCTGTTAAAAATATGGAATCATCTTTCTGCTTTCATAACAAAGCATTTATTGTAAAATCATCAACTTTTCATTCAGTTGGAATTTCATGGCCCTTCTCTTAAAAGAGAAATAATTTATAGGACAAATCAAAAGCAAAATATCAAATAATTTACAGTAAGCGAATTTTGTTATCTGATGATTGAGTTGTCTTATACTTGACATAGCAGGGGGAGAAATCCAGTTTTGGACATCCATCTCTCCAAATATCTCTGTTACAGCCTTGTGCATTTTGCAAAAAGCTTCAAAAACAAAGAGTTTTGCTCAGTGTAAAGCCAAACTCAAAGTTTATCTGGTTCTGTCTAAGCAAATAATGAATGAATTATCGTTTTTAGTACACATGTACTTCATTTTAATACTTCACCTTTGTGCAGATCTTTATAACTTGTTCTTACTTTGTGTCCGGATGTTGTGCAAAGGTGGCGCCTTCTTACTCAGAACAAAATACCTGCATTTAATCATAAATTATATACCTGTTATTATCTCAGATTCTTCAAAAACAGGAGAGAGCAAACCAAAAGCAGTTGATGATGATGATATATTTGCAACTGCAACAACAACAACAGAAAAGAAGAAACCCAAGAAGGCGATGACGAAAGACGAGGACATATTTGCTGATAATACAGATATTTTCAATGATATACCTGCTGCTAAACCTAAAGAGAAGAAAGCTAAGAAGAAAACAACAACTGCTCCAAAGAAAACTATATTCAAAGATGACATAGGTAGGAAATGTATAACACTACAGTGGTTTTAATAAGATGCAGATGGGGGGGAATTGGGACTATCCCCTGGCAATTTTTAACATAAAACCCAGCTATTGTAGTGAAACAGCTGCTTTTGTTTGCTTTAAGTAGCCCAGAATCCACCTTCTATTTACGTTAAAGCCCCTTATACTTTAAAAAAGAGACCAGTGACAATGTTTGGTTTGTTTTGTGTATGACTGTATTGACAGTAATAATAACAATAATCCCACCTCCATAGTGGTGGTTTTGATTGGTTGATAAATGGTCACATGACTGTTCAGTTATTAGCCTGAGCACTGCCACCCGGAGTTCCGTATTCTGTATTGTTCATTCCATGATGATATAGTACAGATCGGTGGGTCATAAATTAAGAAATGAAAAGTAAATATCCGTATCAGAGATGAATAGCCTATACTTGAAGAATAAAACAAGTTTTAGTCACCTACCACTTTCACTGGAGGGGACTATGGGATATTCCTTCATCCATCTGCCTACATATATTTATTATATACCCATGAATGATTTTAGTAGAGTGCAGTGATAATCCACAAGATCGATACAACTCATCAGATTAGTAATTCCGTATCGGACAATGTCAATTTTCCTATTCTTTATTTTACAGCTTCCTGTGTTGTATGCGACGTCATATACTATGTCACAATATGCTGTCGTAATTTTCCGACACATAACGAACTCCAAATAAGTAAATTCCTGTCTCAGTTTTACAACCATTACAATATTTTTATAAATTTTCTACGCCATTCATTAATTTACTATCGCATTACTATTTTTATTTTTACATTTTTGTAAACCACGTTCTTGACTAATATTTTGTTGTTTAGTATTTTTTAGCGAGAAGGGTATATAATAAAAGGAATATTATGACAGTATGCAGTCTGTAGGTTGATTTTATTTCTCTTCTGTCTCGCGTGTTATTCTTTACATACACAACTCGAATAATGCGAACATACAGAATGCATACTGTTATAATATTCAATATATACTGGTAAAACTTTGGGAACTACAATGTAGAGTTAGAAAATAATTCATGTATTGTAATTCAGCTGATTATCTAAACATTCTCCTGTATGTTTCAGATGACATTTTTGCTGATACAAGTGCTGCTGCCGGAAAGCCGAAAGAGAAGAAGAAGAAGACAACAAAAGACAAACCAGAGAAGAATGGAACCACGGACGTTGTTGATGATCCCTTAATGTCATAAAAAATGTGAAACATAAACTATATATAGTTATCTAGAAGGTTGCTACTCAGTATAGCATGTGTGCAATAAGTTTTTGTAATAATTTGATAATTCACAGTTTGAAGTCAGTTATGAACCCTTTTTTTAATCAGTTTATTTATTATTCTTTACTCCATATATACAGTATAAAACCAGTTCAGCTGGCACATCTGTTCTATCTGATGTGGATTTACACTTTACACGTTTGCTTTTTGGTCAGAAATAATTGAATCAAAAGGGAACAGTGTAGATCCTGATCAGAAAGCAAAGATGAGCCAGATGATTTTGATCAACACTATTTACACATGGATAACACTATATTCCATGGAGTAAGTTTTATTGCTACTTTATTCAACTTAAGTATCTTAGGTAGTCAGATACCAGTGAATGTTCTGTTAGGCTGATTCCAAGATGGCTTGGTTGTCCCTTGTCAGAAGTTCATAACCATTTTACATAGAAAAAAAAGTCCTGTCTCTCAGCAAGTCTGAATTATCACCTCTGGTAGATGCCAGATTGTAATTTCTGGACCTTGTTTCAAAATGTTCAAGGGATGTACACCCCATATACATTTATAATTATGAAATTGTGAATTGTGCTGTAGCAAGTTAATGAATGAGTTATTGATCCTAGTCCAGAAGATGCTGAAATATTCTGACTGTGTTGCCCAAGTGCAGTCTGTAACCTAATAATGTTAAAATGACTTCAGTCTATGATTTAATTAGCACATGGTGACCCGTGTAGATCCAGATCAGTCATCAGCATGCCGTACGATCTTGATCTGCACTGTTCGCTTCTTGGTCAGAAATAACCCCTAATGAACCTCAAAGCACTGTTTAGATTAGGTGGCATATATGTGCCAACTGATCTGGATCTACACGGGTGTCCCATGTGGTACAAGGTGTTGGTTTGAGTTTATATATTGTTTGTTATAAAGAGTTGTGAAGAGAAGAGCAATTGTTACAACTCTCAAAATGCAAATACATTTTGGGGAGCACAAAACATTTTCAACAAAATAGTTCTTTTATTGTATTTAAGAATAAATATAATTACGATGTAAAATTTATTACATTAAAGATAAAAAGAGAAATATCTATGTTGTTTTATGCATAGTTTTATGACCATGTATAACATTGTCTTACTGTTACAGAGTTTGTGTATATAACTCGTCCTGATTGGGTATAGGTTAACCCTTTACTGCCTATATACACTTGTATATAATGCAAGTGCAAACCATGTAGATCAAGATACATGCCATCTTATCTGGATCAACACTGTTTGCGTCTTGGTCAGAAACAACCCAGTGAATTTTAAGTGATCAGTGTAGATCCTGATCAGATGGCATGGATGTGCCAGCTGATTGAGATCTACATCGTTTGCCATGGATTACAGCATTATCCCACGGCGTAAAGGGTAAACCTGTTGTTGTGTCCAATTTCACGTGTAAATCAAGATTTTCTTTGTGTATTATTGGATAATTGTGATAAGTATAGACGACTGGATGGTTCACTAATACCCCTTTACTCCATGAACAGGCATTTGATTGCTTGGATGACTTAAGTAGATCTAAATCAGTTGAAACATCCTATGCAATTTTTTTTTGTTCTTTACACTGATCATTATCGACATTGTGAGCACAGAACCAGAGTCAAAGATTATAACTTTAAAGATTGGGAACCAGTTCCGAATCATGAGCATCCTCAACCAATCAGACGCTTGAGATTTGAGACTGGTCTTCAAGTTTGGTTTTATTATCTTGGGCACTGTACTCTTAAACAAAGGGCCCAAAACATGTTTGTTGGTTGTCTTTCCTGACATCTTCATTTCCCACTTTGTTCAATTTGCTATTGTAATACTTCATTATCCAATGAAATCAGAAAACCCTGCAGTTAAGATCAAGATTTTGTGATCGGCCATGGCCAAAGAATGTGAATGATTTGACTGCTACAGCCCGTTGTCTGGACTGAAAACCAGTCTCAAATCTCAAGCATCTGATTGGCTGAAATGGCGACTGGTCGCCATTTCAGCCATTCAGATGCTTGAGATTTGAGACTGGTTTCCATTCTCAGTTTAATAACCTTGGGACCAGAATGATCATTCCTTTTAAATCATGGTCACAACTTACAAGCAAAAAAATCCTGAGACGGTTCATTTCTGTCTTTATTTTCCGCAATGGATACAGCTTTACAACATTTCATTCAATATAACAACATTGGTTTATTCAATAATATATCACCCAGGTACATGATCAATAAAAGAGATTTAGAAAACATGGCTATGATCATACAGGCACTTTCAAGATGTGCAAATTTCCACAACAAGCCAATCTCACTGCAGGGTGAACCCTTTACCTCGTATATTAATGTTTTAATGTGTGTGCGAACAGTGTAGATCCTGATCAGCTTGCAAATCTGTTCCTTCTCATTTGGACCTGCACTAGGTGCATCTAGGTCAGAAATAACCTTATAAATTTAAAAGCAAAGTGCAGATCCTGATCCAATGGAACAAATGTGCCAGCTGATCTGGATCTTTACTGTTCGCCCATGTCATAAAGGCATATATATGGAGGAAAGGGTTAAGACAACCATTAAATAATCTCATTATTCTAAATTTGCTCTGCAACCATTTAACAATTAAAGCTTGTGTTTGGTTCAATGTTGCTTATTCAATTTGTTCACACATTTTCATTATTTAGCCCTTTACACCATGGGATATGAGTGTTAGCCATGGATGAACAGTGTAAATCCAGATCAGCTTATTCATTTAAAATCAGACGGCAGGGATGAGCCAGCTGATCTGGATCAACACTGTTTGCACATGCGATAAAACCCATTTATATGGAGTAAAAGGTTAAACAATAGTAATGTCATATCAGAAAAAACAATTTACCAACTAAAATAGCCAATAAAGTCACCCAAATACTACAATTATATATGGAATATTCATGAGGGCCAAAAAATACTTGAGCAGAGTATTACGGCAGCAAAACTGTTAATTGCACATATAAGTTTCTAATCAAGTATTACTGGAAGACCAAATAAACACCTGTTCATGTTTCATGGTTGTATGATTATGTAATGGTTATGAAAATGTCAGTTTGAACATGCCATTTTTCCTACTAAATATCCTTTATGGTTGTACCATCAACTTCATTCTACAATAAGTACATTAGGACTATATATTATAATTATTAATCTACTCATCTAAAACATTTAACCCTTTACTCCATGGATACGGCTTCAACCTCATGTGTGACCCGGGCCCAAGATCATAAAACTAAGTTTTGAGATCAGTCTCAAATCTCAAGGATCTGATTGGCTGAAATGGCGACTGGTCGCCATTTCAGCCAATCAGATGCTTGAGATGTGAGACTGATCTCCATATTTAGTTTTATGATCTTGGACACAGTGTAGCTCAAGAGCAGCCTGCACATCCATGCAATCTGATCTGGATCTACTCTGTTAACTTATTGGTCTGAAATAATCTAGTCAATTTAAAAGTGAATGGTTTAGATCCTGATTAGACTGCACATATATGCAAGGTGATCTGGATCTAAACTAGTCACACATGGGATGTAAGCTTTATGCATGTGGAGTAAAGAATAAATGAGAGTCACTTTATATGGACCCCTGCATAGAATTATATGTATACAATATTACCCATTCCCTCCATATATACACCTTTGAGGCAAGGGTAAAAAGTGTAGATCCAGATCAGCCAGAATATTTATGCCATCTGATCAGGATCTGCTATGTTCACTTTTTAATTTATTATGTTATTTCTGACCAAAAGGCAAACAGAGCAGATCCTGATAAGTTGGCATGGTGTATATATGGAGGAAAGGGGTATACATTTTTACATTACAGTAACACAAAACATAATCATCATATCACATAGTGATAACTCAATAAAAAATCCATTTAAAATGTTGGCAGCATAACATACATGCATAAAACAAGTCTAAGGCAACATTAAGTATAGAGGTACAGTATAGGACGCTATTTGATCACTGTGAACCCTGGACAAATTACTAAATATGTAAAAACTACCAATAATTAGTGGGTAGAATACTAAGCATCGCAAACCAGTCAAAAATGTTAAGACCTTGTGTTATTTTGTTAGGGAAATTCATGTGTGAAAATTACTAATAATCATTTAAATAATAAAATTCGTTAAAAGTTGTAAGAATACTGTTTTATCATTTAGTAAATTTCCTCATGAAAAAACTTAAATACTCATTTGTGTATTGGATTTTCCATTTTTCTAAAAGGAGAGGCTTAATTTTTTTACCAGTTTATTATCATCAAGCTTTACTGGGCCAATACATACATATATACATATATATATATATATATGGACAATAATTTATGACATAGTTTTCTTCAAAGTAAAGAATTTGACATATTCATGATATCAATTTGCTATGATCACTATAGAAACACTATAGAAATCACTATAGAAACATAACTTACATAAGGACTTCAGGGTAAGAGACCATTAATCATTTCTTAAATAGACCACAAAAACATTATCTATTACTATGATATCCTTTCACCCTTTACTCCATATATAAGCATTTATACGCATATGCGACCAGTGTAGATCAAGATCAGTTGGCACATCCATGCTGTCTGATCAGGATCTGCACTGGTTCCATTTTTGTCAGAAAATTTTTGTTCATGACAAGCATTTGCATATTTTTAGTGCTCTCTAACCCAGAAAACTAGTTAGGTTCTTATATCTTTATTGGTTTTAGTAGTACTACATTTAGTGGACTCTGACCTTGAGAGCCTCTTGCTAATACTACATTTAGTGGTGTCTGACCCTGAAAGCAAGTCAGCTAATCAATAATGCACATTATGCTAACACAACAATTCCTATCACATAATGTTACAAACATAAACAGACAAACATGTTATGATTAGATACAACAACATCAACAAATAATAACAAATCAATTGTGAAATAATTTAACTGATTAAATATTAAAAAAGGGAAAGCCTCCTATAACCCTTTACTGCATATATTCAGGTTTTATTGCAAGTGCAGTGTAGAATCCAGATCAGCTAGCTCATCTGTGCTGTCTAAAAAGGATCTACACTGTGAGTTACTTGGTCAAACATAATCTTAACTCTTTACACCTTTTTACGCATGTGCTACCAGTGTAGATCCAGATCAGCCAGCACATCTGTGCATTTTGGTCAGAAATAACCTAACAAATCAAAAAGGGACAGTGCAGACCCTGATCAGATGGCACGGATGTAATAAAGATGTATCTGTGGAGGAAAGGGAAAATGAATAAAAAAAGTGAACAGTGTAGATCCTGTTCAGACATAACAGATGTGCTGGCTATCTGGATCTACACTGTCTGCCCATGACTGACAGCCATATCCCACGGAGTAAAGGGTTAAACAATGGCTAGCTCATGTTGACAAATGTTGTCCATTACATTAATTCAGCAGGTACATGATGAAATGTCCCATTAAGTAATGACAATACAATGTATGTTCAACTGTCAAATCATGCAACAGAAAACTACACTTTTTTATCCTTTACAATTTTTTAACAACTCAAAATGTTTATGTATTGTATATTTCCTTAAATAAAGTTGCTGACAAATACCTCTCAGTAAAGCTCCACAAACAAAATTAGTAACTTAACCCTCCATAGATACACATTAGTCACATGTGCAAATAGTGTAGATCCAGATCAGCCAGCACATCTGTGCCATAATTATGATCAGGATATACAGTGTTCACTTCTAGGTGAGATATATGCCCAAGAATCTAAAAGTGATCAGAAGTGCCAGCTGATCTGGGTCTACACTGTTGGCACATGTGATAACTGGTGTATATAAGGAATAATGGGTTAAAGTCTTATCCTTAAAACAAATTAGATGAATTTCAAAGCAATTCTTGGCACAAAAACTACCTAACTTTTACAGACAAAAGTTGTAAAAAGTAGAAGGTCTACAGTGTTTATGTGAAGTATATGTCTACAGTACTAATAGGTATACAGATGGACTGTAACTTATTAAAAATGCCCTTCTATTTTAACCAATAATGAGGTATTCATTGTATCAACTCTGCTATACAACAATAGACTTACAGTTACCATGACTCCCAGCCAGCGCAAATATGATACAAATCTGAAAATCTGACCTGATTGCAGCTTTGCTATATTTACATTCTTGAAATTCATTTATATTCATGGGGCTTCACCCTTACTTTAATGAACCCTATAAAATATTGTTTAATTCTTTACACTTGTATATGATCTCAATTCTTACCGAATATTGAGGAGTATTATGATATCATGGCCTTCTGAATGGCTGTTGGAACAGCCACCTTGACAACAAAGCGAATAACTGTACAAGACAAAACATTGTGCATGGTCCAATAGTTTGAGCACAGCTTTTGTTGTAACCACTCCCCAAACCAAATCTTTTCCAATGCAAAATGGAAAAAAAGTCTGAAGAAATAGCAAATTGCATAATTAGTGTAAATATAATTAGTGTTGGGATATCAGTTGAAAATCACAATCGATCATCAGTTGGAATCAGTTGCCACTTCCGATGTGATTTCACCGATTATTAATCGGTTTATAAATCATATCTTTGTTACATTAAAATGGTTTCTCATAAGTAGCTTATATAATATCTCTTATTATTGTGTGTTTGCTGCTACTTTTTACATAAAGGTTGGTGTTCCAATTACAAAAATAAAACTTTTTCGCGTGTTTTTATTAAATATGCACTGATTAGAATGAATGAACAATGCTTAACAAAGAATACACACCCCAAAATACGTTGTTGATAGCACTTAATGCCCAAAAGGCCCTACCAATTAATTTCAATCATGACTAGTACAAATATTGACCAAGATATGTTAAATTGTGCAGTATTTTACAGTCAGGGGTATACATCTGTTTAAATCGATTATGGGATAATGACATCGATTATCGGCATCAGTAGGTGCTTACTAATGATTAATCGATGTCTTTCGATCATCGGCACATCACTAAATATAATACTACAATCCAATACTACACTTCTTGCAATCCAAGCAATCAACCCTTCTAACCCTTCAAATATATCAACTTGAGTAACAACCCATAATTAACTGAATGCTTGAACAGAAAGCTATACATACTTAGGTATACAATAATATAACCACTCTTCACTCGTGCAAACCACAAAATATGATCCAAAAAATGCTGCCTTTGAAATACATGTATGTAGAAATAACTTACACAGGCATGTAATAATAATAATTTCCTCACAAACTATTTTGATATACATGTACAAGCACATATTTAAAATACAGAATGATGATAGTAAGTAACACAATCTTATTACAATCACCTACAACATTTTGCTTTATTAAATGTTTTTCTATAATTTTGAGTCCTTGTCTAGAATTTCTGGTCCCCAATTCAAGACTGTTTGATTCCAACAGACACTATATCTTTTTTAAACAATAAAATTTTCATTTCAAGCTAGATCTGGAAAAAAATCACTTAATTGCTTATATTTAAATGTGCCTTTTTTAGCGTTGCACATAATTTCAAGGTTAAATCATTTCAAATGTATCATTAAGTTTTGGCATTGGATTTTTTCCTGGAAAGGAATTTAATTCGAAACCATGAATAATTGAGTTAAAATATAGAATTTTCTCTTTTGCAGGAAAGGGTTTATTGTTTAATCCTAGTCCTAGCCCACCCTAAGCCAAAACATTTCTATCTGGTGTTTGAATGAAGAAAATAAAACATTAAATTTTAAGAGTCTTAAAAACTTCTGGGGTGCATGATTTCACTGTTTAGTAATACATCATGTATCATACATAAGTGACAAACTTCACATTTTTATCCTCTATGAAAGACTTTATTCTTTACTCCAACATACACCTTTTATCACATGGGTGTCCAGTTTGAAGAAGATCGGACCAAAATTAAGACCGCTAGAATGCAGACAAGATTTTTATATAATTTGACCTAGTGACCTAGATTTCAAGGTCACATAACCCAGTTTCAAACTTGACCTAGATATCATCGAAATATACTTTCTGACCAAGCTTGAAGAAGATCCAACCAAAATTAAGACCTCTAGAGTGCAGACAAGCTTTTTCCTTAATTTGACCTACTGACCTAGTTTTAAGGGTCACGTGACCTAGTTACGAACTTGATCTAGATATGATTGAGATAAACATTCTGACCAAGTTTAAAGAAGATTGCACCAAAATTGAGACTGCTAGAGTGTGAACAAGATTTTTCTGTAATTTGACCTAGTGACCTAGATTTTAAGGTCACATGACCCAGTTTCGAACTTGATCTAGATATCAATGGGATAAACATTCTTACCAAGTTTGAAGAAGATCGGATAAAAATTATGACCGCTAGAGTGCGGACAACAATTGTGAACGGACGACCGACGGACGAAGGGTGATCACAAAAGCTCACCCTGTCACTATGTGACAGGTGAGCTAAAAATATAAATGACATTCTCATTTAAAAAATGGATTAACAGGCCTTGTACCACTCAAGAGTAATTAATGTTGACCCTTTCGTTGATAATTAATTTCACGAATTTTCTGTGTACACTACTTATTTACCCTTTCCTCTATATAAACCTCATTATGGCATTAGCAAACAGAGTAAATTCAGATCAGTTGGCACATTCTGTGCAGTCTGATCAGGATCTGCACTGTTTGCTTTTTGATCTATTAAGTTATTTCTGCCCAAAACGCGAACAAATTTAATGGAGATCCTGATCAGATGGCACTAATCTAAACTGGTGGCACATGCTTAGAAAATGCATAGATAGAGAGTAATGGGTTAATAAAGTCACTCTTACAAAAATGGTTTAAATGTCTACACACATATAATGTTGTGGTATGAATCTAGTCACTACATGCGGAGAGGATGTGTCAGTGGCCCAGATAGTTCAGTCGGAAGTGCACTTGCCATGTCAGTGAGGGGTCCCAGATTCAAGCCATGCTACACAACTTTATCACCCAGTGACAATAACATTTTGTATTTTTAGTTTTTCTCATTTTTGTACTTGGACAATGAAAAAGTATTGAATTTCAAACAATGGATAATCAAATATACATGTATGAATATTCATTGCCAATCCTTATAATGAACTAAGAGTTGATGACCACAAGATTCGCTTCCAACCTAACTCTGATTGTCATATATAATTTTAAACAAAACATTAATACAATCACAAAAAATTCCTGATAGATTGCATATAACAACAGAGAAAGGCTTGAAATATTTCTTCTAGAACAAATGAGATCCTGATTTTAGTGTAATGACAACCTATGGTTCCTTTGATGCCAATAATACACAGTTCATCCATAATTTAGTAACTTATTGTTGTATCAGGCAATCTAAATTTCCAATATCACAGTTAAAATATTGCCCAGGAAATCAAAGTCTATCATCAGAAAATTAACCCTTTACTCCATATATACATGTTCAATCAGTGTAGGTCCAGAAAGTCAGCACATCTGATCAGGATCTATATTGTTCACTTCTCGTCAGAAATAATCAAAATCAATCTTAAAGTGAACTGTGTAAATCTTGATCAGACAGCACAGATGTGCCAGCTGATCTGGATCTACTCTATTTGCCCCTGTGATAAAAGATGTATATAAATATGGAGTCTAACAGCAAACGGTGTAGATCCTAATCAGATGGCACAGGTGTGCCAGCTGATCTGAATCTACACTGTTCACACATAGAACAGCCATATCACATCGAGAAAAGAGTTTAACATGTCAAATACTTTATCTCTGACCTGTTGAATTTCTGCAATTAACTCACTTTTCTTTGACTAAGAACCAATCCATTTATTGCACTAAGAGATGTTTTGCAGACATCAATCAACTGACATGCGAACAGTGTAGACCCTGATCAGAGAGTACTGATAAAAGATCAATCAGGGTCTACTCTGCTGGCAAATTTGCCGAATGCTTAAACCCTTTACACCATAAATACCTGTTTTTACATATGTGCAACCAGTGTAGATCCAGATCAGTCAGCACATCTTTGCCAATAGATCTGGATCTGTGCAGATCCAGATGAGATGGCAAATATGAGCTGACTGATCTGGATCTATTTTGGTCAGTGTAGATCTAGATCAGCCAACAGATTTGTGTCATCTGGGCTGAAAGTTATAAAACTGAGTTTGGAAACCAGTCTCAAATCTCAAGCATCTGATCAATGTATAAAACCCAGATCAAGAATGATCTGTATGGTTTGACGCATAACTTGCAGTTTTTTGCTAAATTACTACGCGACTGTGTAAAAAGGCATGCAATGTAGTGTGTAATTTATCTTGCAATTTCTGTCTTTTTTGGATAACTATATGTAAGTGTAATGATAATAGAGTAACACATTTTTTCACAATTAAACTCAAATTGATGGAAAATGTTGTCTAAATCTTTTGCCACAATCGTGCAAATGAAAGTTATGACTTCAAAAGGAAAATTATGACGTCAAAATGAAAGTTATGACGTCAGTGTGCCTGTAAAGGATGGTGTTTAAAAATCCGAGTGATGGCCCCTTTCATCGAAACTTAAAATGGGCGATACTGATTAACTATAGGTGGCTTTAGTTGTATAAAGATTTAAAACGAAACAAGTTTAGTGTTGTTGACGCTTTTCCTATTTTAATTGTAAAAAATAATAAAAATTCACGCATTTTCCATGTCCTATAGCGTCTGCTGATGACATAAAGCAACCCCGATTCTTAAATGCAGTGCAGCAGGGCCGTAACTCCGCCTAAAAGTAGTTCTTATCCCAGAGTTCCTAGCGCCAAAGTACACAGGTCATGTCTTGGACCGTGAACTGTGTTTTATACATTGGCATCTGATTGCCATTTCAGCCAATCAGATGCTTGAGATTTGAGACTGGTTTCCATGCTCAGTTCTATAACCTTGAGCACTGATTGCCCACACAATAAAGGTGGATCTATTGATCAAAGGCTGAAGTGTTATTTAATAAAATACACAATGGAATTTAAAATGCCCTAGAATTTAACAGAGAAAATTTGAGCTTTGATCAGAGCAATGTCTTAAAAAATTAAAACAAATGTTTTGAAATTAACACAAAATAAAAACATCTAGAATAAATAACTAAATAAACTCTCAACATAAATTAACAGGTTTACATAAGCATTCTAATAACACTATGGAAACTGAACAAACCATCCAATCATGCATAAAACAAACAGAAATACATGGGAACCTCTTTACATTTTACATTAATTTTGGGTTATATACTAAACCAAAACAGACCTCCGCAAAATAACATGGGAAACTCTTATCACATGTGCAATACTAATGCCAGTACATGCAAAGTTCAAGAGAAAGTTGTCCTCAGGGAATGGCTTAGAAGGAGACTTGGAAGAAATAGTCTCCTAAATCCCCCGAACTTCTCTTTCTGCTCAGCCAAGGGAGAAGTTTTTCTATATAAATTTCATTTAGAAAGTCAAAATCATGTTCACAATTCAGTTAATAAATGTATATTACATACCCTATGAACACTGATTAGAATAGCTCATACAGATAGCAAGGTGAGTCCACAACATTAAACCTTTCCTCCATATATATTCCTTTATGGCATGGGTGAACAGCTTCGGTCCAGATCAGCTGGCACATCTGTGCTGTCTGATTAGGATCTAAACTGTTCACTTTTTCATTCATCGGGTTACTTCTTACCAAGAGGTGAACACTGTTACAGTAGCTCCAGATTGGAAAAAACAGCTGCAGCAACTGATCTGGATCTAAACTGGTCACCAAGGTGATAAAAAAATAAATATGGAGGAAAGAGTTAAATTCAACAGGTAAACAAGAGCTGTCACTGGAATTGACATATGCCCCCGAAATGCAGCTTGAAATCAAATAGGTATACATATGTAATAAATAAACATATGTAATGAAAAATATGCTTGTGGAAGACGAAGCATACTGCATGCATATAATGTGAAAGATGAAAGGATCATAATTATGTTTCAAGTCTGTAGTAAATATATAGTTAAATAAAGTTAAATATTAATATGAACAAGAGGTCCATGATGGCCCTTTATCACTCACCTGAGTGCAACGTCTCGATATGGTGAACATTTACATCAAGTTATTTTAAAATCCAATAAGAAACAACAAATCTACAGCTTGGAAAAGAAAATGCTATTTTTCGTAACAGTGACCTTGACCTTTGACCTACAGGCATGGGTATTGTAAGCAACACATCCCTTTGTCATGGTGAATATTTTTGTAAAGTTATTTTGAAATCACTTTATTCATTAGGAATTAACAGCCAAGACAAGAAAATGTTATTTTTAGTAACAGTGACCTTGACCTTGGACCAACAGGCATGGGTATTGTACGCGAAAGTACACCTTGTCATGGTAAACATTTGAGCCAAGTTATTTTAAAATCCAATGAGAAATAACAAATTTACAGCATGGACAAGATTTTTCTATTTATAGTAACAGTGACCTAGTTTTTGAACCCAGGTGACCCATATTCAAACTCAACCAATTAATAACTGGGACATATGTCCTGACCAAGTTTCTTTACAATCTGAGAGTAAAATTGTGACCACTATAGTGTAAACAAGAAAATTCTATTTTTAGTAACAGTGATCTAGTTTTTGGACCCAGATGACCCATATTCGAACTTGTCTGACAAATCATTAGGACAAACATCCTGACGAAGTTTCATGACAATCGGAGCAAAAATGTGACCTCTAGAGTGTTAACAAGAAAATTCTATTTTAAGTAACAGTGACCTAGTTTTGGGACCCAGATGACCCATATTCAAACTCGTCCGAGAAATCATTGGGACAAACATCCTGACCAAGTGTCATGACAATCAGAACAAAAATGTGACCGCTAGAGTGTTAACAAGAAAATTCTATTTATAGTAACAGTTACCTAGTTTTTGGACCCAGGTGACCCATATTCAAACTCGGCCTAGAAATAAATGGGACAAATATCCTGACCAAGTTTCATGATAATTGGAGCAAAAATGTGACTGCTAGAGTGTTAACAAAAAAATTCTATTTATAGTAACAGTGACCTAGTTTTTGGGATCAGGTGACCCATATTCATACTCGGCCTAGAAATAAATGGGACAAATATCCTGACCAAGTTTCATGATAATTCTATCAAAAATGTGACCGCTAGAGTTTTAACAAGAAAATTCTATTTATAGTAACATTGACCTAGTTTTTGGACCAGGATGAACCTTATTCGAACTCGTCCGAGAATTCATTGGGACAAACATCCAGACCAAGTTTCATGACAATCGGAGCAAAAATGTGACCGCTAGAGTGTTAACAAGAAAATTCTATTTTTAGTAACAGTGACCTAGTTTTTGGACCCTGATGACCCATATTAAAACTCGTCCAAGAAATCATTGGGACAATCATCCTGACCAAATTTCATGACAATCGGACAAAAAAAATGTTACCTTTATTGCGTTAACAAAATTTACCTTAGGGTTAGGGTTTAGGGTTAGGGTTAGGTAAAAAGGCCCATAACTCAGCCAAAAATAATCCGATCAGAAATTCCTTTGGATATGCATAACAAGTCTTGGTGACAAACACTCCTGTGAAGTTTCAATGAAATCCCTCAAGCGATTTCAGTTTACGTTAGGGTTAGGGTTAGGGTTTAGGGTTAGGGTTTAGGGTTAGGGTTAGGTAAAAAGGTCCATAACTCAGCCAAAAATAATCCGATCAGAAATTCCTTCGGATATGCACATCTATGCTTGGTGACAAACACTCCTGTGAAGTTTCAATGAAATCCCTCAAGCGGTTTGGGAGAAGAAGCGAGGACAAGATTTTGCTTCAAAGGGCCATAACTCAGCCAAAAATAATCGGAGCAGAAATTCCTGACGATATGCACAACTAGGCTTGGTGACAAACATTCCTGTGAAGTTTGAAAGAAATCCCTCAAGCGGTTTCAGAGGAGAAGCGAGGACAAGATTATTTCGGACGGACGGACGGACGGACGGACGGACGGACGGAAGGACGGACGGACGGTCCGATTACTATATGCCTCCCTTCGGGGGCATAAAAATGGTTAATCATAATGTAAGCAACATGAAGCTGAGTGCAGTTGAATATTAACCATTTACAACATGACCTTTCATGTCTTTTATTACATAGAAAACCAGTGTAGAATCAGATCAGCTAGCATCAGGTTTATCAAGTTATTTCTGAACAAGAAGCAATCAGTGTAGATCAGAGATGTACAGGCTGATCTGGACCTACACTCGCTGACTTTGTGATAAGGCATATCCATGGAATTAACCCTTTACTCCATGGGATATGGCATTTAATTCATATATGCCTAGTGCAGTCTGTTCAGGGTCTACACTGTTTGGTCAGAAATAACCTATTGAATATAAAAGCAACTAGTGTAGATCTTGATTAGACAGCATGGATGTGCAAGCTGATCAGAAACTACATAACTGGCACATGAGACAGTGATATCCATGGAGTAAACAGTTACAGTAATTTCACACTGGTAACATTGAGTCTGAAATAACCTTTAGAATGAATCAAAAATCAAACACTATTAGATACACAAATGTAACAACATTTTCACTGAAATCAGAAAATTAGTTTTAATTTAAATTCACTGAATTACAGGTTTAAATGGATTGTCAAAATAAACATAGATCACAGCAAGATATTTTAGATCTTGAATGATACAAGAGTATACAGTCTTCTGTAGCATGGTTGTACATGATTTGAAACTTGTATTTTGTAAGTTTTGAATTACAACAGTCTATAATATCAATTTGTATAATTTTACCATAATTTGAGAAGTAGATACTATTTTGGATAAGGAATATACCAGTAACTATAGATGGCTCTAAAGTAGTCCAAAATAGAATGGTCACTGATTGTTTCATTTTAGTTCATTCAAAAAAAAAACAACACATAATCTTTAATGTCTTACATACATGATTAATAACTTACTTTAAATGAAGACTTTACCCCATATACACATGTACATGTTTAATGTTTTATTGCATGGCAAACATTGTAGATAGTGAATAGACAGCACAGCCTTGGTTAGAAATAACCTTTTAGGAGGGATGTTCCTGCTGATCCTGATCTATACTGGGCTGAAGGTTATAAAGCTGAGAATGGAAACCAGTCTCAAATCTCAAGCATCTGATTGGCTCAAATGGCGACTGGTCGCCATTTCAGCCAATCAGATGCTTGAGATTTGAGACTGGTTTCCAAGCTCAGTTTTATAACCTTGGGCACTGTTCGCATGTGCTATAAACGTCTTATATATTATGCAAAGGTTTAGACTGCTGCAAACATAACCTTATATCTGATCAAACTCAAAGACTAGGCCTGAAGACCAGTCTGTTCTCCGAAACTTGAAATTGGTCAGTTTACTGCTTTATTTCAACCAATCAGACTGCCAAGATATCAGACTGGTTTCCAATCATAGTTTATCATCCTTGCTTTCTGGCCTCAGATTGGTACTAGTCTAGCTTCACAATATTTGCTGTTTGTTATTTCTACTTCCTGTAATCTCTAATAATAAATCCTTCTTACTGACCAATATTCAATGCAGGTAAGTCTGTTGTAAAATCTGGGTTCAAAATCATAAAACTAAGACTGGATACCAGTCTCAAATCTCATGCATCTAACTGGCTGAAATGGTGATCAGTAACCATTTCAGCCAATCATTTGCTTGAGATTTGAGACTGCTCTCCTATCACAGGTTTATGATCTTGGGCCCTGGTCTGCCCCAGAAAACAAAAAATGAATAATTTCAAATTAAACTATACAATGTATAATTTGAACAATGTAAAAAAATTGTTTTATGTATTAGAACTTGTTAAATAGGCTTTATTTAAAACCCTATATGGTAAGTAAAGTGCATGTAACAGAATTCTTCGATAAAAATTCAATTTCATAGCAAAGTTTTAATACTTTTTAAAATTAAAGCACAATGTTTCATGCCCTTGAAAAACCTGGGGAAGAAAATGCTTTCTTAAAGCACAGTATTTTCATGCCCTTGAAAGGCCTGGTAATAAAACTGCCATCTAACTTCATAGAATGCCTTACAAACAATGAGGATGGGTCCACTATGGAATTTAAGCATGGTAATTGTTAATAATCATCACTATGACTGTTTTTATCAAATTGTTTTATGAGAAACTCGTAAGTTGCATTTACAATACCCCATGATAGAAATGACCGGGTATAGTTTATATGTAAACCCCTAAACATTTTTCTTACACTATAATCTCGCTCTTTTAAGATCATCTTAAAGGTTGGCACCAGCTTTACGAATTCCCCTCCCACTTTACTTTGCATTCTGACTTTAACTACATTGAGGGGATAGCATAAGCTACTAAGGAAAGCACCAAGACAAGCTCCGCTGATAAAATCTAGAAGCAGGTTCTGGCTGGGAGTGTCCACTTTAGGATAAGCCAGATACAAATAGTCACGACCTAAGAAAAACAGCACATTGCTGGGTCCATTTCTCAACAAAATGGCCGTCTGTCCACGATAAAATTCCTTAAATCCTTGAGTCTGCCAGATTTCCTTGAATGCATGAAAAGTGTTCCCATAGTGTTGGTTATATGTTCGATCCTGCATAAGAACTTGGACTCGTTCAAAAGGAGTGAGGATCGCCTCACAAGTTCCGGCTAATAATGCAGCTACCGATTTATTCACAGGTGACCACACGTGTGGAAACATTGTATGAAGATCTCGTTGAAATTCATAATAAAATCCAAACATAAGAGACATTGAGGTAGTTTTCTGTAGCAAAGGTGCTGAAAACCCTCTATATATGTGTGTAAGTCCTTCTTTATGTATCTGGCGTAATGCTCTTGAAGTTGATATCCCATACAACTGTTGTCGAAACATCACTTTGTTGATAGGAAAAGTTACACTAATATTCACAAGTGCTGCCCCCCATCCACAAACAAACTCTGGTCTCTGCCAGTTCCAGTCCTTGGGAGGTGTGTGTCCGAGCTTCTCCAGGAATTCTGGGGTCAGGGCCTCCACTAGACCCTTGTTTTCACCTTGTGTCATCGTTTATGCGTACTGCAAATCCACTCCAGCATTTTCTGCTTTACTTCGAAATCCAAAGCCCTTTAATCTGAAAAATAGAGAGATATTAAATAAACTTTCATGCTCAGAAGGTTCAGGGGCAGATCCATTGGGGGCTCAGTGGGGTTGCATAAACACCCTTTTAGTGAATCAATATCAAATTTTCATAGGGGTTTTGGCTAAAAAATTGGAAATTATCATGTAAATACTCTTAGCTTGCCCCAAACAAACCCTTTTTCTGGAAATCTTCATTCGACCTTGAAGACTGAAAAAGTCTCCATAGAAATTGGATCCTTTATTCAGCAATGTTTACGTAAAAGTAACATAAATAATATGCAGTACTATACGTCATTAATGTCTGTTTGGGTCTCCACACCTCTACTTCTCTGTTTTACTCTTTGTCAATAAAACAATGTGAAACTCTAACAGCTTTACCATTATAAACTTTCTCATCAATTTTCCCAGAAAAAAAATGAAATTAACATAAAAAGAAAGAAACTATAGTTAAATTGCTAGTTTTAACATTAAAAACAGTTTTCACCCTTTCCTCCACAGATACACCCTAATGGCTTGGACAAACAGTGTAGATCCAGATCAGCACATCCATGCCATCTTATCAGGACCTATACTCTTCAACTTTTGATTTATTAGGTTATTTTTGATCATAATGCAACCAGTGCAGAACCTGATCAGAAAGCATGTATGTGCCGGCTGATCTTTATCTACACTGGTCGCAAAAGCGTAAAAATGCATATAATATAGAGTAAAGAGTTAAAGCATTAAATGATTTTAAAAAATTAATTGATTTACATTAAAGGAATTTAAAAGAACTGGTACTGCAAGTTGTGTTGTATAATTAAATGAATGTAGTCTTTTTGGAAAATGTCATCTCTTGGAGTTAACCCTTTCCTCAATATATATACACATTATTATGCATGTTCAACCAGCATAGATCCAGATAAGTTGGCACATCCATACCGTCTGATCAGGATCTGCACTGGTCGCATTTTGGTCAGAAATAACCAAACAGTGCAGATCCTGATCAGACGGCACAATTAAGGTGTGTCTATGGAGGAAAGGGTCATCTTTACTGTGTTATTTTTCAAGTTTATTCAATGAATCATCAATGGGACATGACATTACTTTTAACATAAATTAATGGTGTTTAGCTTATAAATATACATAGTTCAAATGCTTTATTTTATTTAACCCTTACTACATAGATACAATGCATGTACAAACAGTGAACATTTATGGTGTCTGATCAGGATCTACACTGTTTGATTTTAGATTCATTAGGTTATTTCTTACCAACATGCAATCAGTCAGTGCATATCCACATCTTTGCCCAAGGTTATAAAACTGAGCATGGAAACCAGTCTAAAATCTCAAGCATCTGATTAGCTGAAATGGCAACCAGTCCCCATATCAGCCAATCAGATGCTTGAGATTTGAGACTGGTTTCCAATCTCAGTTTTATAACCTTCAGCCCAGATACCATGGATGTACAGGATGTACATTGGCTGAACATCAATTAAAATGTGTATAACTAAATTGAGTAAAGAGTTAACTTTTTTTTAATCAGTGATTCACATTTCCATCCTAGTCAAGTTAACAGACTTGATCCATTATTCACCATATCCCTAACCAAAAACTTCCTGAATCTCCTTAAACTAGAACATGGAAAATTTCCTTTCATAAATGTAGAATAAGGAAACGAGTGGGGCAATCTTGGCCATTATTTGATTAAAAAGCTAGTTTGCACACATCAACATTATTCTGTTTAGATTTAATTTTCTTGGCAATGTTTGTCTAATTTAAATACTCCTTCTAAAAAACTTGTTACATGTACATATATTATGTTAAAACTATGCTGCTTTGAAAAGGTCAAATTTTGCTGATGCATACTGATCAAATTTGCAAGCATATTTACTACAACTTCAACAATACTTTTCCAGAGTTTGCATTAAAATTTTGGCAATTCATAAGACAGTGTTTGTCAACTTTCATGTTAATTTTAGAAAATTCATGTTGACAATATTTGAAACTTCAATATAATGTTTACTCTTTAACCCTTCTTATATACACAATTTTACGCATGTTCGTCCAGTGTAGATCGAGATCAGGCGGCACGAAAGTTTTTGTATAAATAAAGGATGTTTACTCTTAATGCTGAAGCAATTTGGCTGGTAATCGAACTTGGCCGGGATATTATGCCCATAAACATTTTCCCCAAGTTTCATGAAGATCGGACAACAATTGTTTGAGTTGGAGAGTGAAAAAGGTGAATAAATTTGGCATTTTTGTATATGTAAATAAAGGACCATAACTCTTAATTGGCTGAAGCAATTTGGCTGGTATTAAAATTGGCAAAGATATTATGCCCATAAACATTTTCCCCAAGTTTAATGAAGATCAGACAACAATTATTTGATTTGGAGAGTGAACAAGGCGAAATTTGCCATTTATTGTATAAATATAGGGCAATAACTCTGAAGTGACTGTAGTCATTTGGCTGGTTTAACAACAACATATTACCGGCATGCCTGTGAACATTTTCTCATAAATCTGAAGTGGCCAAAGCGATTTGGCTGGTTATTAAACTTGGCTGAGATATTACGCCTTTGAACATTTTCCCAAAGTATCATGAACATCTAACAAGAACTGTTGGAGTTGGAGAGAGAACAAGGCGAATGTGCCATATTTTGTATCAATAAAGGGCCATAACTCTGAAGCAGCTAAAGCAATTTGGCTGGTTGTCGAACTTGGCCGAGATATTATGTTGTTAAATATTTTCCCCAAGTTTCATAAAGATAGGACAACAACTGTTGGGGTTATTTAGCAGACATTGCTGTGGATGCTGCCCGCCCGCCTGACTGGATGGACGCCCGCCTAAGGTGTTCCCATAATCTGACCTGTCTTTTACAGGGGATATAAACATGGTTGGCAAAAATATCTTTCCATTAATTTTCTTTAATATATCCAACAGCACACTACAGTATGTGCAAAAATAGTTGTGTTTAGATAAGCTTGAAAAACTAATCAAAATGCATCAACTGGTTTTTACTGTGTTTAAGCAGCATGGTTTAAATATAGTAACAAGTCTGAACAGTGTAAGCACCTTCTCCTCATTACCACAAAGTACCCGGTACAAGATAATAGAAATGTGGCGGTGATATTAAGAATTTGTTTTCACAGCTGACACTATATGCTTATCATAAAGTCTCCAAAAAATCAATATGTGGTTGGATTACAGGAAAAGCTGGGTAACATGATTAAGAGAAATCAGCCAATTTTTTTTCACACACTTGCTAAATAATGGAGGCCATAACTTCCTGTACTGCTATTGGTAATTATTACATGAACTATAAATAGACGCAACACGATTGGTCACACACCCGAAATAACCGAGTCAATAAATCTAGATATTGACCCGCTTTCGTTGATATTGACCTGTCTATAAATAGAATCCGAAAGTTTCCATCTTTTATATTATTTATAGTTCATGTAATAAACTATAATATAATATAATATATAATATACTTTATTACATATATATAACTATTTATAGTTCATGTAATAAAACAGTTATTTACTCATTAGCTGGGAAATATGCTGTTGCTATTGACAGCAAAAATCGTTATTGACCTCGGCTATCGCCTCGGTCAATAACGATTTTTAAGGTCAATATCACAGCATATTTCCCAGCTAATAAGTAAATAATTGTATCATGTCGAAAAATGACTTGAATATGACATTGCAGCGTAAATGATGGCACTACTACAAATACAACAATCTTCATAAAAATATGTTTTATGCGGGTTACAATATATACAATAAAACATTCATCATGTTCTTTTGTGATTTTGTAGGCGAAAATCTGATTGGTTTGTAAGGTTATTGATAAAAGTCTGTTTTAGTGACTCATCGTCAGATCCTGATCGCTGATGGTTTTCAGGAAATTATTTCAGGGCTTTTTCAGGGGTATTTGGGAAAAAGGCCCCTGCTCAAATTGGGAATTTTTTTACACTGTATATAGTGCTTTTAAACAGGTTGCATACATAGATTCAAGGAATGTAGGTTTAACAGATCACTAATCAAAAGTAAACAAACTAATTTCGTAATTTGAAAAGTCCCTTGATTACATATATTCTCTTGTTTGTTTCTATTTTATAGGCAAAATAAGTTATTTCTGTTGAAATGGGAATTTTTTCTTAAAATTGGGAATTTTTTTCTTGAAATTGGGAAAAATGGCTCCTATTTGGCATTTGGAATGGGGCCCATTTTCGGCCCCATGTGACTAGCTGAAAAAGCCCTGGATTTTATTATCAGATTGCCCGGTTTTTAGTCAATGACTTTCTAAGGCACCCGGCTCTATGACAAACATAGTAAAAGCATTTAATTGGTCATCCCTAGAAAGTACACTACTCAAAAGTTCTATGTGCACACTTGATAAAAATTGATTTGTGCACAAAACCATATATATATATATTATTGTATATATTGTAGCATACAAATGATTGTAAGGTTTTAAAATGTTTTTTTCTGCATGTTGTTAAGTCACTCCTGGGTGGATTAAGTAGCCTGGGAACCCTAACACCTATCTCTTTTAAGATCCACCGCACATGGACGTAAGATATCAGTTAATGAATACTGATGTACTAGATTTCGTATCAGCTTACTCAGTAGCTCAGTAGATTTAGTACCATAAGCCTTGGTAGACTGTTGGCATGGTAAGCCGAGGTCCAAAGTTCGAATCATGGTCGGGGCTACTCTTTCCAACCTAAATCTGTGACATTGGCATTGTCGGCAGGGCAATTACCCTTACAGCTCCTTTGGATCAAAGCAAATGGCTGGTGTATCCAACCCAAACCTAGGCAGAACCTTGCGGACATTTCTGAGTCTTGTTTAGATGGGAAGGAATGTAGTCGATTTCGTACCAGCGGCCTCAATAGCTTACTTGGTAGAGCATCGGCACAGTAAGTCGAAGGTCAGATGTTCGTATCCTGGTCGAGGCTATGCTTTCCAACCCAAATCTGCCTCTGGCATGTAGACATAGCAGAAACACTTTCCGCAGTTTTTGAAATGCTTACTGAGTTGTGCGTGAAGGGCACCATCGAATATCTAGAAAAGCCCTGACGCGCAATAGTTGGGCTGGCCCAGTACGAGATTTGAGAGATTTACGTTTTCCGAAAATCAACAGACAGCGTTAAGTGATGCTTTTGTTAACTACTGCAGTACAATACCTTCCAACTTCCAATCAAAATTCAAGCCATTTTATGTTAGAATACACGATTAAAAACTGCAAAAATTCGGAGATCTGTTTATTTCTCTGTGACATGGAGGCTGACATATTGCTTACTAAACTGACGAATAAGATTAAAACATTGTTGTAGGCTATTATATATACCCCAGTAAATATCTTTGTCGTCTCAACTACCACACCGAATTAATGTAAAAATGGAAATAAATATTATAACATTCACTGGAATTACGTTTTTAAAATCTTCGGATCTACGCAATTAAAATCCCAAACACAATTAATTATAAAGAGCATGATTGAAAATGAAAACAATTAATAATCATGCCGACTGCCCCATTTTAGCTCACGAATGCAGCAGGGAAATATTTCAACAAGGTTGTATGCAACAATGGTCACCTAACTGCCACATTTTCATGATTTAAACAAAATGAAATTAATGTAATGCAAATCAGATTCGAGTTCCTTTGCTTTTTTCTTGACATTAACCAAAGACCTGTATATAGGTCTTTGGAATAACCACATGTTCAAAATACATCTATATAATATATGTGAAATCCTCTATTTCTGCAAATCACCTACCATCTATCAATTATCTAAAACAACAAACTGCAATTTAACAATTAATGTTGGAATAGCCTACGTTAAAACAACAAACTAAAATTAAGCAATTAATGCTAGTATATGTTAGAGCCAATGCAATGCATATACGGTCGTATCTATCAGCCATGACCTGGGTTAAAATATAGATTTTAACCCAGTCCTGACTAAGCATAATAAAGTATAGGTGTAATGGAAACGTACAAAGAACACTGTCGATTTGATTTATAAACTTAAAAAAGAAAAAGAAAGAAAGAAACACACATAAGCAGACAAATAAAATGATGTATACCTTTTGTTGCTGAACAATAATGTTCTTTGAACAGATACAACGTGTCGCAAGAATCAGGAAATCATGAGAAGATCTGGACAAGATTAGTATCAATTATCTTTGCTTCGTTAACTAGTGCGAATCATGTAAGAACAGATTAATTAAGAAATATGTTGCATATGTATGGGCAGCCAACACCGCCAAAAATGAATAATTTGCTTGAATAATACCACAAGCAAATCGGGGAACAAATCCGTTCAAGTCGAACAAAACTGTTGTAAAGGCAGACTTAAATCGTCAGTCATTCAGTTCAGTACAACCTCGTTCAAATCAGTGCATCCTTGTTTCATTCGGTACAAGCTCATTCAGTTTGGTGCAACTTCGGTTAATTCGGTGCACATCGTCTTATCGTGAGCAGGCACCATATGGGAATATATAACTGCCGTTAATCACTTGCGATTTTAAGGAGCGTATCAGCTTGCATATTTGCTGTTACCGGGTTAGGTTACCATTCAAATCAAAGGGTGCACCAATCTCCTTCACAGAGTTGTCGTTCCTTACACTCACTTTACATAAAAAAGTAGTCCTAGCCTATAACGGAGGTGAATGTAATGAGCCAATAGTGAAAGAGGGTGCACATGCATCATACTGTTTACATGTCACTACCATCAATATCAAATCAAAGCAGATGCATGCGTTACAGTGTAAGTATTGTGGTATACCCTTTATTTTACCTCAGTGAAAGAAAGTTTATAAATCAATGTTTTTAAATAGTTGTCGTAGCCCGAAAAAAAACTTGAGAGAGCATATGAGATAGGCGTCTGGCAGACTGACAATCCAATTTTACAGGAAAAAGCATTTGCAATAATTCACAATACTGAAGATTATATTAGCAAAAGTAACGTGCAAAAGTTGGTAAATATATCCAACTACAAATATGGTTGAGAAAGTACTAAAACGATCTATTGTAGAGATATTACTGACATGAAAAGCAGCTGAACATGGAATGGTATTAATCTGAAAATACCACAAGGAAGGTATCATGTTCATCGCCATACGCATTCCATCGTTTGTGATGGATCAAAATTGTACTGTTTATTGGTGTAAATATTGAGTTGCGCCTGGGTTAGAATATCTAGTATGCTCTAATTGGTCATTCATTGTATATGTTTACAATGTAAGCTAGTTTCGTTTCTTCCCTACGTCAAGAGAGGTTGTGGAAAGAACTGTTTTGTCTTGAAATAAATTATCATATGTCTTTTTAATCTTAATTGATTGATTTCTTAAATGAATCCAATACCATTTACTTACACCGCAGAGTCAAAATTAGAACAGTCTTTAATTGAAAGGGGGGGGGGGTAATTTTAAAATTGGATACTTTGAATGGAGTTTAATTAATTAAATATGCTATTGATTACTCATGTTTTCTGTTTTTCCTACTAATGAGTTATCCTATTTAATTAAACAAAACAAGGAATTAAGAGCAAATTTCCGTTTGCTTGACCTTTTTATGCAAGACATGCATTTTTAGCAAAATTAAGGATAACTCATGCCAAACTGAATTATTACAAGATTAAAGCTTAAATTGAAGATTGTTGTTGGCATATGATCATAAATAAAAAGTGAATTCAATGTATTAGGACAAAAAGTGACCAATTAGAACTTTTTTTAAGTGTATATTATCCAGATATATAGTTATGCTAGAATTTTATGAATGGGTTGCTATATAATGGGTATGGCCTTTAGAATAATTATGATGTGTATGATATACGTTTAGAAATTTAATATAACAAGGCAGTCGGAACGACAGCAATTTCCCCTGCCGCAGATGTGAATGTGGAAAAGGTTATGGATGGTTAAGAGCAAATTAAACAATAGCTCTGGGCAACGGACAGGCAGGTGGAAGCCAATTCAAGTGCAAGGGTATTTCGTGTTCAGATAAGTTTCAGAGTATTGGCTGCGCAGGAAAATAGTATGTGTGTGCAGGAGACACGATAAAAAGCGAGCGAAACTAAAAGGGATAACAAGTTGGTCGGTTTGTAGTTTCATGAAAGTCCTTCTAAGGGTTGAAAAGTTATGGACCGGACACGAAATATGCTCAAACACCACATGCGGACTTGACATTGAGCCAACCAGGTTGGAACATGGGTTCCGCACATCAGGTTCATGAACTGAACATTTCACTTAAGTTTCATGATATTCATTTCAAGGGTTCAGAAGATATGAACTGAACACGAAATGCATGGTTCAAATCTTCAAACACCTCTGGTGACCTTGACATTGAGCCGGCCATGTTGGAACATGGGTTCTGCACGTCGTCTTGATTGGGAGAACATTTGACTAAAAATTCATGAAATTCCTTCTAGGGGTTGAAAAGTTATGGACCGAACACGAAATGTGCGCGCACAGAAAGACGGACGGACGAAGACCATTACTCTACACCCCAGCCGCTATGCGGCGGGCGATAATAACCTGATGTTTTCCAGATATATAGTTTATGTTAGAACTTGAAAAATTGGTTTGATATCCTTTCCACGACCATAACGTATTTAAACGTGACAAAATTTTGACTTCCCAAAACCCGACTCTGTTTTACGGGAAGACGCCCAAAACGTATTTAAACGTATCAAAAAAATCGCTTTTCAAAACCCGACCCTGTTTTTTCGTCGGAAACCCGTCGATTTATTTGTCATTTAAAAAAAAAGTCCTGAATTTGGTGGCTATTTAAAAGAACGCGGAATCATCGATCAGTATTTTAAAACTATTAGTCCTTTGAATGCATCGCATATTTTCTCTCAAATATAATTAAGAAATTGAATACATTTGACCTAAATAATCTGATAAGAAAATTAGTAATTTTAAAAAGTTCAATTTTAAGGAAAAAAAAATCTAATTACATGTGTTGCTGTTTCTTAATCTTTCATTGTCAAAATAAAAAAGTGGCTTCAAAACAGTTATTCATTATTTTAACAAAACCCTATATCTACCTAGTAATTACTTAAAAATGACATTTTTTTGCAATGGCATAAAAATAATTACTGTTGATTAGATTAATTAATTTAGGAAATTTTACGTTACAGTCTTCCTGCGATAAACCGAATTTTTCACCAATTACGTTAAAGAGCGTTGAAATTCGGGATTTTAACGCACTATTCTTGATATGGATTTTTCCACCCTTTTTACAGAAGAAAGACCGTAACGTTAGATAACGTCTTTTACACGGGTTTCTTACCATGTTGAACATTCCGAATTTCTTTAAAAGGTAGAATACCGGTAACGGACAAAAGCGTATATGCTTTATTCAAACATACACTTTTCAACGGGCATTAAAATAAAATTTAAGCAGATTTACGGTATGGTTTTTAAAATCGTGAAAAAGCACACGTTTAAATACGTTTTGGGCGACCTCCAGTAAAACAGGGTCGGGTTTTGGGAAGTCAAAATTTTGTCACGTTTAAATACGTTACGGACGTCCGTCCGGAAAACAAGCTAGGTCGGGCGCGGAAAGGTTATGGAGTGTTTGGCCTATAGGTTTAGAAAATACAAGTAATAAAGTGATATTGTCCAGGCATAGTTTTATGATTGAATAACATTTTTATGATTTATAAAACTGAGCACGGAAACCAGTCTCAAATCTGAAGCATCTGATTGGCTGAAATGGCGACTGGTCATATGCTTGAGATTTGAAACTGGTTTTCATGCTCAGTTTTATAACCTTGGGGCCTGGGCCCAAGATTATAGTCTTCATTTCAGCTAATCATATTATTGAGATTTGAGACTGGTCTCCAATCGCAGTATAATGATTGTAGATCCTGCAATTCTATCTGCTGTAAATTCTCTGTGAAAGAGACATTTAAGTGCGAAGTCTGTAGCGCTTGCTCATTCTTGGATGAAACAAACCGGCCACGTGAACAAGTAGATAGAGATAAATTAGTGTGTGTTAACTCCACGTGCCAAGCAGACCATTACT
Organism: Corbicula japonica; assembly: GCA_038501625.1. NCBI lineage: Eukaryota > Metazoa > Mollusca > Bivalvia > Venerida > Cyrenidae > Corbicula > Corbicula japonica. Next base: position 2,194,609 of record JAZAYU010000004.1, read on the forward strand.
TATTTCAGGAAATTATTTCTGTGAAATGGATGGCAAACCACAAGAAACAAATATAAAACAAGTGCATTTACAATAATATATTATATGACTTTTGAATGTAACAACAAAATTTGTTTTGCTTTTATGAATTCTTTAGGCTAGTGAAGATAATCACGCCATGATATTTAGTTTTAAATAGATCTATGTTTGAACACATGACCAAGAAACAAAGTACCCGTATCCCAGTAAACAGCAAACAAACATGGTAGAATTCGTTTTACGAACACAGTCAACACGAACAATATAATATATTTGTTGTTAATGCAAGCATTATATTATCAATAATTTTGACAGTACTGGGCCCAAGATAAAAAAAAACTAAATCAGGAAACCAGTCTCTAATCTCACGAATATTATTAGCTGAAATGTCAATCAGTCGCCATTTCAGCCAATAAGATGCTTGAGATTTGAGACTAGTCTCAAATCTTAGTTTTATGATCTTGGACCCTAGACAATTGCTCTTCTCTGTCATCCCGTGACCACATTTACAACCTACCAAAACTTGTCTCAGAAACAATCTTCTTTAACGCCCATAGTCAATGGACTATTACAGGCTTTTATAGACGAGCCTTTTGTTGGCTTCTTGTGTTTCAAACCGTACACCTGGTGTGCAGAAAGTGACCAAAGAGGTGGGCCTCAGATCAGCCACGTCCGAATCATACGACCAATGCTCTTCCTACTGGACGTTTTCATCAAAAACAGTCCTCCAGAAATTACCTTAACATTATTTTTTATCAATAACTTTTCTATAAAAATAATATTTCATTAATAAAACATAAATTACATGAATACCCAAGTTGACTCATTCTTACAAATCATTAAAACCCCAACTGTATAAACGCTGCCTACTGAAATGTCAATTATAATGACACATTATGCATTTATTCTATCACAGATCCGTTGTCATATTGGAACCATTTAACTGTTGTTTGGTTTGCGGAGGATCATTTTCTAACACATTAGCTTCAAACTCAGAATCCCTAAAAGATCCATTTACGAATCCCATCTGTCTTTTTTGACTTTCTCGTTTATCAAATTGCACTTTTTCGGCTTCCTCAGGAGGTTTATACAGACAATATGCCAATGAAAAGAAAAGAACCGCGAGAACTTTCATTGACACGGCGATAAGAAAGTAGTTCCGGCTAACTAAGCTATTGTCGTAAATCCAACATGAGGAAGGTTCTCCGCATTCATCTTGCCATATCAGACAAGCTGTATCCGTCACCGCGCCAAACACAACGGGACCAGGTACTGTTCCTAAAAATGAAGACAAATGTTGGACTACACTGCACTGCAAGCATCAATTTGGTTTGTTTGTCATTTTAATCCGCGTTAAGTACTGTCAGAATGTTTTTTTTTTGTCTCGGTCATTATTGCGATTTCGAAAAACTATCAATCTAATTATTTTGATTGAATTTCTAGAATAAAAAAGTCCGATTGTGTCATTTAAAGTTGTTACAGTAATATTTATCATTTTTAACGAAATGTTAACATTAAAATGGTATATTACACTGAAACTTATCACAAAATTTTACGTGCCGAGTAGTGTATCTATTGAGAAACAATGTCAGTAACGATAACTTAGGTTATATAGATATAGATAATTTTAGGTAAGTGACCAATGCGTCCCCAGTCAGTGCTCTAGACAGGGCCCAAGATCAAAAAACTAAAACTGGAGAACTGTCTCAAATCTCAAGCATCTGACGACTGGTCGCCTTTTTTAGCTTATCAGATGTTTGATATTTGAGACTGGTCTACAATCTTAGTTTCATGATCTTGGGCACAAAAGAGCATGTACTCACCTAGTAAACGTATAACGAGCCACTTTACACCCATGTACTCACCTAGTAAACGTATAACGAGCCACTTTACACCCATGTACTCACCTAGTAAATGTATAACGAGCCACCTTACACCCATGTACTCACCTAGTAAACGTATAACGAGCCACTTTACACCCATGTACTCACCTAGTAAACGTATAACGAGTCACATTACATCCATGTACTCACCTAGTAAACGTATAACGAGCCACTTTAAACCCATGTACTCACCTAGTAAACGTATAACGAGCCACTTTACACCCATGTACTCACCTAGTAAACGTATAACGAGTCACATTACATCCATGTACTCACCTAGTAAACGTATAACGAGCCACTTTAAACCCATGTACTCACCTAGTAAACGTATAACGATCCACCTAACACCCATGTACTCACCTAGTAAACGTATAACGAGCCACATTACATCCATGTACTCACCTAGTAAACGTATAACGAGCCACATTACATCCATGTACTCACCTAGTAAACGTATAACGAGCCACTTTACACCCATGTACTCACCTAGTAAACGTATAACGAGCCACCTTACACCTATGTACTCACCTAGTAAACGTATAACGAGCCACTTTACACCCATGTACTCACCTAGTAAACGTATAACGAGCCACTTTACACCCATGAACTCACCTAGTAAGCGTAAAACGAGCCACTTTACACCCATGTACTCACCTAGTAAACGTAATAACGAGCCACTTTACTACCATGTACTCACCTAGTAAATGTATAACGAGCCACTTTACTACCATGTACTCACCTAGTAAACGTATAACGAGCAACTTTACTACCATGTACTCACCTAGTAAACGTATAACGAGCAACTTTACTACCATGTACTCACCTAGTAAACGTATAACAAGCCACCTTACACCCATGAATTCACCTAGTAAACGTATAACAAGCCACCTTACACCCATGAACTCACCTAGTAAACGTATAACGAGCCACTTTACACCCATGTACTCACCTAGTAAACGTATAACAAGCCACTTTACACCCATACTAAAAGTTCGGTGATCCTCGTGAATACATCTGTAAGAAGAAAAAAGTATAAAATTTATTATATAATTATGTAATGTGTGTGTTCAAAATCAGAAACATAACAATTTAATCCTTTATAACAGTTGTCGAATTCCTTATCGTAATTTGTTATATTATAATTTTCAAAAATGTTTATTCACATGTATATAAAATAAAAGCGTGGGGCATGACCGCTATGTGTGATCGGAAGGAACGTACCTGAGTGTGGCAGAATCACTTGGTGTGAACGGAAGGAACGTACCTAATTGTAGCAGAATCACTTGGTGTGAACGGAAGGAACGTACCCGAGTGTGGCAGAATCACTTGGTGTGAACTAAAGGAACGTACCTGAGTGTGGCAGAATCACTTGGTGTGAACAGAAGGAACGTACCTGAGTGTGGCAGAATCACTTGGTGTGAACAGAAGGAACGTACCTGAGTGTGGCAGAATCATTTGGTGTGAACAGAAGGAACGTACTTGAGTGTGGCAGAATCACTTGGTGTGGATGAAAGGAACGTACCTGAGTGTGGCAGAATCACTTGGTGTGGATGAAAGGAACGTACCTGAGTGTGGCAGAATCACTTGGTGTGGATGAAAGGAACGTACCTGAGTGTGGCAGAATCACCTGGTGTGAACAGAAGGAACGTTCTTGAGTGTGGCAGAATCACTTGGTGTGAACAGAAGGAACGTACTTGAGTGTGGCAGAATCACTTGGTGTGGATGAAAGGAACGTACCTGAGTGTTGCAGAATCACTTGGTGTGGATGAAAGGAACGTACCTGAGTGTGGCAGAATCACTTGGGGTGGACGGAAGGAACGTACCCAGTGTGGCAGAATCACTTGGTGTGGATGAAAGGAACGTACCTGAGTGTGGCAGAATCACTTGGTGTGGATGAAAGGAACGTACCTGAGTGTGGCAGAATCACTTGGTGTGGACGGAAGGAACGTACCTGAGTGTGGCAGAATCACTTGGTGTGGACGGCAGGAACGTAAGGAATATCGTGACAAAGAAGAGAACGAGGAACAGATACATGAGAGAACATCCTTTGTCACACATGCCTGCGGTCACTGTCACGGTGCTGTTAGATATACACAGACAGTCTGAGAACACCTGTAAAAAACAGGCACATAAATACAGTCAAATCTGAAATAGGAAGGATTCACAACTACGTCATCAATTAGTGTTATCTGTACCATGTGATACGCATGTGGTACAACACAATGTAAACAATGGCTGTTTGTGATAAGATATTTGCTGTAAATTTAACAGAAAATGATGTACCTGGAGCTAAGTTTCGCTCATCTGACATTGCTGAGCATTCAAATGTTGCATTAAAACATTAGTTACAGTGTCGAGGTTTAAATTTGTCAGGAAAAAGGCAAAAATTAATTGACAGGGAAGCAACATCCACTTTATATATTTCCTTTGTTTATAGTTGAGAAACATGACTGTTTGTATCATTTTATATGCTGTTTGATTCTTTTAATAATATTTAAAACAAAATCATTGAAATGTATTTGTTATATTTTAGAATAATAAATTATAATACTAAATAGAATTTTCATATCAAGCAGTGTAAGCATACATTTACATAATCTTGAGCATTGTCTCTTTATAATTGATTAAATAGACCAGTCTTGAGCTAGAGGAAACAGGTGCAGTTTCATATCTATATGATTGTATCATGGCTGATCTTATTCTGTATATTGATGTTCAATATTGTTAAATGAAGATCCCTGGTTATTTATGTAGCTATTGATACCAGTAATTGAGATAATACTTAATATAGTGTAGTAATTAAATATATTGTTCAGTGTTGCTGTCTTTGTTTTTCAAATGCAGGGCATGCATTGAAGCTGGGGGAGAGAAGGACATTATTATTTCCATTGATATTTACTGCATATATATGTCCAATATTTCACTTTGTCATTAGTATAATACTCCCGACCACAAGCACTTATCCACTTTTTGCATTTCTGTTCATTTGTTTTTGGTTTTGGAAAGGATATAAAAATACATCTTTCATGTCATCTTTGTCTGCATACCTCTAGTCACTTTTACAAACACCATGGCAACAATGTTTTGTCCCACTCAAGTATTTTTTAGAAGAATTTGGCTGCAGATCCATACCTAAACACATGCAAATCTATAGTAAACTGCATGCAAGTGATACAAAATGTGTACCACTAGCAACGGTTGCTAAGGTCAGTTCTTATCAGGAAATCTATTTTTAGCATATTGGCTAACTGTGAATCCTTCCTATACACGCATAAACTTGCAGTTGGATGCCATCTGCCATAAGAAGCCAAATCGATGCCCAATTTCATGCAATTACAGTAACTAATTCATACTGCTGGTAGCAGCTTATTATGTAATTAGGTACTAAAAACCAATTGAAGAGGTTTTAACCGTTTTAGAGGCGGTAAAATGTTTGCGTCGCGGTAGAAAATACTTAATATTTAATTCAGTTAAATATTCAACAAGCATCTGAAAATTCATTCGAAAAAAAGTTAATTGGCACAATATAAAAAAACACAGCCCTACAAAAAGTTGTTGTTGTTGTTTGTGATCGTGGATTTTGGAATATATCTTTAATGCTTTGTCTTTAAAGTTTAACTGATTTCAAACTTTGTCTTGTCCCAAATTGTCGTGTCATAAATATTTGAGAACAAATTTGTTCTATTTTGATCTAAGTTTATTTACCTAATCTTATAATTGTTTACGATCTACTTGTGTTTGCTGATAACTGTCTATAAAACAATGTTTATTGTCTCCACAATATACAATAAAATACATATTCAAATAGATATACTGCAGTCTTTATTTCATGTGGTTCAATGTGTATGTAGATGTATTTAGCGTTAGAATACGTGCGCCAATTCACACTTTTGCGAAATCAGTCTTGGCAGAATATTGTGTCTCTTTAGTTTCTTCAAGCGCATGAATACAGTCCATGCAAAAGAGTCACGTGCAAATTACGCGGAACAATTAGTTCACAAACAACTTACAACAAGTTACAAAACAATTATGCTATTTTCATAACGACACTGTGGCACCTAGAAATGTAATAATTATTTCAAGATTATCGATACCAGACTTTCGTAAATAAAAACCAGCTTTTATACGAATGAAATATAAAGCTCTGTGAGTGGCCCTTCCATCAAAAGCTATGGCAGCTAAATTACATGTTGGGCGATTGATGCCGTCTCGTCTATTTCGTCTTTATTTGCGGTGGAGTAGTGTGTTTTCGTATGATTTCAACCAATACAATTTCGTGGCGGGTTAGTACAAACGCGCTTCTATCATTTCCGGGTTAGAGCTTTGAAAAAAAAAGAACTGCGTTGCCCATCCGGAGTAATGTCATGTAAAATTCACCAAAGAAAATCAGAAAAGAAAAAACTTAATACCTCTACGCCATCTGCGTTTTTCGACGCATTTTGACAGCCAACATGACAAGCGCTAAAGTACTGTACCCCGTTACTTGAGCACACCGGGTCGTAGTATCGGGTACTACAGCCACAGTCTTTATTGCAATCTGCAACTACATTATCATCGGCGACGCTGAAATGAACGTGAGAATATTGTTAACTGTACCATTATAAATGTAATTCAAGTGGAACTAGTTGCAGTGAATGTATCAATGACAAGCACAATCGAACAAAGTATGTAGATTTTCAAGGTATGTACCCACTGAGAGTAAAAACCATCAAAATTTTATGACAGATTTCTTCGAGCACTCTTTATTCAAGCGTAAAAACATGTCTTGTTTTGTAGCGAAGATTGCCGAAATTTTCCGATTGGGATAAAGCTTGTCTCGAAACAAAACGTTTTTTCTATTAATTTTATTTTTAATTAATAGGTAAATAGGAAACTTTGAATTAATCGTCACTGTATATATCATGGTCCTTCCATGGTATTATTAATTTATGCACAAATTAACAGAATTCTCACAAGTAGAAAAAAAATGTTGTCAGGGAACGTACCCGTCGTTGTATGGAGTATTAACACCGGCAAACGCGACATGTTCGCAGCTGATCCAGAGAAGGTTGATGGCGACGATCGTTATTAGACACGTGATAATAGAAAACCGGAACATGCCTTTGACCTTGAGCTTCAGTCGGTTACAGATGAGACCTCCGAAGAACATACCACCTGCCGCTCCCGGCACTGCCGCTATACCTACACACAAAAAAACACGAACCGTACAACAAACAATTAAAAATGCATAAATAATAGCCAGAACGCCGGATTCAACTTCGACTGGGCAAAAAATAATACAATTGTGACATGAGGAGTATTGTTTCTACTCTTAAGAAACAGATTGGTTGAAACTGAGCTCATACTTCAAATTGACCAATCACAAGCTAGATATATGTGTGACTCGTAGCCTAGTTTCTACTCTGAAGCAACAGATTGGTTGAAACTGAGCTCTGACTTCAAGTAGACCAATCAAAAGCTAGTTTTGCGACTGGTATCCATCACAAGTTTTGCGATATTGAGCCCGGGTCTGAAGGTTATAAAACTGAGTTTGGAAACCAGTCTCAAATCTCAAGCATCTGATTGGCTGAAATGGCGACTGGTCGGGTCGCCATTTCAGCCAATCAGATGCTTGAGATTTGAGACTGGTTTCCATGCTCAGTTTTATAACCTTAGGTACTGGAAAAACGCAGGATTAAATAGCATTGCAATATTGCGATTGGATGTTTCATCCACAAACTCTTCTATCATTTATATGCATGTAAAATGTTTCCACAATCACATAAATAGATTTTGTCAATTAGAATTGTCATCATTAATCAATCAATGCATTTTTGCGCTGAAATAGTCAGAAATACAACTGCTTTAAATGTTAAATCATATAAAAATACAACTAGAAACACCCTTTATCTCCATGTTCTTGTATGAGAAAACACTTGAATATACTTGTCATGATAAGTGTTCTATTTCTTCTGCAGATATTTATTCTTGATTATTAAAGGCTTAAATTTACATAACAAATTCGTTCAGCTTCGGGACTATTACAAATAAATTTAAGAAATGAATTTGAAAACGAATTCCAATAAGCTGATCCATCAGTATCAATACTGTCTCCTAAAACGCTGTTTTTTTTTAACATATCCTCTTCAATCAGTTTTTGAGGTTTAATTTCTAACCAATAACGACCAGATGTTCATTTTGGGCAGTTAAGGGTAGTTTTAGGGTAGTAACAAGATGATTTCCAACTTATTGACCATAAGCTCTATAAAAATTAAATATTGCTGCCAAAAAGGGGGTTTTAGAACCCCACTGAACCAACTCTGGATCCGCCCCTGGACCACCATGTTTTAAACTACCTGTATATAAGGCAGCCATTCCAGAAGAAACACTAAATTGATTTTGTATATATTTTGGCACAAAAGTTGCAAATCCTGAGGTAAGGATCCCTTCGGCAGCACCGGCAAGCATTGTGAATACAAACGCAGGATTCCGAATGAGTGACCACGTGACTTTGGGAAACATTTTGATTGGAAGACGCTTGGCGGTACCGTGGCCGTGGGAGGAGTCGGCATCGCCTTTGTGCATTTGTGAGATTCTTGATTGACGGATCTTCTTTGCAGCTGAAATCGTACAAATATCCGTTTACAGGTGTGTTTGCAAAAGTAAATCCCACAATTCACGCGTATTTGGTGATGCATATACAAACCGTTTTAAGCCGAATCATGTTATAGAATTCATATCTGGGACCAAATTCCAACATCAAGCAAATGATGGGATGAAAATGAGTTTATCTACGAGAGTGACCAATCACAAACCAGATTTCTGAAATGTTGCCTTTTACATTTATGTTCCTTGCAATACTACTAAAATCACGTACTGGGCATTTCAGCACCAAACATGGACAACGGTATGGCGAGGATCCAGAATATAGTCATGGTAATAAAGAAGCCCGCCCACCATGCCCCGACCCAGCGGGGATCATCTGTCGTTAATGGTATCCTGAAGAACAAGATAAACAAAAAATATAAATACTCCATAAATCTGTAAAAAAGGAAGAAATAAATATGGTAGATAACTCTGTAATTTACTTAAAAGAGTTACGGTTCTTTTACAATAAAGTTTGGATAAACATATTTTGGTTGCTCTCTGTCTTTTCTGTCTTTATGATAGTTCTCTAAAAGGCATATGCTCAAGAACACTTATACACTCACGTAAACTACATAAAAAGCAAATAATATCCATGTTAAAATAAATGTGAAGTTATGGTTCTTGTGCATCCTTTCCTATCCCTTGATTTAACGAGTATTGCTTTTGAAGTGCATGCTCATATTCAGTTGAAATTTTGAAAGATATATCAAATGTTTATGTTAACTAACTAAGGAGCGTTATTTAGACGTGATTTAAAGATGCAGTTTTAAATTTTATCAGTTACATCGTTTTTTATCATTACAAAATACGATGATCACTTACTAACGTTTGTAGTATACAATTTATACAATAATTAATGAGCAGACAAGTGTGAGAAACAAACGGTCCATCATTGCACAGCCCCATTATTGTAATGTCATGATAACATCACGATGTTGCAGTTTCAAGAACGACCACCGAACACAATAGTTACAGTTATAGCGCGTTATCGATTACATGTCAGTCACGTGACAGACACGTTTATATAAAGATAGTTTATCAGAAAAAGTTTTACAAATCTGATTTCGCCATGTTCTCAAGATAAGCATTAACCACTGTAATAATATTTGATTCGGCCCAAGATCTTTCTTGGTTATATATTAAATTGAGTATCACGTGACTGTCTACTTATCCATAATCAGTTATACAACAGTATATAACAGATGTAAATGAAAAGATACATGGAGAGCAATTACCTCGCAAATTCTTTAATCACTGCTTTTATATTTGTAAATATGCGCAATGTCGTCAGAACCGAAAATGGAACACTTACGCGGATGTATCGACCTTATCAAAGTCGACGTATATGTCCAGCAACTGCCCGCCTACGATATATCCTAGACCGGGACCCAGCGCTGCTGCACCGTAGAAAAATCCTAAATTCAAATAATAACGTCACCATCAGCATAAACATATGTTAACATCAGCATAAACACATGACAACATCAGCATAAACACACGTCAACTTCAGCATAAACACACGTCAACTTCAGCATAAAGCCATAAAATATGTCAACATCAATATAAAAACAATGTCCAAACATCTGCAAATCTCGATACGATACGACACATGCTTCAACTGTACTTCAAGACTATTCAGAGATTGTAAGGTTGGTCTACAAAAGTAACACTGCGAAACTTACCAGGATACAGTTGTGACATTACTTCGCTACCGCTGTCGCCAATTTTCGCTATTTCCAAAGTGTATTTTATACCCCCCACCGTAATATCGTGAAATAATGTAAACTTAACCATTTATAAAGCTCACACTGTTTTCTAGATACCAACAGTGAACACAATGCATCGTACAATAGCAAGAAATGACGTCAAATTACCCCGATACAGCGGTGACCTCACATCACTGACACTGTCGTCCAGATTAGGGTTCACCAAATATCGTCCGAAACCCTGAAGAGACGTTAACTTACCCCCACACAGAGATGTCCTCAAATCACTGACACTTTTGTCTAGAATAGTGTTCACAATACACCCTCCTACATCGTGAAATGACATCAACTTACCCAAATACAGCGGTGACTTCACTTCAGTCACGCTGTCGTCTAGATACCCCCACAGTGTACATAATACACTTTCCAACACCGTGAAATGACATCAACTTACCCAAATACAGCGGTGACTTCACTTCACTCACGCTGTCGTCTAGATACCCCACCCCCACAGTGTACATAATACACCCTCCTACACCGTGAAATATCATCCCCAGCATGAGCACACCGAGGTAGTTCTGCAATCCCGAGCTCTTGCAGACTGCGTGCTCTGTGGCATTGGCATCTTTAATAAAGCGAAAAAATTAACACTTCAAGTTGCTGTTATATCTTTTTCGTACAATTATATAAAAGTGAATGAAATATTTAAAAAAAAACAATTTAAAAAGCAATTAACAGTGAATATAAAACGGAAACAATTGCATAAGAACTAGTTCCAGTTTGTACCGCCATTACAAACAATTAATATACAATTTTTTACCTTAACACGTTTAATAACCTTGATGATGATGATGATGATGATGATGATGATGATGTAAAAATCAAGAACAGTACATTGTAAACTTATTTTCTGTACTTACTAAGGTCACATGTATCCGAAGCGACATTTTGTCCGAAATCGTACAAATCGGTCGTAAAGTGTGGAAGGGCCATGGTCAGTGATCCCAGACCCATCACTATAGTTGCCCCCGTCATCCAACGACCCTTAAAATGCCCAGAGGCAACGAAACTGATGAAAAATCCAAATATTGCTGAAAATGTGAATAAACATATTATATGTATTAGTGAATTAAGATTCACCTTGTAGCTATATACGTGCATAAGAGAAATACGTTTCACTGTACAATCATATTCATGAAATAGTGAGTGAATTAAGATTCGGCGAAGAACCGGAAATGCATATGAGCGACGTCTCCGGAAGATAACCATGTTAGATTTATAGAGGATAGTGTATGATATATAGGACTCTCTTATTTCTGAAACGTCCCTGGTTCCTGTAGTACAGCACTTGCACACTGCGCCCTCGGTTTAATGTCTCACCAGAGAGACTATTAGTGGTGGTGAGAAGCGAGAGATCAAACTCGCAATCACTGAATTCAGTTAAACGCTCTAACCACTGAGCAGTTCATTCGCTCTTTTTCTCAGCGAGTAATTAAAATTTGATTTAGAAAGAGGCGTTAAAATATCAGTATACATATTCCGCTCTGGTGTCTTTGCTTACAGTACCTGCAGCGAAGTCATACGCGCTGGAGATGAGTCCGGACCGAGAACTGGGTAACCGGAACCGCCGCTCTATAGATTGTGTGTTTACATTGTTCAAGCCGTTCACCACGAAACCTGCAAGGGAATGGACAACACTCGATTAGGAAATATTTATACAATGAAGTTTCTTCCCCATAGAAGAAAACAATAATTTCAATTATTAAGGTATTTCATACCCCAGATAGTACAGTTGCACTAATGATGAGCTGTGAATATTAAATTATCATTTTTTTAACAATTTCCGGACAAATCGTTATTATATTGTTACAAACAGATGAATATTGATAATAACTGGAGACAATTGTTGAAAAAAATGAATTTTGTTAGAAAAGTAATAAAATGTGGTACCTGCTATATTGTCTAATCTGGGTGTCAAAATAAAGCATTTTCCACTCAAATAAATCCAAAACAATTAATTACAATATCCAGTTCAATCTTCCATCTAGGGCCAACCAGTGTTACTTTTTCAAAGTAACTTTTTAAACATTGACTATTATGAATTTCAAAACACTGCACAAATACCATCACACAAGATTTACATTGTTATACATGAAGAGATTAAACTGTCCTACAGGTAAACACAAGTGGTCATGATTTGCATGCTTTTTGCATGGGTGAGTGACCTCATGGGACAAAGGATGATGTCACCATGTGTTTGGATTTTGATTTATAAGAGCAAATTATATTTTCAAGTTATTTTTAAAAAATAACACTGGTTGACCCAGATCGAATGCCCTGTCTGGTAAAAATTTTGGCCGGTCTGACGTGATTTCTTATTACCGAATGTCCTAATACTTGCTGATACCTTCTTAATATGTTTCGGTCTGACACGTTTTTTCAACTTTGGGGAAGTCTGAGCTGATATTAAAATGTCGTTCATCAAAAAGTTCTACAAATTTGATATATTCATTTTGTTAGAAATACTCACTGAAAAAATATTCAAATCTCCCACATCTGCAATCATATCATAATTGTTTATATAAACACAATATCACGTGACTGTCTACTTAGGCCTATCCATAATCAGTGATATTGTCCAACAACATTGACCTGGCACTCTTGCATTTGACCCCATATTCGTTAAATTTCGTAAACGTTACGATCTACGTGGAATCGGTAGTCCGGCATCTATTCCAATACACCACAAATCACTGAGGTGTAAATTGAATAAACATATCGGAGTATTCGCTAATGCCCGTGTTTATCCAATGACCTTTACGAAAATTAATGAAGTGCCAGGTCAATATATCTTTTGCTATAACCGATTACGGATAAGTAAACAGTCACGTGATACATGTTTATATAACAAGAATGTTCTTACCGCAGATGGGGACGAATTAAATATTTTTCCAGTGATCAATATTCATAAAAAACACGGGGATATCATTTATTAACTTTTTGCTGATAAACCATTTTTATATTAAATACTTTTTGGTCACGTGTCCAGTCTAGTAATCGTTGACATACTATAAACGTATGTGCAATGTCTGTGTGTACCTTGACTGATAGCGAAAATACAAAGGATGACAAGGAGGAATTTAGGATCGTTGAGCTTTTGTAATCCTTCCGGTTTGCAACTTCCATATCCGCATCTGACGTCATACTCCTCCACACACTTGTCGTCATTTGCGGTATCACCGTGTCCGTTAACGTCATAGGCTTTCCTGGTATCTTTCGTCATATTTGTAAGTGTATTAGGTGATCATGGTTGACAACTGGCTGTATTAACATAGAAAGAATTTCCTAAAGTATTACTTCAGGGCTCATGATCATAAAACTAAGTTTTGAGATCAGTCTCATATCTTAAGGATCTCATTGGCTGAAATGGCGACTGGTCGCCATTTCAGCCAATCAGATGCTTGAGACTTGAGACTGATCTCCAGATTTATTTTTATGATATTAGGTACAGGAATTTATGTCTGTGGACGTCTACAGAACATGCAGAGATATATTTTTTAAACTTGTTTTCAGGGCCGTATCCAGGGCGGCAAAATTACAGAGACAAACGTTCTCAATATGAACTTTCGGGGCATGCTTTCCCAGACAATTTTACTTTCTAAATGCGATTTTTGTCACTGCTCAAATTTTCCCCGTGGCAAGTGCCTCGGTGCGCTACAGTGTAGCTACGGACTTGTTTTTTTTAAATAACATAATAAGTCTGCACTACTTATAAATGGCTTTTTCAATATCGGTCGATTTACTCTGACAAAATAGCTTTTATTATATGTACCATTACCACTGTAACATATGTCGTTTATCGATGATCTTTCGTGAGATAAACGCTATACAGGACCGTCTTTTCTGTTTTTGTGATAAACGCTATACTACGGAATTTCCGTTAGGGCCATCGCCTATAAATGAAATAGTCCGAAACGCGAAAACACGAAATCACGAAAGTGCGATGACGAAAACGCGAAAGTACGATGACGAAAACCCGAATTACGATGACGAAACGCGAAAGTACGATGACGAAAACGCGAAAATTCGAAATCACGAAAGTACGATGACGAAAACGCGAAAGTACGATGACGAAAACACGAGAACACGATGACGAAGACACGAAAACATGAAAATGATAATGATAAAATTTCGCGATTTCATCATCGTACTTTCGCGTTTTCGTCATCGTACTTTTGTGATTTCGAGTTTTCGCGTTTAGGAGGGAGCCTGTATAGTTCATCAAGACCATGGCCCTTCCACATCTTTTGTGATGTCGTGTTTTCGCGTTTCGGACTATTTCCCTGAATAGGCGATGGCCCTAACGAAATTCCGTACTATACAGAAGGCCAGTCGAAGTTTCGATCAAAGAAGTTTGAACATTACGTGAAGTTTTCAAAAACAGCAAAACCGTTTGCCATTAAAAATATATTTACATAAATATTAATAATATTTGTGCATAATAATCTAAAATGTTGAAAAATACTTTTTATTATTATATTTATTTATGTACTTATTTATCGTATCTATATTTAATTTTCCAGAATTTTGTGAGCGGCAACTCTTCATTGTCAGTCGTTTAAGGCTTTTGAGGAATGTTGCAATATACAAAACTCTCATATTTCGGAATCGACCTAGGTTACTGGTTGCACAATATCATAAAACTAAAACTTTAGACCAGTGTCACATCTCAAGCATCTGATTGGCTGAAATGGCGACTGGTCGCCATTAAAGCCAATTAGATGCTTGAGATTTCAGACTGGTCTCTAATCTTAATTTTACGATCTTGAGCACTGGATTAAAATCATAGTTATATAGTTATATTATCTTCGACCACGGTAATTTCGGAATTTTGGAATATTGGAAAGGGATTCGTTATTTAAATTTAATTGTACTGAGTTGCCTTTTGGACATCAACATAATGGATAAACGATTTTCGTTTGTTGTGTATTTCTCTATTTATTTCATGTTAATTATAACTACATTAATATGCATTGTACGTCTGTATAATTTTTTGTTTTATGGCAGCAATCCTGTTTGTTTGGATTTCAACCAATAAAATAGATTGATTTTTATGCGCTATACAGTTTAAACGATATATTTTGATATTTAAATACACTTAAAATGTTTTTCCTAAAGCGTCACGAAACACCTTTAAGGGTGGTTAAAGTTTAATACTGTCCGTACTAACAACTGGGATCAAGCGGAGAAGAACATCTCGGATGACCGTGTATTGTTCGCGTGGAGAATACCAACTTGTAATTATCACAGCCGGAAGATAGAATTGAACCGGAACGGTCATTACATTAAAACCGACATGGACCGAAGGTAACCTAACCTTACCATCCGCAATTAAAAGCTGGATGCTGGGTTTACATACTTGTAACACGATTATTCAAAATTCTAAAAATGATTGTTAAGTTACATCTATCCATATGTCCCTTACTTATGTTTAAGGAATCTATAAGAACTACAACACTGTGTGTTCTAACTACTTGATTTAATGATACTAAAGTACATGTGGATTATAGGACGAGCCGTTACAAACCGGATGAACTATACAGGCTCCCTCTAGTGGGAGGGGCTTATCAGTTACTGGCATTGATAAAAAGCGCCAGTATACAGCATTATGCTTCAATAAGGACCCAAATATATATACTGGAGACTGAGCAGAGGCTGCTCTCATATCTCCTAATACTGTCAATGTTCGGTTCTCAGACGTACTGGGCTGAAGGTTATACAACTAAGGTTGGAAACCATTTTCAAATCTCAAGCATTTGACTGGTCGCCATTTCAGCCAATCAGATGCTTTAGATTTGAGACAAGTTTCCAATCTCAGTTTTATAACCTTGAGTACTGGTCTGCGTTCACATTTTTTGACCCGAATTATGGGTCATGCACGATACGGTAGCTCAAATAATTTTGAGACATTATCTCAATTTGACAACCCCTGCGTTGAAAATGAGAACAGTCGTAGATTTCAAGATTGTCATTGTTTAGTTTTGATGATATATTGTCGGTTTGGTCATCATAGTTATTTTCAACCAATAGGATTTTTCGGATTTGCGATTATACTCAGTTTTATCCAGTGAAATAGCAATGTTTGTTTTTAACCTATACAATTGCTTGGATATTTCAAGGTGTTCTATTTCATCAATAGAATTGACCTTACGCTGGAGCGTCGATAACCGCGCCCACCGATTTTCAAGCGGAACAACTCTTCCGATGTCCGTCAAACCAAATGGCTAATCGAGTCACTACGCTCGCAAACATACCTGATAATATTGGAATAAATTACTTTTAAATGTAACTTATCGTCACGAAAGAAACAAAAAGCACAAGCTTTTATATTAGGATGTTACTTGGAAGATTTAATAACACACGATGACGGAAACATAATAGAATTAAGGGGTGACGGACATTTCAACCGCTAGACATAATTTTCAACCCATCGTTCAAAACGAAGAATTTTTAACCCATCGACTTTTCAACCTCTTAAATGAAGACTGTTCAACCCCTATCCCATTGGACATTTCAACCCATAAAACGAAAACATATTTATTTTTCAACTCTTAAGTTTATATTAAAGACATTTCAGCCCATATTATTAAAGACATTTCAACCTCTCCCCTAAAAAAACTAATTTCTAGTATACCATTGAACAGTTAATTCACTTGAAATGGTTATTATTTTAAAATATTTTGCTGGTTTTAACAAATTTATATCTGATTTAATCATAAGAATTTATACCAAATATACCCTTAATGAATAGTGTTTTACTATAATACTATAGCTAAGAGTATTATTTGTTATTTTTCATAAAAGAGTGAATGTATTAGAGACCAGTGATTTACGATGATATACCAGAACTAAATTTAATGACGGTAATTGTGGTGAACCTTTTAATAATTTTAATTATATTGATTAATATTACAACTCTATGATACAATACTAGAGATGGCAACGAATGTAATACTGGCCCGCGATTGACAGATGCAAATTATCGTTATTATCTTTATCGTATTATAACAATCATTTGATGCGGCTTTTAAGCTTTATCAAAAGATTAAGTTTTCGATGTAAATTAAAACATAAACCAACATGGTCATTTGAAATTTAGAATAAATTATCCCCTTAAATATCTTTTATCTAATTAATCATTTTTAAAAAGTCCCAAGATTTATCAGTTAATCAGTATGTTTAGCTTTTTTTCTCCACATTTGTTGTTGGTTTAGGGAACGGAATAAACCTAATTCCATTCGCTTGCCTCTCCGGATATCTCGTGTAAGAATTGCAGTGGTCGTAGCAGCACCTTTTCACCATTATTAATGAAATTTTAAACATAAACTCGAACATTTGTTGTCAGACAAGCTGGTCAGTTTGACGGACAAAATGGCGGATAGTAACAAGGTTTATCAGCGCGATACTCTGATTGGTTAATTGCACTGTCAGTCAAACGGTCAATTGCTTTATACTGCGACAAGTCTTTTCATTTGATTTGTAATTGTGCTTCAATTGAACTAATAGGATTGTTTGATCCGTGAATTGTCTCAATTTTAACCAATAGGATTAATAGTATATTTGACTGTGCTCAATTTCGATTTCAGTCAATAGAAATACTTGGATCTGCGACTGTGCTCAATGTCAGCCAGTCTCAAATCTCAAGCATCTGATTGGCTGAAATGGCGACTGGTCTCAGCTTTATAACCTTCAGCCCTGACTTTAATTTAGAAAATAATCAACAACCTGTTCCCCGTCACCTTAGAAAACATAATTTCCCTCCCTCTTCATTCGCTGCATTGTTATAAATACAAGAATAAAAGGTTTTCAATGCTGAAGATTATAAATCTGAGAATGGAAACCAGTCGCCGTTTCAGCCAATCAGATGCTTGAGATATGAGACTGGTTTCCGTTTTCAGTTTTATAATCTTCGGGCTAATTATCATCCGCCTAAAAGACAAATATTGTAATGTAAAAGGAAGAAGAAATTTGTTAATCCACGTGACTATGCAACATGATGACACCACACAAATAATTGTCAATATAGTTATGTATTGTACTGCAAAGTAATTTCATTGAATTTGTTTGAATAATTTTGAAGTTGATGTATATACGGATCAGCCGTAGACTGGTAGATAGACGTGCCTTAATTCCCCCTCTGGCCTCCCACGTTTTGTTGCCGTCCGCCATGGTTTTATTTAAGGAATAAATTTCGTGTTTGATAAGTTCATCGAGTCTTGAACGTCATTAGGGCTGGTTAAAGTGTGTGGAGTCCGAAGGACTCCACGCGTGCTTTAACCAGCCCTAATGACGTTCAAGACTCGATGAACTTATCAAACACGAAATTTATTCCTTATATTTACACCTCATTTTATCATTTTGTTTCTAAATTTAATATAAAATATATACTTTTTACTAATTTCGAAATGTTGTTTAAAACATTTCTTACCCCAGATTTGGCATTTGGACTGGTCCGCCTATTTACTCAAATAAAAAAATCATACTACGACCAAAAATAGTTCCATGTTTATTGAACACATTCATCCGTTTTTTCAAACATTTATATACAGAAAAACCTAATATTTCACAACAAACATCAAATTTGTATCACAGCAAGTACTATCTATGCGAGTAAATGATAGTCTAAGTAAAAAACGTTATTTTGGCGGGATGTTAGAAAAGACTAATGCGTTAAATTTTCAACCAATGATAATTCTAGAAAATGGAACGGTACGAGTTTACATCCGACCCTGACTGAATCGGATTTTTGGCGGCCATTTTCTTTCTCGCTTAAAACATAAAAACGGGGGTTCGGGGGCGGTAGCCCCAGATAACATAAAACAGGAACACGAAACGAAAGAAACAACTGGATTTGATGTCATATAAGTAAACTTGTTTACTTCCGGTTTGAGGGGTATAAAAGCAACTAAAAATAAAAGTAATCTAAAAATAGCAACATTCCAGGAAGAGCTATCTAAAATTAGCAACAATTATAAAAATAGCGGGGATTTCATGACGTCAACAGGGCATTCCTTTACCAGGATAGATTGCAGTGTTACCGGTACGAGTTTACATCCGACCCTGAATGTACTCATTGCGCGGTGATATGGCTAACGGTGTTCATTGAAGATTGAACTTCACTCGTCCGGTAAAGGATATTGAAGCAGTGGAAATAAAGGTGTAAATATTTAATTTTGATAAAAAATCATAATGTTGAGCCGGTGTTCTAATTTATTAAGCGGTATGCATTTGAATTACTTAAACTGTTATAGAAAATAATTGTTTGAAGTTTTTAACGTTGAAAACGAGAAGATTATTCTAAACTTTTCTTGCATACCGGATAAGTATTTCCGCGTGATTTACCGGGGAAAGAAAATCTTATCTTTTCCCTAGGGAAAAGATAACGTGCGCGTGCTAAACGACTGACGTCACGTCTTCAAGTATCTGACGTAATATTTTCCAGTTAGTGACGTCATTTAGAAAATAA
This sequence comes from Corbicula japonica, assembly GCA_038501625.1. Lineage (NCBI taxonomy): Eukaryota > Metazoa > Mollusca > Bivalvia > Venerida > Cyrenidae > Corbicula > Corbicula japonica. The sequence goes on from JAZAYU010000004.1 coordinate 2,214,369, forward strand.
GGTTTGCGTTAACGTCTATATTTCAGCGTAAGGAAACAATTTAGTTTATTTAAATGTACACAAATGTTAGACCAGTATAAGGTATGCAAGAAAAAGTATCGTGCATGAGACATTCGGTAAAGATAGAAAAATCTGTCACCTCGGGTGAACTGTTTTGGCGGGAACTCGGCAGAGCCTCGTTCCCGCAAAAACAGTTCACCCTCGATGACAGATTTTTCTATCTTCACCTCACACTCATGCAAGATACTTATATTCAAAACAGAAAAATAAATACCGAACTGATTGTTCGCTGAAACTCTATAGTGGTGACGTCATGCAGGTAAATCAATGACGTCAAACAGATATACTGGTATAAATATTGAGGTTCCGAGTCAGCGGGGAAATAAGCTGCTCGGAATTGAATAAGCGAAATAAATGAAAAAAAAAACACAATGTTTTTATCATTGGCCAGGGAAAGGCTTTGCAGTATAATAAACAATTATTAGGTTTCTTGAAAAGGTATGTGAGGATATATTGCCGGTATGTGTGTCATAGAACTATTCTAGATCTACCACTCTCGAACGGCTCGGGGTAGATTTACTATGATGACCAAACCTGCAATATATCCTCAAACACCCTGTCTATGCCGCGACAACGCGATTCATTTGTATTCTTAATGTACACAATTAATGATTGCCTCTAAACGCTTTGTGTCATATACCGCTGGATCGGCTGTGTTGGGCATTGGGTGGATAGAGATGCAGGGGCGGATCAAAAGATGGTTCACTGGGCTTGCTTGAATCACTTTCTGAGCAGCTATATTTAAATTTCGTTAGGAATTTGGTCAGAAAGTTGGTTATTATCATATGATTACGCCTACACTTAAACTGCGGCAAACGAACCCACTTTCTGGATATTTCGCATCCGACCAGGATGAGCCGACATAAAGCCAGATTTTAACCGAAATCATTTAACAATAGTCCATTTTTGATAGCTCTAGTTGTGAATTTCTTTTACCAATAACGATTGATAATTGAATGGTTTTATGCTTCGATTTCATAATCAGAAAGTAAAATGGATGTAACTGCCTTTAGTTTACCACCAGAGTAAATAGATTTAACATAGGATTCCTTAGATTGTCATACCTATTTAACATATATGTGTATTTGCTTAATGTACCTCTTATATGATACATGTATATGGTACATAAACATTTTTTCACTTATATAGTAAGGTACGTAGCGGAGATTGTTATTTAGAGAAATAATTTAGAAAAATCTAGGTAGTTTGCATAAATTACTTACTTAAAACTTGATATCCGACTAACACTCGACACCGTTATATTTAATATGTAACACAAACAACTTGAAATTTGTATCAGTCATTAATTGCCGTAGGCTGTATTATTAACAAGTTAAAGTTGAAGGCAACATCATGTTCAATTTTGGTTTGGATGGCTGAATTAATCACCTTAATGGATGATTAGACATACCCGACAAGCTTACATGTACTCTAAACGAACTAAATTTAGTCAAAATTTGAATGAATATTATTTAATATTTTTTATTAATATATGAATCCCATAATCAAATTCTAAATTTCATGAAAGGGGTTCTTTTTGGACAATCTTAGAATGACTATATAATGATAATTTCCAACTTTCTGGCCAAAGTCCCAATGAAAATTAAATATCAATGCCCCAGAAAGGGGATTAGAACAACCATACTGAAACCCCTCTCGATCCACCGCTGTTAATACTTTTATTATATGAACTGCTGGTAATATTAAAAAATGAATCTTAAGATAAATTGTACTCACGATCCAACAAAATCCGCCAGGTCCCAAGATCTCACAAATTAATCCGGAAGGTAAAAACAACAGGGTGACTGTTGTTGTAACAAAATCTCACACAACGACAACACTTAAGATATTAGACATCACCGTCTCGTATAATCCATTGTTTTAAAGCAGTTAACACGATAAAAATCACCATATGTTCGTTATCTCTAAGGTCGTATGGCAAATAATAGTATTTCATCGAAAAGTAAACGTCAAAGTACCAGTACTTGTATCGCGTAAATACACATTAAGGATTGAATATTATTTATTTTAATAGTTAAGATTTTGTCTCACCGCTATGCATGGGTGACTATAAGAATACGTGTTTTGTCGTAAAATAAAATCAAAGCAACACGACTTCAGTTAATATCAATAAAATATAATCCAGTTTGCTATTGATTCATTCGGCTGTACATTCCCCCTTGAAGTTACTGTTTATTGTAACAGTAATTCACCTCCAAAAACAAATTACATTTCTTAAAGTAAGTAGTAAGCCTATAAAATTGCTTTAAGTAAATAGGATTTCATTAAAAGCAACCATAGTTACCTGTAGGTGAACCGATGCAGTATAGTGTTACACATATTTTATTAGGACTGCTTGACTTGAATGACCTTAGTGGGCGAGATTTCCATATAAATCGATTGATTTAGATGGCAAAATGCAGCTGTGCACATCAAGGTTATTAAGAAGTTCTGTTCCCAGCGTAAAACTTAAATGGAGACCAATCTCAAATCTGAAGAATCTGAGCTGAAGATGAACAAGAAATATCTTTAAAAACGATAAACGGCGTTGATGGAAAAGATTTATATATACATGTATATAAGAAAGAAACAAATACAGAGAGGCAAAGCAGACACAGTTTAGTTATTTTATTTTATTACTCATAAATTTATTGAAAGTGTCTTTCAAAAAAAAATGTTGAAGCTGTTGCAACAATTTCATACAGTGATAACATGTCAATTAAAGAAGCAAAATATTCAGTTTCAATAAAATACCTCGTGTAGAGTGAGAATTCAAGATGAATAAATATCCTTGAAATTTAATAAATATAAATAATAACAGCCTGTTACAAGAGCGAAATCTACCAACTTTTACGTATATTAAGTTTAAAAAAGTGTCCGTCCTGAGTATTGAACCCGGGGCCTCCGCTTGAGATGCGAGAGTGTTAGCCACTACACTACAACGAACTTGTCTTACGAACTTGAAATTAACAATCAGTATCAAAGGAACTAGAAAGAAACCAGTAAGAACTAGGAATATCTACAGTTCTCTTTCGTTTTACACTGTGTATTGTATGCAAGTGACACCCAAGAATATTCCATATAATATTATATTTAAGCCATCAATATTGACTTAACTGGTTACTTAAATCGTAAATATGTTTTTCTTCCAATACAACACCCACTAACAACCAATCTAATTAATCTATTTGATTTTTCCGCTGCATAATAATAAAATCCCACTAAATACCTCTCCAGCCTGCTAGATGCCTCTCTGGTGTAAATAGCTACCAATCGAAACAGTTTATTTCATTTTCCCTCTGCATAATAAGAGAATACGAGTATTATTTACAACTTTTCATTGGTCGAAAAACTAGGTCAAAAGTGAGCTTAGACAGCTAACGTCGAAAAAATGGGATTTTATACCAGTCACAAATCTAAAGCATCTCATTTGCAGAAATGGGGACTGGTCCCAATTTCTTCCAATGTATTGTATGAGATTCGAGACTGGTCTCCAATTTCGGGTTATGATATTGGGCACTGATTGGCTGAAGTTTGAAGACTAGTTTGAAGATTGTTATTGTCAATGGCTTGTAAAAGATGTCCTTGTATTTGACCCATAACAGTATAGGATATTGCTGACCAGTCACCATTTCAGCCAATCAGATGTTTAAGATTTGAGACTGGATTTTAATCTCAGTTTTATAATCTAAAACCCTGCGGATGTGCAGTCTGATTTGAATCTTCACATGTTACATCTAGGTCAGCCTGTGAACAGTGAAGTTACTGATCAGACTGCACACATTTTACAGTTCCACCATGCTATAAAAGCGATACCCGTTGTCTATATGGTTAAACTTACCAAAACAAAGATAATAACATATTTAAAAAGATCAAAACATAATCTCATATATAATAGCTGAATGCAGCGTTGGGAGTTATCTTAACATTCTAACTGAGATGTCATGTGTTGAAAGTTGGTGAAACTGTACTAGTTCACAGTAACGACACAATTTATTCTATCCCTGTCATTACAGGATCCCCTAGGACCAGTGAGCTATGTCTAAGCAGTTGTTACTCCCTTACCAATTTACTTCTTGGATACACATTTTAAGCAATTTGCAAACACTGTAGATCCTTATCAGTCAGTCCAATAAAATTTTACACCATTTGTTTATTAGGTAAAATTAAACTAATGAATCTGAAAGTGAATTGAAGATCCAGGGTTGAAGGTTATAAAGCTGAGTTTGGAAACCAGTCTCAAATCTCAAGCATCTGATTGGCTGAAATGGCGACTGGTCGCCATTTCAGCCAATCAGATGCTTGAGATTTGAGACTGGTTTCCATACTCAGCTTTATAACCTTGGGCACTGATCAAAGTTGTGCTGGCAGATCTGGATCTACACTGGTCGCCATTTAGATATAGGCCATATCAAATGGATTAAGTGGTTCCAGAAAAGAAAAATATATCCAGTCATCACCAAACTTGGAAATAATGATTTGGGTTAGTTTGAAATATCAGTCTGCCAATAAGTCTGGCAAGTAGTGCCGGTTGCTATAAGTTATGCACCAAATTTGACACTGGCACTGTCTGCCTTCGCGTTATGTTCTATAATATATCGGTCATTTACTGAAATACCCTGATTTTATATTTATTTAAAATAAAGGGAAGTTTAAAATATATATACCTACGGAGTGTCGGCAAAAACCCTTCTACACAAAACGCATTGCACTGAATATTGCATTAAAAATACAAGTTATTAAATGCGAAATTAACCTCCCAAAGCCCAACAATGAACATCGGGTGATTGGTGAAAGTGTCGTAGAGGCCAACAAGGAAGTTAATAATTGCAATTTTAACCTCCCAAATCCCAACAATGAACTTTTGACAACTGGCGAAATTCTCGTACAGGCCAACAAGGAAGTTATTAAATGCGATTTTAACCTCCCAAAGCCCAACAATGAACATCGGAAAATCGATGTACGTGTCGTAGAAATCAACAAGGAAGTTAAAAAATGCGATAATAATCTCCAAAAGCCCAACCAAGAGCCTCGGACTATTGGTGTACGTTTCGTAGAGGCCAACAAGGATGTTATTAAATGCGATATTAACCTCCGAAAGCCCAACAATGAACATTTGACAATTGGCGAAAGTCTCTTAGAGACCAACAAGGAAGTTATTAAATGCGATATTTACCTCCCAAAGCCCAACAATGAATCTTGGGCAATTGGTGTTCGTTTCGTAGAGGCCAACAAGTTAGTTAATAATTGCGATAATAACCTTCAAAAGCCCAACAATATATATCCAGTCATCACCAAACTTGGAAATAATGATTTGGGTTAGTTTGAAATATCAGTCTGCCAATAAGTCTGGCAAGTAGTGCCGGTTGCTATAAGTTATGCACCAAATTTGACACTGGCACTGTCTGCCTTCGCGTTATGTTCTATAATATATCGGTCATTTACTGAAATACCCTGATTTTATATTTATTTAAAATAAAGGGAAGTTTAAAATATATATACCTACGGAGTGTCGGCAAAAACCCTTCTACACAAAACGCATTGCACTGAATATTGCATTAAAAATACAAAAACATCCCATTTAGCGATTTCTTAGAAATGTGCTTTACTTTCTATAGCCTTTTAGACCACCTATTTTAAATAATTTTGAAAAGTATTTCATGCAAAAGAGAAAAAGTGCACATAGAAGGCTGGTGTATGGTTGTAACAAGTCCTCCTTTCCTTGTGGATACACAGGATTCCGGCCAGGAAGAAGTAACATCAATGTAAATTCCAACATGAGAAATTTGGTATTTACAAAATATTAGCCCCTCACCAGCTAGATGGGTTTTTTTTTCATCACTGAAATACTTATTATCTCTTTTTTATTTCATTTGATTTCTTTTTTTCTGATATGCTGAACCATCTATGTTCTGGGGAAAAAAGGGAAGTAAAATGCATATCAGTAAGATACCTGCAGGAGTTGCTTTTCTTGGAGGTATTGACGATTATTGTATAAGTGACATGAGAATATATAACAGAACAAAGGAAAGTGAGCCCGTCTAACAAAATATCTGAGTCCCTTTTTTCTCACAAATGGATACAATGTGAGATATTTGTAAAAATGTGTTTAAATGTTATTTACTGGTCGCGTAATTAGATAACAAAAATAAAAATGCCGAATTGCTGTCTTCACAATTGAAAGTTTTGAGAGATCAATTTCTTCATGAAGGAATCAAATTTTGTTTGTCGTCTGGAAATTATAAATGTCTTTGTTTTCCAAAGCCAATTAAGTGGGTCAAATTCAATTTCCTCATGTCATTGAAAAAAGCCCACGAATACACAATTTATGGAAACTGGACTTTAAAAACTAGCAAAACTGTTTGCGAATTACGGTGCTTGAAAGAAAGACGAACGGTGTCTTTGTCGTTTGAAAAAGAAACGCATTGAAAGAAGTCGCTAGTGAAAAGAAAGTTTAACCATTGAGTAATGGATAGCAAACTTTACCAGTGTCTCAAGATTCGGCACTTTCGGGTTGCCCTCTGTCCGCGTGTACACCACGGGCGGATTTAGAGGTGGCGGAAGCGGACTACGCCCCCCCCCCCCCCCCCAACTCGACCAAGATGAGATTTTTTAGTCCATTTAACTATAAGATTTTCTAGTACAACGACAATAATTTTATTAATAGTACTTATCATTTCGTTAAATATTATTAACTTGTGGCCGTTTTCGTGCTTTAGGAAATCTTTTCATAACAATTTGATTGTTCGCCCCCTTTTACTCACTCTCTAACTGATATCCTGGATCCGCGACAGTGTAAAACCTTTTTGTCTATTGTCGACCCGTTAATTCATGCTGTTAGGAACTTCCATTACAACGTGAGATGTTGGAGTTAAATTAGTAAATACAGAAGTAAAGTTAATGTATTTCGTTGCTTTGTCAAGTGCAGTGAAAAATTAAAATGATAAAACAATGACATAAACTAGTGACTGCAGAGCCATGCTTGATAGATTTCATTTCACTTACATATCAAAAGCTCTAAAACTTGCGTATTTTAAGATTTCGGTATTTAAGATAGATATATAGATAAATAATATATTGGCGTATGCATTAAGTACATAGTCATTCCATATCAACATAAATCATAAAAAAACACATTGTCATGGTACATGAACACAATTGTAAGAGCTTAATAATACAGTCAAATAATCTTTGTTATCAAAATGGAGAACGAAAATTAACAGTATTTTATTTCCAAACATAACTTACCAAAAATGCAGTATATTTGTACATGCTGTGATACAGTTCACCTAATCAGAATTTTATTTTAATTAAACAAATAAATAGACTTTAATTAAACAAATAAATAGACTTAACAAATTGTTCAGTTCATGCTTGCTGAGTTCGTTAAAATTATTGTTTACATGGCACAAAGAATTTCATTTCCTGTGTTTTGAAGCAAAATGCATATATTTACATAAATGTACAAATACAGATTTATTTGTTCTACTTAATAATTCAACCAGCTTATGCACGCTCGGTCGTCTAAAGTAAAATGGTTTAAGGCCTTACCACACTCCTCCCCAGTTTGTTCATCGATAAAAAAGAAGAAAATTATAAAAATCTCAATTAAAGGTAGAATGGCGTTCAATGAAAATTTGCACAAATGAATGTTACTAATGTATCTTTATTTTGCATACAGTAAGACAAGTAAAGAAAAAAAGTTAGACCTAAAAATTACTTCAGATTCTATTTACATAAATTCACAAACACTTAGCAATACAAAACATAATTTTAAATTCCCACATGAGTGTTATAATACTGACAAGAAAATGTTGTGTACTTTGTAAAGAACTTTCAACTACTAAAAGAGAAATCAATAATTGTCATCCGTTTACGCGACCAGGAAGCGACCTGGAAATTGAAGGTCAAACGCACTTTTACTAACATCTCATAAAGTTTACATATGTAAGTCACGAGGACACAAGACAGTGTTGTCAGTATCATAACTCATGTAGACATTTAAAATGATGTTTTGTGTTGTTTAGGTTTTTGAGAATTTATGTAAATAGAAGTTCAGGGAGTTCTTAGATCTCGCTATTTTTCTTTACTGTTCTAACGTGTGTTACCATATGCAAAATAAAGATACATTAGTAACACTCATTTGTGCAAAGTTTCATTGAATGGCATTTTCCGTTATTGAGGTTTTGATTTTTTTCTTTTTATCGGTGAACAAACTGGAGAGGAGTGTGGTAAGCCCTTTATGTAGAGTGAGCGTATATTTGAATAGCATTTACATACAAATATAAAAAATGAAATTCATCTTCTATATCGTTATTATTACAAAGCTGACATAAACGCGTCTATTTCTGAACACCATTATTTTAGTTTTATCCGTGTCCACCTCTAAAACCCATTTACTACAATGTATGAATACATTCAAACTAGCTTGTAAATCCTGGAGAGAGTTTGCCAAAATATCGTCTGCAAAGAGCAAAACAATTTAGCACAAATCAAAAATGAAAGACGGCTACTGATGTTTCCTTGAAGATAGAGTTCAATATCTTCTAAAAATATGAAAAATACTAAGTAAAATTGGTGAGTTGTTGAGGCCTTGTCTCGAACAGTGAAATATCAAGTATTACAGTGTTTTACACATGACTTTACAGTTGCATACATTTAAGTCTAGGTAAAAGTAGGGACCTCTAGGACCGCGCCAGTTTTGATAAGGAGCACTAGTGTATAATTGTTATGGACCATAAAACTGTTGCTAATGGCGCTTGAGTGGCTGCTATGGATTGCCATTGGTATTTATGCGGTTGCTAGGGTTGCGAGACGGGTTGCTATGGACCTAATTACAGTTACTAGGGGCGCTGTTGTGGTTGCATTTTACCTTAAGATGGTAACTGAGGGCGCAAGACTGGTTTCTCATGGACCTAAGGGTGATTGCGACATCTAGCGTCCGTATTGTGGCGTTTAGCGTCAATTTAGCGGCGTTGCGACGTTTAGCGGCGCTACACTGTCTAAATAAAAATGTTTGCAATTAACTGGAACGTTAGTTTTGTTTATCTTTTACTACAGGATGTACAGTGACTTAAACACTTGTTGTGAAAATTTCGTTCAGACTAAATATCGAAAAAAAATCAAACGTATAATTTACATTGCCGATTTGTGACGAACTTGCACGTATTTTTCACACCGTGTGAAAAATGCGTGCGAAATTTTCAGACGATGTGACGTACTCACACGCATTTTTCACACCGTGTGAAAACACATTTTGTGAAAAATGAGGTTAAATAGAGCTATAAGAATAAATCACCAAAATAATAATAATAAACGAAGACTCCGGCAAGAAAGCTCATAACCGAGCCTAGTAAGGAAGCTCGGAAGATTGGTGTCGCAGGAAGTTAATAAATGCGATATTAATCTCCCAAAGCCCAACAATGAACTTTGGACAATTGGCGAAAGTCTCGTAAAGTCCAACAAGGAAGTTAATTAATGCGATATTAACATCCTAAAGCCCAACAATGAGCCTCGGACAATTGGTGTAAGTCTCGCAGAGGCCAACAAGGAAGTTAATAATTGCGAAATTAACCTCCCAAAGTCCAACAATGAACATCGGACGATTGGTGAAAGTCTCGCAGAGGCCAACAAGGAAGTTAATAATTGCGAAATTAACCTCCCAAAGCCCAACAATGAACATCGGACGATTGGTGAAAGTCTCGCAGAGGCCAACAAGGAAGTTAATAATTGCAAAATTAACCTCCCAAATACCAACAATGAACATCAGACGATTGGTGAAAGTCTCGCAGAGGCCAACAAGGAAGTTATTACATGCGAAATTAACCTCCCAAAGCCCAACAATGAACATTGGGCGATTGGTGAAAGTGTCGTAGAGGCCAACAAGGAAGTTTATAATTGCAATTTTAACCTCCCAAAGCCCAACAATGAACATCGGGCGATTGGTGAAAGTGTCGTAGAGGCCAACAAGGAAGTTAATAATTGCGAAATGAACCTCCCAAATACCAACAATGAACATCGGACGATTGGTGAAAGTCTCGCGGAGGCAAACAAGGAAGTTATTAAATGCGAAATTAACCTCCCAAAGCCCAACAATGAACATCGGGCGATTGGTGAAAGTGTCGTAGAGGCCAACAAGGAAGTTAATAATTGCAATTTTAACCTCCCAAATCCCAACAATGAACATTTGACAACTGGCGAAATTCTCGTACAGGCCAACAAGGAAGTTATTAAATGCGATTTTAACCTCCCAAAGCCCAACAATGAACATCGGAAAATCGATGTACGTGTCGTAGAAATCAACAAGGAAGATAAAAAATGCGATAATAATCTCCAAAAGCCCAACCAAGAGCCTCGGACTATTGGTGTACGTTTCGTAGAGGCCAACAAGGAAGTTATTAAATGCGATATTAACCTCCGAAAGCCCAACAATGAACATTTGACAATTGGCGAAAGTCTCTTAGAGACCAACAAGGAAGTTATTAAATGCGATATTTACCTCCCAAAGCCCAACAATGAATCTTGGACAATTGGTGTTCATTTCGTAGAGGCCAACAAGTTAGTTAATAATTGCGATAATAACCTTCAAAAGCCCAACAATGAACCTCGGACAATTGGTGAAATTCTCGTAGAGGCCAACAAGGAAGTTAACTAATGCGATATTAACCTTCAAAAGCCAAACAATGAACCTTGGACAATTGGCGAAAGTCTCGTAGAGGCCAACAAGGAAGTTAATAAATGCGATTTTACCTCCCTAAGCCTAACAATGAATCTTGGACAATTGGTGTAAGTTACCTAGAGGCGAAAAAGGCAGTTAAGAAATCAGTGATGTTATCCTCCTAAATCCGGAAAAGGGATAAAGCCTCCAAATAAAGCAATGGTTCATAAATATTTTGTAAACCTCACAGAGCCGAGCAAGGAAAGTCAAACATCTTGTGTAAGCTCTATACACGTCAGGGTAAGGGTACTGACACAGTAGTTTGCACAAAACGGAAATATTCTCGAGCTTAAGTTTTCGGGCCAGTATTGCTCTTCCAGATCGATATCAGCTCATGGCCCTTCGGTTAATAACCTCATTAATATCAAATGCATTTAAATAACTTATATGCAGTTAAAATACTAAATGCTACTAAAAAATCATTGCTTTAAATGTAACACCTGCATTCTGATTAAAATCATCTCCCCGAAACCGCCACGCTGTTCACTAGATTTGTAACACTTGTATAAATTGTCTGGATTATGTATCTGAGTCTCCTTTTGCGATACGGATTCAACCTTTTAGTAATGGCGGAAGAAAATCATAAACTTCGGTATGTACCTTAATCGTATCACGATTTCTCCCTGTTTGATTTATGTATCGGGTAATTGTTAGGACTGATCGATGCATGAATGATTCCATTAATGATTTACGTCTAAAACATAAAATTTACGTCTTAGAAGACAGAACTATCTGCAGATAGTAACAACGGCGTATTGTTTTACAACACATCCAAAATCGTCGGAGCAAGAAGCGTTTACTATTACTTGCATAACGATTGTGTACAGCACAGGCATGGTCAAGCTCGAAAACTAGCACAGGTCCCAAGATTATAAAACTGATAATGGAAACAAGTCTCAAATCTCAAGGATCTGATTGGCTGAAATGGCGACTGTCCTCACCGGTTTTTCACAGTAGATGCTTCCTGGAACTTGTCTGTCAACATGTTGGATATTTACGTAATCTCTGCTTTACTGATAGATACTTATTGCATAAATTGTAATTGACGACAACGCAAGACCTAACATGGTCAGGGTGACTTTGCTCGTGGTGGACATAAAAAGATACTAAGTTTGTAAATCCATGTAACTGGATTAAAGGGGACTGATCGGTTTGGCTAAGAATGATATACATTTTGATACCCATTTTTGGTGTTCAATGTTGTGTTTACCAAAATATGAATATCAAGCAATAGCATAATGTAGACCTTGAGCTGCCAATAGACAGCCTCCCCCCACCCCGGGGAATTTAGTTGGGAATGTTTTTCTGAATGTCTGTACCATTCTACGCATTTTGCAATGTGTTTGCAATCTGGCGAGTGGGACGTTTTTCCGTAACGCCTGTTTGAATATGCGACCTTTGAGAAAATTATATGTAAACAATAAATATTTGGCAATAATAAAAGTTCTTAAAGAAAACCTATTTTTTCTACACCAGAAAGATGTTGTTTTTTATGCAATAAAACATCTGCAACCTAAGGTATGGGTCTAAAATAGTCATTTAGATGTGTTACTTAACATCAAAAACCTAGTCTAATTAGATAAGAATTGTGTTATAAAATGAAATTAAGATATTGGTGCTGATGATATAAAACAGTAATGAATTTTTAATTAAATATTGTTAAACTCTAGATGTTAATGCTATTTGGACTGTTCAATATATCTCGAAACAAATGTGTATGATTTAAATGATCGTTTTTTTCCTCATCAAACTTAACCACAAAGCTATTTAAAAATATGGCTCAGTGACGTAGTACAGGATACATTCACACTAATTATGGACCTTAAGCTAAGTCCAGATGATCTCGATTAAGACAGATAACATTTATTTTGTTCTAACAAAAAGTAGACAAGAAAATATAAAAAAATGAGGCAATAAAGTTTTCTATTTATATCTTTCTAATCTTATATGTTACCGATTTTTGTACTTGAATTATCAGCAAAAGTAATAAGAAAATAAAGCAAGACACTGCAAACAATTAATTTTAATTTTGATAAACATTTTTATCATATTGTATTATGATAAATTTGTTCTATAACCAATTAAAAAGTTACTTAATTTTAACTTCACACGAATCTGATTTTAGAAATGTTCTTAAAAGTAGTATTATTCATCTAAAATATTTTTGTTCAATGTAGATGTTTTTAAAACATTGAATCAGCATGGGCATTAATAAACAGTATCTTTACTCAAGTAATCGAATTAATTACCTAAATAAAAGTTTTATACATATATCAAAGGTAACATGTCTATAAGCTTACCATCGCCTGCATTACAGAGATTGTCATTCACATTAGGATATTTCTCTTAAACAAGTATTTGTCTTTAAGAAAAATGTTTTTCTACAAAGAACTTAGGTAATTCTTAAGCTTTCGCTATACAATTGAAAAACTAATGTTTCATTAAGTACAATTTTTTTTATTATTTCACATGTTTTATTTAATGGTAACATCATTTATTATTGCTCTGAAAAGCCAGAACTGATAATATCAGTCCTAATTTTAGTAAGAGTTCTTTATAGAAATGTTATTTTCATATTACGAATGACTCTTATGCGCTTATCTATATACAAACTATTACAAGGTTCAGAAATAATTTTTCGTTATTCTGCGATTTTTTTTTAATTGTAATAAAATTAAGTAACATATAATTAATTTGTTTAACACTTTCCAAAGCAATATTTTTATCTACCATGTTGAAATCTCTTTTCGCTTTCAGAACCAAGTTTAGGATTTTTCTGTAATCGTTTGATTCATAAATGAATTGTACTTTGTCAATATTGTGCATTTCGTCAATATTGTAACATCAGAATTACAGGTTACGGAGATTTTGAAGGTTTAAAATGGACAAATTTAAACACTTTCACATTTTCCACAAATATAACACAGTGTGCACTATAATCTATTCACTATAATTGTTTTATAATTTCATCTAAAAGTATTGCAGAGTTGTGATATGTTTGATTACCTTTTACAAAATTTAGGGGTAACAAATTAAAACCTCCGTAACATCCATATGCCCCCTTCGCCAGAAGGCAAACAAACTGCAAAATATCCGGGACATAACAGGCTTTCAGAAAAATCATGTCTACAAAATCCCCCCAGCGGGAAGAGAGGGGGGGGGGGGGGGGAGGAAACATGTTCCAGGCCAGCGGCCTACTAGTAGTGCACATGGTATCTCGCTCTCGCTTCAGACCTGTTTTCCAAACTCGTTTAACTTTCATTCAAAATTCGTATGGTAAGTGGTTCATATTTCAACAAAAGGTGAAAATGGTGTGTGCAGGAATAATTTGTTCATCAACTAGTCCAAACAATTACCTTATAAGTAATTCGAACAGAGGGGAACTTAAGGTTAAGGTACTTACCGCTGTTTATGTTTTATTTTCTAGTCTCCGACTCAGTAGCGTTAAAAGGCGACTCGGTATCATAATTACAACAGTGATATCGATTGCCGTTTAAATTAAATACACACCTTTGCTGTTAAAACGTGTTTCGGAATTGATGAAAAAAAATGAGATCAGAGGAGTTAAAGATGATCAATATTCGCAATGGAGATGGCGACGATTTGGAAAAACGCATTGATTTGGATACTGAAGACCGTGAACACAAGCATGACATAGATGTTGGCTCGGAAGCTACCAGGGAGACATGGGGAGGCCAGTTCGAATTTGTTCTATCGCTAGTGGGCTTCACAGTCGGTCTGGGAAATATCTGGAGATTTCCTTACTTTTGTTTTAGAAATGGAGGAGGTATTTCCAAATATTATTATTCTTCACCAGGCCTGAAGGTTATAAAGCTGAGCATGGAAACCAGTCTCAAATCTCAAGGATCTTATTGGATGAAATGGTCTCCAGATTTAGTTTTATGATCTTGGGCACAGGTGTTAACAAGCATGGAATAAAAAGAAAGATCACAATTTCCACAGCTACCTTTGTGGCATTATTCGGCGTTAATTAAGCTTTGGCTTAAAATAGAAATTAGAAACAAAAACCGTTTATAATGTTTGCTTGGTGGTTATTTTTACCGGATAGTCAACCAGTAGGGGTGCTGTTTACAAACTAGATCATTGGCTGAAATGGCGACTGATCGCCATTTCAGCCAATCAGATGCTTGAGATTTGAGACTGGTTTCCAATCTCAGCTTTATAACCATATAGTATTATGTCACAGGTAAAATATTATCCCAGGTAATGCAAACCCAGCAACAGTCATTATCTTGCACACTTCACCGACTAATTCGCCCATAAAACGCATATAAAATTAATAGCTATTGAGTGCAAACGCAGACATCTTAGTTTAATGCTATGAAAAGGATAATTGATAGATTAGATTTTTCGCATTTGATGGAAAATTTCGATTCAAATTTTAATTATTTCCCTATTCTTAGACCAAGAATTAGAGATCAAGTTTTACAAAAATGGTCTTACTATAAATAACATGAAGTTGAAGACAAGTTTTGTTTTTGAAGATTATCTCTCGTTTATAAAACAAATAGTTCATTAAGAAAAGAACTAAGCGTTTAAGGTTTTAGAACTGTAATGTTTCCGCCAAACAGCGACTTATGCCGTTCCTAATTCGTGTTTTCCGAACGCCGATTCGTACGTTTCCGGTTGATACTATTTTTCGTAAATGGAGACTAGTCTTTAGGTATTTCCCGCGATTATGACGTAATTAAGTTATTCTCTTGAAAATGATATAGCCTCTACCACCTGGGAGCGAACCCGCTCCGTCACGGCGACAGAACCTAGCGATGCTGTAATTTTTGGGAACTAGAGTAAGAGTAATTTAACCTTTGTGTTTGGTTACTTATTCTTTTGATTAACAATTTACAACATGGTATGAGAGAGGCAGAGTGGTGGGCGGAGCTTATCAGCAGTGGTCAGGTATTGGCCACAGAGAGTTTACAGACATTACAGATGCAATTCCGACATATGCTACCGACTGGGCTAGCCGGGACAACTCCAAAAAACGTCAATAAACGTTATCATCACCGCAAGACATCGGTAACGGAAATTGATGTTCGTCGTCAGGCCTATAACAATATAAATAGGGAAAATTGTATTTGCAAAAATGTGCAATCAAAATAATGTAGAAACGGAATATCACTTTTTGTTATGCTGTACAAAATATTCTGATATAAGAAGAAAGTATTTCTGTGCAACTGCGTGGCCCAAATTAGACAAATACATGTATAATAATAATAATAATAATAATAATAATAATAATAATAATAATAATAATAATAATAATAATAATAAATTCTTTATTTATAGATGGTAACTCTTAAGTTGTGTACAAAGTAAAACAACAATAATACAAATCTTATTTTCAAGAGGCCATCATGAAATATTATAACTACACACACACACAAATTAAAATGAAATAAAAAAGATGAACAATACAAAATCGCATATGTTAATTGGGCAATATTTTGAGAAGGCAAAATATTATAATGTAATACATTATAATACACATACTCAACAGCAGAAAAAAAGCAACGAGCAGTTACCAGTTTGTGTATATATCTAGATATATTTTCAGAATTTTTTGTCAATAAATGATGTTTGTATGATTTTTTGAATAAATTCAGGGAGAATGAATTTTTAATGGAAAAAGGAATAAGCATCTAATGTCATCCAAAACAAGTGTACAATTTTAAAAATTTGCAAATTTATTAGGGATGCTAACGCTCTTCGTACTGATACCGTTACTATGTTGACAGTTCCTTAAAAAGTATGAATGTACGTATATTGTGTAGATGAATTGTGTGTGTCAGTATTTGTTGATGGTATAACAAACATTAGAGATACAACTTGTTATCAATTATCATTTTCAGGTATCGCTATACTCCCATTCTTACTTTTTCTTGTCGTCGGCGGCGGTCCCCTGTACTACATAGAAGTATGCCTAGGACAGTTTTCGGGGAAATCACCCATTGCCGTCTGGGATATATGTCCCGTGTTTAGAGGTGATCTAGCTTATTAAAACAAGTTTTAGCTTTGCGAAAAGCTAGTCGGTAATCTATTATGTCTTTCTCTAAACTGAAATACAGAGTATAATTAATCAAGCAGTAAGGCGAAGATAAGTTTAATGTTTTAATTTTTATTAGAGGTCATAACTTAAAATAATTGCCACCACTCGGCCGGCCACCCCGATTCTTCCAAGACCTAGAAAGTAAGCCGGCGAACGTGTTCTTATGCTATGCAATTTAAACTATTTTAATCGTATCATAATAACGTAAATATTTCTGAAATATTCAACTGCTAGTTCAGAGTTATTTCAACCTGAAGTCTAAATCAACATTTTGTTTGGGTATATTTCGACAGTTTTATAAAAGACGATGTTTGTTTAGCTTAGAAACACCGGTCCAAGAGACTCGAAGATTTAACGATGAGTTGTGGTTGAAGTAAAAAATGTTACCTGGACCGGTCATTAAGCATAAAGGCTTTAATGATACACGTTGTTCAAATTGCAGACCTGCTTACAGGTAGTGATAATCAGAAGTTATATTTTGAGTGGCAACTAACAACTAATGTAAAAATGTGCGGATATGATTACCAGTCAAACGTTTAGAGTTCTAAATGAAGAAACTATTGGATTAAAAAATCCAACCGACATAAATGTAATACATCAGAAGCTAAGACCGGACAGGAAACTCGTCTCAGATTTTAAGCTTGGTAAAGATCATGCTCAAAATTAAAACACCTTTGTTCACATCTTACATTGCTTTCCAAATGTTGAATGTTTTAAGATACTCAAAAGTTTTCTAGGCCTAATATTTAGATCTTTCTTTATTTAAGGCAATATTCCTATATGTCTTTACAGGTATCGGTTTCGTGATGGTAATATGTTCCCTGATCTACCTGTGGTATTTTGGAGCTGCCTTTGGATGGGTGTTCTACTACCTCATACAGTCTTTCTACACCACGCTACCCTGGAGTCAATGTGACAATGAATGGAACACTCAGTTCTGTATTGGTAAAGGGAAAATACATTTAACTGTTAAATTTATTTTTCTGCTTTATACAGGCTCTTGAAGTACTGAATGTTGCAACTGTTCTGTTTGTTTTTGTTTTTTTATTAAAATTAGTATCAGTGTTATTAATACTGAAGTCGGATGTTTCCATCGGCCAATGCTTCAAACTAAACCGTCGGGTGAACTTCGGCAACCCGTCAGATTTCTGCAATGGCGGCGCCAATACATTGTAGATAAGTTAAACATGCTCTCTCCATGCACAGACGTAACATGTGAATTATAATTCTCAAAAAAATGTACCGATTTCTTGTGGATTATTTCCATAATTAATGAAAACAAGTCCGATGAAAAGGTACGTCGTTTATATTTTACTCACGTAAGCCTGCCATTGAGTTTCGGAGACAGCCGAAAATAGCCGAATAATTAATGTGTTCTCTAAGGCTTCTAAACAGTAAGTTCGCTGGGTGTTCTTGATATGAGTACGTCTTCATGCGACCATGTTATCCTCATTTTCTCAAATTATGCTCATAGAGACATTTGTGAGTGAGAAGGATGAGGCAACTTATGTTAAAGCTGCCTATTCACAGTTCTGTGCCCAACGTTATAAAACTGAGCATGGAAACCAGTCTCAAATCTCAAGCATCTGATTGGCTAAAATGGCGACCAGTCGCCATTTCAGCCAATCAGATGCTTGAGGTTTGAGACTGGTTTCCAAGCTCAGTTTTATAAACTTCAGCCCAGGATGGAATACTTCAATGATTCAATTCAGACGTAGGTTATATTCGTTGTACTACTACTAGTATATATTGCATATAAATGACTAAACAGGAGCATATATAGCCAGCATTCCGGACGAATCAGTACATTTTTTAGATCTGTTGGTAGTGAGTTTTACTGTTAGTATCTTCTTAAAACTTAAGCTTTAAATATATTCACTTGAACGTTAACTGTTAGAATATTACAACACATTTATTATGTTTAAAGGTCTTCTACAGTTCATTGAAGTATGCCTAGGACAGTTCTCGGGAAAATCACCAATTGCCACCTGGAATTTATACATATAAAATATTTTGTTATTTCCTCGCTGTAGATTCCACCAGCAACATCACACAGAAGTTGTTTAATCTATCCGAAGACGGACGAAATGTTGAATTACAGACATCTGGATCAGAATTTTGGGAGTTAGTGGTTGTTCTCTTACATGCTCAGGGATTCCACTGGCTGTTGAACCTCGCCGGTCATTTTGATCAACAGAGGAGCAGACTGTCTTATCTACCGCTAAACCTTATTATTGCCCTTATTTAAATATATCGCAAGATTTTCAGTTTTAAAAAGCTATGGCACGCTCTTAGTAATTATGCACTTTGTTTTTATACTGTTAGGCAAACTGTTTTATCTATTGTTTAACCTTATTAATGCAAGATCTCGTAGAATGTTCTGATATAAAATATTTTTAAATAAAGATTAAATTATACTTAATGTAATTTTTAAATAAAGATTAAATTATACTAAATGTATACATTAAATCTTAATCTTTTAAAAACCGAAAGACAGGTTCAACTATATACATGTAGATTAAAGGAAGGATATTTACCGGTATTTTGCCGTCCAGTTTGTTTATACGTCTGTTTAATACCTACATGTATATATGTAGCGAACGTTGCTCCTTACCGATACAGGAAGGATGAAGTGGCTCAAGATCATACAACCTAATCAAAAAACCAGTATGAAATCGCAAGCATCTGATTGGCTGAAATGGCGACAGGTCGCCATTCCAGCCAATCATATGCTTGAGTTTGAGACTGTTCTCCTTATTTAGTTTTATGATCTTCAGCCCATGTCGAGTTAATGTAGAGTGTGGCCATCTTGGTGATTTTTCCGTCCAGTTGGGTTATAATGTCAGCTGTATAAGAAGAAAGTGGGCTAAGGAAATGAAGCTTTTGCAATATGGGTATTAAAGTTGTTGTTTTTCTTTAATTATTCATATATTTTGTTGAATGTTTCAGGAGGAATGTTCTAAGAAAGTCCTCAGGGATAGATGATATTGGTTCATTACATGTCCATTTAGTTGGTTGTCTATTCCTTGGCTGGTTCTTGGTGTTTCTTTGTGTGGCGAAAGGTGTAAAATCGCTAGGAAAGGTGAGAAATATATGAACGACTACGTGATACACTTATCTATTTGTATTTCAGCAGGATTTGGTTATATTTATACATATTTTCTGCTTTCAAATGTGTGTTGTCTTTTGATACAAAAAAACAACAACATAAATTTAACTGATTAAAAGTGTTGTTGTATATCGAAGCTTGTGATTGGTCAATTAAGAGACTGCGCGCAGTTTCAACCAATCACCTGGGGGGGCCAAGATCATAAAACTAAATCAGGAGACCTGTCCCAAATTATCAGGTTGCCATTTCAGCCAATCAGATGTTTGATATTTGAGACTTGGATCTCCAAATCTTTTATGATCTTGGGCCCTGCCCTCGTTACGTCGAGTTCATTTAAGTTACGACAATTTTACAAAATACAGTAAATCCCCCTTATTAACACCACACCGAAATTAGGAAGATTACCAAAATTAGACCAGTATTCAAAAGTCCCCTTTTACAGGTTTGCACTATTTTTTCACCTCAAAATTAAGACCGTCCCTCTATAAAACCACTTTATTTCAGTCCAAGAGGTGATTTTAATAGCGAAGTTGCCCTGTACTATGTATATTTAGAAAGAAAATGTTTCAGGTCGTATATGTAACTGCTACTCTACCGTACGTTCTGTTGACGATATTAGTGGTTCGTGGAGTGACGCTGGACGGTGCTTGGATTGGTCTCAAACATTATTTAGTCCCCAACTTAAGCGGACTCGCAAAAGGACAGGTAAGAAAATATCCAAAATGATGAATAATGATGTCGATTGCTTCACACAGACCTGTATGAATTTAAAAATTTTCAATTTATAAAGAAATTGAAACTGAGTTTAACCAACTTCTTCGGACTCACCAAAGGGCAGGTACGAAACTATCCAAACGATGGGTAATGATGTCGAATGACTTACACAAGCCTGTAAGATTTTTAAAATTTTCAATATATAAAGAAACTGAAACAAAGTTTCCTCAAATGGCCATTGAAAATAGATGATAGAAAATTTGTACAATATTGTTGTTCGCCTCGTGTGGTTTTCTTCATACGCGGAATACGGAACGGCACAGAAAAATGTACGGGGAGACCTTTTACAGTTAGAAATATAATACAAAAGTTTCTTGTAGACCCGTGTGGGGGAGTATTGAAAATTCCAATCGTACTGTATTACATATAAAAATGTCCTGAATACTAGTGACGTAACTTTATGCATGCTTTGCCATGAAGTCTTAAAAATATTTGTCATCTGCCGTTACTATTGTTACGGGTGACACCAACAAACCATCATCATCATCACCATAGTCATCGTCATAATTGACCACTGACTCACGAGGCAAGGGACATGTGCCCAAGATTATAAAACTAAATCATGAGACCAGCTTCAATCTCAAACATCAGACTAGCTGAAAAAGATTTATGAAATTGGGTCCTGATTGGCTGATATGGCGACCCGGTCTCAAATCTAAAGCATCTGATTGGCTGAAATGGCCGCCATATCAGCTAATCAGATGCTTTAGGTTTGAGAGTGGTCTTCAAACTCAGTTTTATGATCTTGGGCCCAGATTCTTAAGATCTGAGACTGGTCTCCAGTTTAATTTTAAGATCTAGGGCTCTGATTGGCTGAAATAGAGACTTCTCTCCATTTTGGCCAATCTGATGCTTGAGATTTGAGACTGGTTACCTTACCTAGTTTTATGATCTTGAGCACTGTCAGTTCTTTGATTTCCAGTTATGGATAGAGGCTGCCATCCAGTGTTTTTACTCACTTGGTCCTGCATGGGGCGGGGTGATAACCTTGGCAAGTTTTAACAAGTTTCATCATAGGGCTCTAAGGTAGATAACCGAATGTTTTCGTCTCGAAAGGGCATGTATAATTGATTATGGAGAAGTGGACAGTCACGTGATAATTTTTATATAACCAAGCATGATCTGATGGCAGATATTGGCGAATAATGTATTTTTCTTTGAATAATTACTGATTAAAGAACATGGCGATATCAAAATTGTAGACTGTCAGTTTATCTATAACGTATAGCTTTTCAGCTTTTTAATTTTTATTGAAATGTAATTAAAATATTACGCCAAAAGCCGTCATCATTAAACTGGACATAGAGACCATGACTATTCACAGGTGCTTTGAAGACGGACCCCGTTTTCTTCAAAATTTGTATAAACTTGCCGCCCCTGTCCCAACCCACCCCCGCCAAAAAATGAGGGTCTTGGTATTGATAGTAAATTCGGTGTGGATAGACTGATAACGATCCCAATCTATCAAAACAAAACAAAAAAGATGAGTTTATGTAGTGTAGACCCTGTGTAGACCCTCATTTTATTTGGGGGTGCGGTGGCGGTCAGTTTATAAAATTTTTAAGGAAAACGGGGTCCGTCTTCAAAGCACATGTGTGCTCCTGGGCTAAAGGTTATATAACTGAGTTTGGAAACCAGTCTCAAATCTCAAGCATCTGATTGGCTGAAATTGCGACTGGTTGCCATTTCAGCCAATCAGATGCTTGAGATTTGAGACTGGATTCCATGCTCAGTTTTATAACCTTGGCTCTTAGTCTAAGTAATAATTTATGTATTGGAGCCATCCAGCTAGCTTGTGGAACATCGGTGGTTCTACCCAGGTTCCCTCCCTGTGCTACAGCTAAAATAGTAAACGCCCAAAATTACAAAACTGAGAACGGAAACCAGTCTCAAATCTTAAACTTCTGATTGGCTTGAGATTTGAGAGTGGTCTCTAATCTCAGTTTTATAATCTTGGGCACAAGAGGCGTCAATTTAAGTAACGAATTTTGATCATCATTCTGATCTTTATGTTTGTTTCTTAATTCTGTTTTGTTATAAAAAGAAGTTATGTCTCGATTTTTATGAATTGATTTGTTGTTTTTTACATGTGTTCACTGCTTACTCCTGATTTAGTTTTATGATCATGGGCCCAGTTGCCTTTTTGTCGAAGTGGAGAGAGTCTATTGTAAAAATGTGTTTGTGTAGGGATACGCTTATCGTGTGCTTTGCTGACGCGTTTACTGCTATATATGGTGGCGTAGTTGTGTTCTCAGTGCTCGGATTTCTGTCAAAGGAAACAGGAACGCCATTGAAAGATCTACCATTTTCAGGTAAGCCTAATATAGTTTTACAAATAGTTAAAAAGGAACACAGAAATCGCAGATCAGAACAATACCGAATAGTCGAAGTCGGCCGTACGACTGATTTAATCCTGACTCCGGCTAAATTTACAGTTTAATGCAGCTCACAAATCTTCTTTTTCATTCCCGAACAGATAACATTGCTGGAATTTTGCATGCCATGTTAGAACAGATTATATATTGATGATGATTTTCGTGTTTTTAAATCATTTTTAGACACATTATTACATCGTGCATAAATAAAAACCACATACATAAACAAGTATTTGCATCGTTTGCATAGTTTTTCATGTAGGGAAATAGTTTTGTCTTTTAAAAACAACTTGATTAAGTTAAGGTAAATCATTTCTGGGAGGTACAAAATTTTTTTAATCAAAAATGGCGTTACAATTATTACTTAAGGTAGCCTACTGGATGACCTTCGGGTTTCTTTTGTTAATATTTTCCGTCAAGTTTAAGTTAAAAGCTATTTTTCCAAATAATGGCTATTTTTCCTATTCAGCTCTAAAAAGAGTGCTCTCTCGACGTCAGTAAAATAATCTGTGAACATTTTAGGACCTGGGTTAGCATTTATTGCCTACCCCGAGGCATTGAGTCGGCTTCCAGCACCCAACGTGTGGTCCGTCCTGTTCTTTATGACGCTGGCGTTAGTAGGAATAGACACTCAGGTAATAATTCGAGACCAACTTTTTATGTCTCCCCCCCCCCCCTCTTGTTTTTGCCCTGTCCGTCTGTCCGTCAGTCACACTTCGTTTTCGCTCAATAACTTAAGTACCCTTTGATTCAGAGCATTAAAACTTCATAGGGTGATAGCCCTTATTGAGTAGAAGAACTCTATTAATATTGCGTTCAGTAGGTCAAAGGTCAATGTGACAGGGGCCCGAAGAGTGAAAACCGTTTCCACTCAATAACTTGAGTACCCTTTGACCCAGAGCATTCAATCTTTATAGAGTGATAGCCCTTATTGAGTAGAAGAACCCTATTGATTTTGGGGTCAGTAGGTCAAAGGTCAAGGTCACAAGGGCCCGAAGAGTGATAACCGTTTCCGCTCAATAGATCAAGTACCCTTTGACCCAGAGCATTCAAACTGCACAGGATGATAGCCCTTATTGAGTAGTAGAATCCTGTTGATTTGGGGGTCAGTAGATCAAAGGTCAATGTCACAGGGGCATGAAGAGTGAAAACCATTTCCGCTCAATAATAGGAGTTCTATTTCACCCAGAGATTCAAACTTCATACGATGGATGTCCTTATTGAGTAGAGGACTCCTATTGATTTTGGGGTCAGTAGGTCAAGGTCATAGGGGCCCCAAAGAGTGAAAACCGTATCCGGTCAATTACTGGAGTACCGCTTGACCCAGAGCATTCAATCTAAATAGTGTAGTAGCCCTTTTTGAGTAGAAGTACCCTATTGATTATGGGATCAGTAGGTCAAAGGTCAAGGTCACAGGGACCAGGGCGCGGGGGGGGGGGACAAAAACATCTAGTTAAACCTTTATTCCATGGTATATGGCTGTTATCCCATGGCAAACAATGTAGATCCAGATAAGCCAGTAATTCGAGACCAAATTATTTATCCATTATTCCATGGTATATGGCTGTAATCCCATGGAAAACAATGTAAAGCCATATCAGCCGGTAATTCGAGAGCACATTATATTAATCCTTTATTCCATGGCATGTGGCTGTTATCCCATGGCAAACAATGTAGACCCATATCAACCTGTAATTTTAGACCAAATTATTAACCCTTTACTTCATGGGATATGGCTGTTATTCCATTGCAAACAATGTAGATCAAGATCAGCCGGTAATTTGAGACCAAGTTTGTCATGGGATAACAGCCATATACCATGTAACAAAGGATGGAACTTGGTCTCAAATTACCGGCTGATCTTAAGATCAAATGGTAATTTAAAACAAAATTATTAACCCTATACTCCATAGTTATGGCTTTTATCCCATGGCAAACAATGTAGATCCAGATCAGCCGGTAAATTGAGGCCAAATTTTTAAACTAGCTGTCTTGTATCGGCCATGTACTTTTTTTAACCTGTGCCAATCACGAATGACATTATTTTTGAATAAGAACACACATAACTTTCACAAATGAGACCATGGTCAGCAATAGATTTTGTCTAAATCACAACTTTGTTAACATAAGAAATATAATATAGAAATTTGATAAAAAAAATATTACAAATGGCAAAGCTACATTCCACGTAAAATCAAGGTACAAAAAGGGGCATAACTCAGTGATTCTTTTTGTGACTATGTCATCGTGACTACATGTTGTTGTATGCAAAATACTTCGAACGTTTCATGAAGAAATATTACTTAATAGCAAAGTAACAGCAAGAGATATGTTTCCGTGACTAAAATCTAAATATCAAAGGGGCATAACTCTGATACTTTTCGCCACATCCTGACTGTTGTCAAAGCCAAATAATTTTAAAGTATTAAGAAACAATATTAAGAAATGACAAATTTACGGCCAACGATAAGTTAAAGACAAAATCTGTGAACAAAAATTGGCGTAATTCTGTCCA
Source organism: Corbicula japonica (assembly GCA_038501625.1). Lineage (NCBI taxonomy): Eukaryota > Metazoa > Mollusca > Bivalvia > Venerida > Cyrenidae > Corbicula > Corbicula japonica. The sequence continues at coordinate 2,239,989 of JAZAYU010000004.1, forward strand.
ATGTGTCTTTTACTTTATTTGTCATAATCACAAATCTTTTGTCATAAGAAATATACATAAAGGAATTAGAAATTCAACTTCTTTAAACACAAACAATATTTCCTGTTTAAAGAAGTTGCGTTCTCATTTCGTTATGTATACAATATGACACTGTGATAAGGGTTAGGGTTAAAGAAATATAAAAAATGGTAAAGTGTTTCCCGTTTATTCCGAAATGGCGACATAAAAACGTATAGATACAAGAGGGCCAAATGGCCCTATCGCTCACCAGACAGTGTAGATCCAGATCAGCAGGCACATCTGTACCATGTGAACAGGATCTACATTGTTTGCTTTTTTATTTGTTAGGCTGTATCTGACCAATGCAACCAGTGCAAATCCTGATCAGATGGCACCAATGTGCCAACTGATCTAGATCTACACTGTTCGCATTGCGTAAAATTGTGTATATATGGAAAAAAGGGTTAAAGACTGATTGAGTCAAGATCAGGACCAATGACAATATAACTGAGACCAATTCACAAGTATTTGATAGACTCTTTCTCCGTCGTTATCACAAAATAAACGACTGTTGTAAACCAAAAACTAGAGGCCTCTGATTGGCTGCAGGATGACGTCACACAAGCTTTCTGTATCTATTTTAACATTTTCTCTCCAGCTTCTTATCAACTAGGCCTATTGCTCTTCACAATAATTCATGATAAAACTTGACATGGATGAAGAGAAAATGAGCACCTTTTGTGATAAAAAAGAAGAGGTACAGCTTATACTTTATTAAACCAGCAATTAGGAGGTGTAAACATCGCACTGCACTGAACGACATGTTATGACAAACATTGTGCAGATTTTGTGCAACTCGAAGGTTTAACATATCTCAGTTTAGTAGACATTCCATTCAAATAAATCAGTGACCGAGTGAAGTGGCATCAAATTGCTATCAGCAACCCTGTTGGGATAATGGTAAACGTGCATCTTGTAATATGACTCTGAGTTTGTTGTATTTTAATCTAACACTAACTAATCTCCAGCAGCAGGTACTTTACTTGAATACCTGGGTTATATCGCCTATATTTAAACCTCAAGGAAAGATAACTTAAGCTCGCTAAGGATTCTCTGGCGATTATAGTCGCCAGACGAAATTGGTTTACTACTGTCGCTGTCTGCTGAAAGTACAGACATGCGCAGTGAAACAGTCAAAAGTATTTGACTGCTTAAAATTAGACTAGTCTCAAAAACACAATCAAACACTTGAGTTGTGAGACCTCCGATTAAATTCAGATGAGACTGCTCTGTAATATAGTCTGAATATTTTGAGAGTCTGCTAAAATTATGTTTTTATTTTAGTTTTAAACAAACAGTGAACAATATTTGAGAAAAGCCTGGTTTTCAAAGTGCTATAAAGTAAGAATGTTTATTTGGTCAGTATTTGTAGAAAATTTATCCTATATAATTCTCCAAACCTTTACTGCAAAAGATGACAAAATGCACTTGTGGTTTTCTCAATGTGATGTAAACAGTGAACTCTATGAAACCTGAGTGACCTAAATCAACTCCAATAATATGCATCTAAATATACTAAAATTTTTGTTTCCAATTTTATCACTGAACAACCAGTGAATGAATTGTTCAGGAAAGATTGAATTTTAAGATGGTATAAAGTTTGTATCAAAATCTGGTTGATAACTGTAGAAAATCAAAGATTAAAAATAGCATGTAAAAGAAAAAAAAATCCCGCGAGGCGGGGCCCCTGGGCAATTCAAGAACATGATTTAATAATTTGAGTGGAGATCACCAATATCAATATTCATACCAAATTTGATAACAATCGGATAAAAAATGTGACTACTATTGAGTTAACAAAATGCTTGCTTTAATCTGACCTAGTGACCTAGTTTTTGACCCAAGATGACCTAGTTTCGAAATGGATCGACACACCACCAAGAGAAACAATCTGACCAAGTTTGATGACAAACGGCTAAAAATTGTGGCCTCTATCGCGTTAACAAACAAAAAGTTGACGGACGAAGGTTGCCGGACGACGGACATCTGGTCCCCCTCTAATCACAATAGCTCACTCAGAGCCTTTGGCTCTGATGAGCTAACAAAAGTGTTTGCTATTTTTGTTATTTATTAATGGTAGATATTGAAGTTGTTTTCAGTTTGGGACATTCGAAACCTGCACCAATGCCATCATTGACATGAACTACGCCAAGCTGCACAAATATAGACTGTGGATATCGGCTGGGTTGGTGGTGTTTCTATTTCTAACCGGACTGCTGTTGAATACATCGGTAAGCTGTTTTGCTTGAGGTAGGGAGGAAGGAATGGTAGAGATGAGAAATGCGTTCTCAAATAAGAACTACAGTTAACATTTCGTCAACTTGCAGCAACGACCGCATATCTATTATTTTTCTCTCAGTTGACAAATTGCTTTACAGCTATTGCCTTGAAAGCTGTCATAGATAATCTTTTGAAATAATACTGTATTTAATGATTGGGCTACAATTCTTGTACAAGTAGCTATTACTTCATTTCAATTTACCTATTGGTTTTACATAATATTATATTAAAGCACATAAGTATACATGTTGAAACAAAGTAAATCCAATTCCCACTGGACTTAAAATCTTCGATGTACATTAAACATGATTTTTATTAATAGCAAACCATATGTTGTATTCTTCTGTTCAAAAACATACTAACTTAATAATCAACCGACAATGCGGTATCGCAGAACGGTGCCACAAATATACATAATATTCAAAAAAATAGTTCACCGATTTCATTTAAAATTGCTTGGGTTTCTTTGGTTTAAATGAAAGATAGTGAAGATATCTGTCATTTGTTTATCCACAAGCTTTCATATCCATAATTATGACTGTATAAAATAAGACTGTCGAGTTATGTCAAAAATCTTGACATTGAGCCTTTCGCAGAGATGTAAAGTGAGTGTTAGGAACGACAATTCAGCGAAGGAGATTGAACGACAATTCTGCAAAGGAGATTGGGTTGATTTGGCCCCAGAATTATCCTATATTAAAACGGAATCGATTCGAATCGACCAAGGAGAAATATTGGGTTATTTGGTTGAATGCCACCTATATAAGAAAAAATGACGTTACCAATTGTAAAAAAATATGATTTTATATTATTTTTTTTGTTTTTGTAATACTTTGTAATAACTTCTGCCCGGGAAATTTGATTTTATATCCCAACAAACGAGGAAAATAACCCTTCAACTATTATAGCATTGTATTGCCCCGGGCTTTTTTCTTTTGAACTGATAAAAGGGGAGCGATACGAACTTTGCATGCCTTAATATATTGATTTTGTAGGGCGGCTTTTATATGTTTATGTTGGCTGATTGGTACGTAGCATCTTTTAATATCGTGGGAACTGCTCTATTAGAAGTTGTCATCGTTGCATGGATATACGGTAAGTGCTATGATTTGTATTATGAATAGACTTTTCTTTAAATTACTTTTAAATGTAACAGTATCTCTCAAACGAGTTATCTAGTCACTATCTGGGGAAAAGATGTGTACGCGGCCCGGATAGCCTAGTCGGGAGAACACTTGCACTGTAAACGAGGGGTCCCGGTTCGAGTCCCGGTGTGGCTGTTTTTACCAAGTATACTGTTAGGATTGTTTTCCGATGTTTGTACGGATCCCCTAAAGAGACATTTTCCCTACTTTTTCAGGGTTGTTATCAATGTCACTTTTGGGACTCGGTTTTCTTTAATATTGTATACATGTGTATGCGTTAAACCTGAATACGAAACAGAAATATTACGGTTGCCACTGTGTACACTTTGTTAGGCTGAAAGAGGGAAGACATCAAAATGTCAAAAACCATGTTAGTGAAATTAGTTGATTGCTGTTCATAATGTTCAGCAATGTTCGGGGTGGATATTCCGGCTTTTTTTTCCAAACAAGTCAGTGTTTAAACATTATTGTGCAAAGAAAATCAAACTATATTGATTGGTACCTATTTTCATTACAGAGGCAGTTTACGATTACCGAAATATTTCTACAACTTTTGAAACGACAGAGGTCAAAGATGTATTCGGAAACACCTAACAAAAATTAATCGGTTTTCAAAAACGATTTAAAATTAAATATGATATGTTGAAAGTTTTCTGTTTTTAACATTTTCCTTTTAACTTCTCAAATTGGTATCTTACCTTTACTAAGGATAATTTGGTTCTTACAAATGGTATCTTGATACCTCGCGACGAACTACTAAATTATTTCCAGGACCCAAGATTGGAGACCAGTCTCAAATCACAAGTAATAGCGAGTGGTCGCCATTTTAGCCAATCGGATGCTTGAGATTTGAGACTGGTCTCCATATTTAGTTTTTCATATTGGGTCCTGATGTAGTGAATATGATACCAGCTTCACACACATGAACCCCGGGTTCAACACTCAGTCCAAAGGTCACCTTTTTGTAATAAATACTTATTTTTTTATTTCTACAAATTCCAAGAACAACGCTCAGTAACATGGTTATTTAACTCTGCTTATCGCACCGTATTTCTCTTTTTCATACTCTGTCCTAATTGTTTAAACATATTTGTTTTTAATCAGGTGCAAACCGGTTTTCCAAAGATATAGAGATGATGCGAGGAAAGCGACCTTCTCTTGTGATCAGAATTATATGGTGCTTTGTTATCCCGGTTTTTATTGGAGTAAGTATGCATACAATACGCCAAAAAAAACCCCTAGCGCTTTATAAGTGTTTTTTGTACAAGATATAATGCACAGTTAAGCTCAAAACATATTCAATTTTTATTTCCAACTTCAACTAGCATAACTTGTCAATCTGATTCCAGCAAAATATGTCAAATGTTCAGTTTCAGGTTTCTTTTGTAATTGAGCATATTTATATTAATAATTTCTTATCAAATATCTAATAATTGAAATCACAAGACTATCTCCCCTTATTTTGCATGTAAATATTGTAGGCCTATTGTGCTAACTTAAATAATTAACTTTAATTTGTTAATGAATTACAGGGCAATTTGTTAGACACCGTTATGTTTTACACTTCATTCTGTTAGACACTGTATGTGTTGCAGAGTAATAAGACATCGCATTGTACTACAATGTATTTTGTAAGACACCGTAGTGTATGACATGGTATTTTTTGAAACGGTATTATATTACAAGGCATTTTGTTAGACACTGTAATGTATTACAGAGCATTTTGTTAGACACCGCAATGTATTACATGGCATTTTGTAGGACACCAAAATGTTTTAAAGGGCATTTTGTAGGACACCAAAATGTATTAAGAGCATTTTGTTAAAAACTGTAATTTATTAAAGGGCATTTTGTTATTAATGTCTTGGAAGGTAGTTTTTATAAGACAGCATAATGTTTATTGAGTATTTTTGAAGACACCGAAATGTATAACTAAAACAGAGTATTTTGTAAGGCACTGTAATGTATCACAGGACCGTAAATTATAACGGGGGCATTTTGTTAGACACCGCAATGTCCTACATGGCATTTTGTTAAACACCGCTTATATTACATTGCATTTTTAAGACATCCTAATCTGATACAGGGCGTTTTGTAAGACACACAATGTAATGAATTACAGGACATGTTTAGACAGCGCGTTTTGTTAGACCAAGTAGTGTAATATATGGCATTTTATTAGACACCCTTGAAAAGTCGGGGCATTTTGTTAGACACCGCCGTATATTCCATGGCATTTTGTTAGACACGCTTGTGTATTACAGGGCATTTTGTTAGCAATAATGACGACCTTCTCGGCTCCAACCATAGGGTATGAGTATCCAGGGTATGCCATTGTGATCGGAAACATCATTGCATTTGGACCCTTGAGTACGATACTCATGTTTGCTCTCTACAAGGGCGTCCGCACCCGAGGAAATATTAAGGTAATGTGTTTTCCTTCTTTTTTACATCTGTTTCAGTCCGAACCAACAGTTTGCAAGTGGATTTCGTTTAATCATTTCCTTTAAAAATGATTCGTGATTTGACATTGAAACTAGCTCGGTTCATCGAGAATAGAATAGATAGCTATAATTATTAGAAGACACCAAAATTATCCAACGAAATGTCAAAAGTAAAAAACGAGTCTCGAAACACAACACTTGTTCGCGTAATTACACGAAAAAAAAACGTATACAGCACAACACCATTAAAAAAAGTTCTTAGAATGTGAAGTCCAGTGTAAAATGTTCAACCGATTAAGATGTAAGAATCGTTAAGACTTAACCCTGCACCTTGTGTATGCATTTTATTGCATAGGCGAACAGTGTAGATCCAGATCATTATCAGTGCCCAAGGTTATAAAGCTGAGCATGGAAACCAGTCTCAAATCTCAAGCATCTGATTGGCTGAAATGGCGACTGGTCGCCATTTCAGCCAATCAGATGCTTGAGATTTGAGACTGGTTTCCAAACTCAGCTTTATAACCTTCAGATCTGTGCCATGTAATCAAGATCTCCACTGTTCGCTTTTAGGTCAGAAATAACCTAATAAATCAAAGAGCAAACAGTTCAGATCCTGATCAGACTGAACGAATGTGTCGGCTGATCTGGATCTACGATGTTCTGCAAAAAAGGCGCATATAGGGAATAAAGTGTTAATTACATATGATTGTTGTGACAAGTTCAAAGAAGAGTATGTTAATCAACAGAGTAAACATTTTTATTAAGTTCAAATTGTTTTGTTTTTCAGAAACTATTCGAACCTAGCAAGTCTTGGCTTCCAAATGATCCAAAACACCAAAAAATATACCGGTTATTACGTTATACGTATCACCGAGGCTTCAAGGATAGATTTCTGTACGACATATTAGGCTTACATGAGTAAACGTTGACAAAGAACGACACCTAGCATCTCCTCAGCCGGGCTAGGCACTCTTCCCAAGGAAGAAACCCCGTTATGATCCATATTGGAATTAAATACGAAAAGTAGCTGAATGCGACTGAAGTTGTTTCCGGTTTTCGGTCTGTTGGATTTTTTCTTACAAACAAAATGTTCCCAGTTAGATGCGCTTGTTTTGAACAGTAAGGGAAAATTGTGGTAACATGTAAATTTGGTGAAATATCATCTAGTGAAAGTAACATAACTAAGGACTGACTGGATCAAGTAAAGCATATTCGCTCACAAGTATTCTGATAAAGTTTGGTGAAGATTGGTTAAAGGGTTTTCAACAGTGCTATTTCAGCTTAAAACATCAATTAAACATGTTAAAGGGCCTTAACTCCAGAGACCCAGTAACAATCTTACTCGTTCTCAGACCTACTCGAGATATATAACTCACAGTTTGCTAAGCACCAATTATATTTTTGTACACATGTTTTGCTATAATATGCCATTTATAAATGTTATTTGTTTTCCGTTCACAAGATCAGAGATTTATAAACCAATGTTTTAACAACTGCTGCGCAATGAGATTTCAGGATTTATTTAGAAGTTGCCTATGGATTTATGCATCCGACACGTGCCGTCTAACCATCACATTTACCATACTTAAGCCATAAGAATTCAGTCTTTCAAGTGAAAGTAATGATGGAGTACCCTGCAAATGCCGGGTACATGTATGCAGCTTATGTTAAACACTATGAAAATACAGTGTCGCCTCGTATGTAAGTCATTCATTATTTTGTGTACACTTGGGACCTTCTCGATACATTACTAAATGATTTCTAATGTCAATATAATATAATGAAAACTTGACAATGGCGTGTGGATCAAACTTTGAGAAGTACATAATCAAGGCTGAAGGTTATAAAACTGAGTTTGGAAACCAGTCTCAAATCTCAAGCATCTGATTGGCTGAAATGGCGACTGGTCGCCATTTCAGCCAATCAGATGCTTGAGATTCGAGACTGGTTTCCATGCTCAGTTTTATAACCTTGGGCACAAGACTGTTTAAGTTTTACTCAAGTTAGAGAGCTGACAACATTTGCGGACGCTTTACGCCTATTGCTCACATAATAAATCACAATTATTTTTAAACCTGCATATGAAAAAAAAATTCTGCGTTACTGCCCTGTACAAACTCAACAAAGAAACAAATTGAATGTACAATGAAACAATGTGTCATTGTTAAGCTGATGGATGCTCCTATCGACACTCATGTGTTTTATTACAAAGGAAATAATGATTAAATCATTTCGTCTGCTGGGAAAATATCCAGAATTTAGTTTAAAACAGCGACCCCGACTTCAACAACAAAAGCCCCCAAATACATGTATAGCGTGACTCAAGAATTCCAATAAGCAGGAGAAGTTTCAAAACTGTAGCTAAAGTGGTTACAAAAAAGTTTTTTTATATGTTTATATAAGTTTTATGTGTTTTTATATGTGCTGTCTGGTCTGGATCTACACTTTTATCGCATGGATAACTGCCATATCACATGCAGTGAGGAGTTAACATTCCAATCACTTGATGGCAACATCTTCTTCATTAACGTTAAGATTTCTTCACAGGTCTGAATTAACTGGCAACTGATAAAAGCAACAGTAACTTTTCAATTGAAGGAAATCTCAACTTTTAACTTATATCACATTTAGTTAAAATTTAACGCTCTTTATGCATGGTAATGATGACCTTATATGGCTGCGAGTTCCACTGATGTTTAGCTGGCTCACTAACACCCCAATTTGTGTGCTTTATAATGTTAACAACTGGGTACAAAAATAAAGCCATTTATTTGCATAAAATTCATTAACATATCACAAGTATAATCAAGTCATAATAAATCATAAAAGTAGTCCAGTCCCTGACCGATTTCCCAGATGGAGATTCCTACACCAAGTTCTGTTGCAAGGTCAATGCGATCCTTGATTGACTTTAAGGTGGGATAATACACTGTATGCTTCGAGCTACCAGACCTAAAGAAAACATTGTAATTATGTCAAAAAGGCATCTTTTAAGGAATAAATCAGTGTGTTTTCTGTCAATACTTTTAAAGTTTTCTTAGCCCTATACTCCATCTATATGTGTTTGAACGTGTGCCTGACCAGTGTAGATCCAGATCAGCCAGCACACCAAGCCATCTGATCTGGATCAGCAATGGTTGCATCCTAATAAGGAATATTCTAACGAATCTAAAAGCGAACAGTGTAGATCCTTATCAGTTGGATGTTCTGGGTTGAAGGTTATAAAGCTAAGTTTGGAAACCAGTCTCAAATCTCAAGCATCTGATTGGCTGAAATGGCGACCAGTCGCCATTTCAGCCAATCAGATGCTTGAGATTTGAGACTGGTTTCCATGCTCAGCTTTATAATCTTGGGCACTGGCTGATCTAGGTCTACACAGTTTGCCCCTGCAGTTACAGTTGTATGGTGTATCTAAACCATAATGGTTTGATAAAAAATAATCAATCGAACTTTAGCAATTCATCAATGGTGAAAGAAATAATCGTCACCGAAATCGGTGGTAAGAACCATGTAAAACAATCTCTCAAAGTTTGTGGTTAACTTACTTATATTCAAAATAATGTTCTGCTATAGTTTGATCCCATTGTATTTTAGGTTTATATTTCTTCAAAAGTTCCACATACCTGAAAATAACAACATAAAACATTTGCTAGTTTGTTCAGCAACATTAAACATAAATCACTTAGTCAAGATATTTCTACATGACTACTTTCAATAATAAATTTAAAAAAAATATGATTACTCTGTATTTTGCAGACAAGACTATATGTGTTGAATTTAGTGGATTTTTTTGTTTTATAGGATGTTATAACATCTAATTCTCAAACATGAATCGAGGCTGAAGGTTATAAAACTGAGATTGGAAACCAGTATCAAATTTCAAGCATTTGATTGGCTGAAATGGCGACCACTCATCATTTCAGCCAATCAGATGCATGAGATTTGAGACTGGTTTCCAAACTCAGCTTTATAACCTTTGAACCAGTTTTCTTTACATTCTCATTGGGAATGTTATGAGCATACAGATAATAGCATAAAAAAGTAAACATAAAAATGAAAATCTAGACAAGTATCAATTTCAGCCAATCAGATGCTCGAGATCTAACACTGGTCTCCAGTTTTAGTTTTTTACAATGTATGATCATGGCATAGGTAAGAATTAAACCTGCATTTGTAATAAACTTGATTCCACAGTTATTCCCCTCCAACCAGCACTTGAGCAAGGCTAAAGACTTCATCGGTAAGGGCCAAATATAGGCACTATGTGTCTCAAATGTTTTCAAATCATTTAGTTCCCATAAACTTTTACTTTACATCCAATTTGTTTATTTGACATAGATACAACATCAGTGTCCAAGGTTATAAAACTGAGCATGGAAACCAGTCTCAAATCTCAAGCATCTGATTGGCTGAAATGGCGACCAGTCGCCATTTCAGCCAATCAGATGCTTGAGATTTGAGACTGGTTTCCAATCTCAGCTTTATAACCTTCAGTTCTGGTTATGGTCCTACAAAAATTTAACCCATTACTCCATATACATGTATACACCTTTTGTCACATGTGCAACCAGTGTAGATGCTGATCTGGATCTATACTTTTCCCTAAGGTGATAAAGTCGTATCTAAATAAAGGCTTAAGGGCATCGACTCCTTAATCTTGCAATTAAAAAGCGTTTTTCTGTTGAAAAGATAAAATTATAAATGATACAGCAAAACATCTTACTTATTGCCCAAGATAGGTTCCCCTCCTGCAGGACTATAGTCATTACCATAGAAGTTAAGTCCAAGTAGTATCTTCTGTCTGTATGGGGAGTTTCCTGAGGGATCTAGCTCAGACACACACTGCTGTACCCATGGTAACGGGCTGTTAGGACCAGGTCTGAAATTAAGTTGTAAATATGCTAAAGAGGGTATCAGGAAATGCAAATAATGAGTTTAAAAAGAACAATTAATGCAAAATGGTGAAAATAAAAATTTTATACTTTGTATTACAATCTAAATGCAGTGAAAATAAAATGTATTATTACACTAGTATTTCCTTCACTGAAAATCACAAAATAAGAAAATGTATGCAGTTGTACCTGGATGGATTTGAGAAGTCATAGGTCATCAGAGAGAATCTGTCAACCTTTGGTGCCAGCTGGTCAAACTCTTCCTTCCCAAACATCCCTGGGGAATTCCTGAAATATTTGATAAAGATAAATTATAATTTGGTTTAAGTATTGATTATCAATATTTTTATTCATTCTTATTTAACAAAAACTGACTGACAAACACCAAATATTCAGTTATGAAACATTAATGATGAACAAACATTTGTTGTAGTGATGACTTTTTAAATCTGTGCCATCTGATCAAGATTTAAATTGTCTTCATTTTTGTCTGAAATAACCTGAGAAATAAAAAAGTGAACAGTGTAGACCCTGATCTGTCTGCAAAGATCTTCTTCTTCTTGGCGTTCGCTCTACACGACCACTCCAGCATCCGCGATGAAAGTTGTGGTCCTCCGTAGGTCGTCAACATCTCCATACAGTTTCTGCTGGATTGTTGCACCTTGTGGCCACGTTGCTTCTCGCTCTTAATCGTATCGTTTACATCGTTGGAGGATGTGCTCTGCAGTCTGGTTCTCTTCTCTGCAGGGACATATTGGGGATGGCATCAATTTATACTTCCTACACATGTGTGCATTCAGTCTGTTATGCCCTGAGCGTAACCTCACCATCACCACCTGCTCTGGTCTGTTTAACATGTGGTAGGCATCTGCATCCTTTCTGGTCTTTGTGAGAGCCTTAATGATGGTGGCTTTCTCCTTGTATGTCACCTGGTTATCTGGTTGCTCTAACTGGGCTCCTAACCTAGCCAGCTTGTCAGCCTCCTCATTTCCAGGCACTCCACAGTGAGATGGTATCCACTGAAGGGCAACATTGCGGGAAGACCCAAGCTTGTTCACGGCTTGTGCTAGTTCAGGAACATTGTTGCTTTGCAGAGCCTCCAGAACTGATCTTGCGTCTGTGAGGAAGACTACAGAGGTTACCTCTTCTGTTGAGTCTTCAATCAGAGAGACTGCCTTCATGAGCGCTTCAGTCTCTGCTCTGTAGTTGCTACAGTGCTTCCCAGTGGCAATGTAATGGGCCGATTTCTGGCCTGACGGGAATGTTATATGAATACCGTCTGCAAAAATGTGCTGGCTGATCTGGATCTACACTGATCACCCATGGAATAACAGTCATATCCCATTTAGTAAGCTATAAAATTATTTAGATGTATATTATTATAATAACAACCTTTCATAAACTATCACTAGTATAAGGCACAGATCAGGATCTACACTGTTTGCTTTTAGATTCAGTCAAATGTGCAAGCAGTGCAGATCCAGATCGGTGAGTGTGGCATGGATGTGTCAGCTGATCTGAATCCACACTAGTCTAACATGTATTTAAATATGTATTTATGGAGTAAAGAGTTAATCCTTTCCTTGATATATACGCATTTTTACACATGTACAACCAGTGTAGATTCAGATCAGCCGGCACATCCGTGCCATCTGATCAGGATCTGCACTGGTTGGATTTTGGTCAGAATAACCTAATGAAATAAAACACAAACAGTTTAGATCCTGATCAGACGGCACAGATGTACCGGCTGATCTGGATGTAAACTGTTCGCCCACGCAATAAAGGTGTTTCTTTGGAGGGAAGGTTGAACACACCTGTCATAGACTGGAGGAGGTATCACCAGTATCAACTCCTTATTGCTGTTGTGGAAGTTGTCAGCCATATGTTGGAGGAAATGTACCAACTCTCTGTAACAAAAATATTTAAATATAAATGTATAGTCTAACCAAAAACTGGGTGCCTACAAAATAAGTATTCAAAATAAAGAAATGCTTTGTTGTTCTAATGATTATACAAGTAAGTGAGGATATTGGTCAATTCTCTGTAAAAATATACATTTGTATCTAACACTAAGTATAGTCTTAAAAACAGAAACTGTGTCTCTACACATCTTGCATTCAAAATAAAGAAAGAAATTTTGTGTTGGTTTATTGGTTATAAGGAAGGTAATGAACCAAAAGTGTATAATTCAGACAAATACAAACAACCAATGATTTATGATTCCTTTATGACTTAAACTTACTAGAAATTAAATGTGATTTACGTTGTAAAAGTTAACATGACAAATTTACATCTGTCGAATGTTCAAACCTTTATTATTTCCTAACAATGCTATGAAATCTGAAGACCACTTACTTTCTGGCCTTCCCTCCGAGCTGAGACCAGAGCTCCACAACCACTCCGTCGAACTTGTTCTCCTAAACAAACACAACAAGTGAGATACTGGGCTTATTTTAACCCTTTCCTCCATATATATACGCATTTTTACTTCAGCCTCTAACACCACCGCCTTTAGATTCAAGCTGATAACAAATGCCAAATACTGTCAACCATTATATTATTCAATATTAATTTCCTAAAAAAATATTGTTAATGTATGTGCTCTTTGTTTTTCAGTTAGTTAGTTTTAATGAAAGGACCTGTGCCCAAGATCACAAACTCAGATTGGTCTCAAATCTTAAGCATCTGATTGGCTGAAATGGAGAAACGTTTTAACTCTTAAGCATCTGACTGGCTGAAATGGAGACAAGTTTCAAATCTCAAACATTTGAGACTAGTTTATGATCTTGGGCGCAGTGTGATGTCAATGTCATTTCACGTGTGTTCTTCTGGACTGAAAGTTTATCTTTTGCCCAAAATAAATAATGTTCAACAGTCACCTTCATAAACTGAACAATGGCATCCAGGCAGTCCTCCATCACATCTTCATTACTGAACACTGCCTGGTAGTCGTCAACTGACCAACCATCAAACAATATCCTTGGAACTGTAAAAATTTACACTTTACTCCATATGTGCGCCATATTATGCCTGTGCGAACAGTGTAGATCCAGATCAGCTGGCACATCTGGACAATCTGATTTGGATCTGCACTGATCACATCGTGGTCAGAAATAACCTAATGAATCTAAAAGCAAACAGTTCAGATCCTAATAAGATGGCACCAACGTGCCAGCTAATAAAAATCTACACTGTTCTCCCATGCCATAAAGGTGTATCTATGTGGTAAAGGGATATACCCTTTTCTCCATGGATATTGCTTTTATCCCATTTGCGACCCTTGTAGAATCAAATCAAACTGCACATTCTTACAGTCTACTCAGGGTCTACATTCTTTGCTTTCAGATTCATTGAGTTATTTCTGTGCAAAAAAAGTGCAGAGTGAAGATCCTGATCAGAATGCACCACTGAGCCAGCTGATCTGGATGTACACTGCTAGCACATGCAATAAAATATGTATAAAAGGAAAGAAAGGGTTAACCTAAATGTAATAATTTTAGAGACTCTTACTTGCTTTAATATTGAATCCTTTAGCATTTTAAGTTAGTATACATAAAGAGTTTCTTTAAGAAAAGAAAACTATGGAAAACAGAATGTTTAAATATTGATTTTTATAACTTGTGATTAAAGACTATGTTAGCTGCCTTAGACTTGTTTTTCCTTCACTGGTATGTAAATTTCCGTTATATTTGTATTCATTACCTATTTTGGTTTTCTTCCCTTTTGTCACATCTGATACCCAGCCTGTGTAATACAAAAACATTTTGTAAGTCAAGACCTAAAAAATGTCAACCCAACCCAGCAGCTTACCAGATTTATAATGTATTATGTGCTGGTAAGTATTATACTGCTATATACTTCTGTTGTATATTCATATACATATGTCTGGGACAACAAAAGATTTACCATTCAGCTCTGGTTAACCCCCCCCCCCCTTTACTTCTGGTTAACTTTTTATAAATTTACCATGATAAGGCCAGAGAAAATAAATTATTAGATTCTCATCCAGATTTTGGGAAAAAAAGGGAGGGTGGACACTTTTTAATTTTTATTTTTTATTAACGAAATACCGTAAGAAGGTATTTCGGGATGGTCTAAAACCCGTTCTGTCCGGAACAGAATATGTTTCGATTTTTTTACCAATAAATGTTTTTTGGGCGGGTGGTTTTGGACAGGGGCGGGTGGGGATGAGAATCTAAAATATTTTTTTCTATTACCTAACAGTTATATAAAAAAAAAACAGGATGATGTTTAAGGTGGAATGCGCCGATTTTTCAACTTTCGAGTATTTTAATGAAAATTTGCATGCAGTTAATTGACCATATTTCCGATATGGAACCGAATATTTTGTAAAAATATATTATTTTGTCTCAAAGCTACAGGTCTTCAAAGATGGCCACTGACGGCAGTTTTTGGACATGACGTCAAAAGAACCGTAACTGAATGTTTTCTGCTGTAACTTTGATGTATTTCGAATGTTCCGTTTTCTGTTTTAATAATGTTGATCAGAATCAAATTCTCTTTCCACTGATGTAACTTTCATGAGTTTTTACCCAAGATTTACGCGTGACTTCGCCGAAAAGCGCCGTTTCGATCTGGAAAATGACGTGGAGTTTTACTAAAGTTTCGTCGCTTGTTTCGGAATTGCGAAAAATCTGATCAATAAATTTTTGATTTTTTAGCATATTTCGTTTGTAAATTTTATTTTGAAAATATTTGACAAATAAAAAAGGAGGGTCACCGACTTTGTTTTTGCGTTATTACGCTCACCTTTACCCCTATTCCTTATGCAAACGTTTGCGTAAATCGCATCATAAAAGGAATTTGGCGGTGAACAAAAAGTATTAATTTGATTAATTTATTCCAGCACAATATGATAATTGTTTTCGTTTGGAAAAAAACAACATACATATATGATTGAAACTACCGATTCTGCTTCAATCAAGGTTTGTTATGAAGGTTCAAACACGACTTAAAAACTTGTATTTTACATGGTTTCGTCCATGGTTATGATACCTAAAGGTGCAAATACCATTTTTCTTTTAAAAACGGAATGCAAGTTTTTGATTTAAGTACAGCAATTAAACCAACACGCCCCTTGCAGCTAACCCTTTACTAAATGAGATATAGCTGTAATGCCATGGGCGTACAATGTAGATCCAGATCAGCTGGCACATCCGTACGCTGCCGTCTGAGCAGGAACTACACTGTTCGCTTTTAGGTTCAGTAGGTTATTTCTGAATGCGACCAGTGTAGATCAATATCAGACGACAAGAATTTCCCAGCTTACTGGTGCTACACTGGTCGCACACGCAATAAAACCCGTACCGTTGTATTTATGTATATAGGGTGTAAAATGTTCAGGAAGGAGGGGGTGGGGGGTTAAGCGCTGCAACTTTAATTTATGTCTCGCCCTCTCTACATTTATAAGCGCGCATAGTTGTGCACTTCCTTTTACTTACAGTTTTAAAATAAGTACTGTCTTACAGTGATAGACATTTGTTTACATGGAATGTTATTCTCATGTCGGCAGTATGGTGCAGTAAACTAGGCGAACATAATTCAAAACCTTATATTGCGCCGTTGTTGAAAAACTTGTTTTAACAAATAGACAGAAACACAAAAAAATGAAATGCTATTTCTCTTGTATCTTAGAAAAGAGGACATAATATAATGAACCAAACATCTTACACAACAGCGCAGAATATTATATGAACTTTGTTATGGTGTGAAATAAAAAAAAATCAGGAAAATTAAGCGTTGCGTTGAAAGTTTAGTATGTAAGCGACACAAAGAAAAAAAAGAGCAGCTTACGGAATTAAAAATACTTTGTTGACGCGTTTGATCAGTCTTAATGAAATGACTAGTTTTCAGCTATTTCGTATGTGCTGGTTCTCGCCTTTTTCTAACGCTTCTGTTTCTCGCATTATGTTGGAACATTTGGTGGTTTTATACACAAAAAAAATCTCGTGTAATGCTAACCTTTTCGGACAGTGACCGTGATAAATATTTAGACCACACTTTGAGATCAGCGAAACAAAAATTGTTGCTAGCGAGAGTACTGAAATTTAGCGAGTTGATTTTTATTGGCGGAAAATTAGAAATCAAGAAATCAAAAGTAAAATTCTTTAATAATGGAAAATACTTTTGTATTTTGTATTTAGTTAAACGTATGTTAAACAAAAGTAAGAAAGCAGATTTTTCACAAATCAGCTTGAAGACTTACGAATTTGTGATTGAAAGAAAAATTGAACTTGTTTAAAACATGTGCGAGTTTTTTAATTTTTCTGGTACGTGAAACCAATGTTTTGCTGTTAATTTAATGTGGGTTCAAATAAAAAGATTTTGTTTATGTATCAAATAGTTCTGGAAAGTTAAAAACTGCCGGTTTTCATTTTTTGTTGAGTATATTTGATTACTTTATTGAAGTAACGGAGAAATTGATAATGAATTCATTTCTTTATAAAAATGTCACACAGGGCGTAGCTCACCTTTTAAAAGGAATGGGAGCACACGCAACTTCTCGGGCTGTTCAACGGAAACCTCGGTCCAGCTTTTAAACTTCAACTATGTTCAGTCATAGACTGATTAGTAAGTCTTTCCGCTTGATTCACTGTGTTATATTTTTGCGGAATATTTATTTATAAAAGCAAACTTAAGAAAAGCATCAATACTGTTCTCATTGATTACATGTAGCATATAAGTCCAGACCGGGGAAAAAAAAAGATAAAATTTTTCGAATGTGTAAATGTGTGGTGCCGTCCTCTAACTACATTATGGGTGTTTTTTAAAATGTGCGTCAACTTACCAAAATCTCTATGTTTTATGCTCCATTGTTTTGATTTGAAATCCTGATATCTGTAATTAAAATTAGTGTCCTCTGCATCGTAAGGGGCCTCAAAATGATTTGTATTCAATTTTCAATGCATACATTTGATCTACTTTCAATTTGAAAACCTTAGGTAAAATTTAGAGCAACTTCAAACAACAAATTATAACACGTCAATAGATTTTGTTGCTTAATGTTATAATTTGATTATTCATGAATTCTGATGTAGTTCGTATAGAATTACTAGAATCTTAAACTGTAGTTTAAGCAAAAGTATGGTTCTTGATGTGAAAAAAAACTTTTACAAAACTATAATTTTAATATGTTTAATTTTTAACCAACACTATTATAGTGCTGAAGTATGACGCGAAATGGAAAGGTTTTATTGTGTCGTTAAAATTAGGGGGATATGGGTAAAGGTGAACATAATTACGCAAAAACGAAGTCGGTGACCCCCCTTTTTTATTTGTCAAATATTTTCAAAATAAAATTTACAAACGAAATATGCAAAAAAATCAAAAATTTATTGATCAGATTTTTCGCAATTCCGAAACAAGCGATGAAAATTTAGTAAAACTCCACGTTATTTTTCAAGTCGAAACGGCGCTTTTCGGCGACGTCACGCGTAAATCTTGGGTAAAAACTCATGAAAGTTACATCAGTGGAGCGAGAATTTGATTCTGTACAATAGTATCAAAACAGAAAACGGAACATTCGAAATACATCAAAGTTACAGCAGAAAACATTCAGTTACGGTTCTTTTGACGTCATGTCCAAAAACTGCCGTTAGTGACCATCTTTGAAGACCTGTATCTTTGAGACAAAATAAAATATTTTTACAAGATGTTCTGTTCCATATTGGAAATATGATCAATTAATTGCATGCAAATTTTCATTAAAATACTCGAAAGTTGAAAAATCGGCGCATTCCACCTTAAGATAATTTTTTCATTAAACTGTTCATACTTTTATGGACGAACAAACTTTTATGGACGAACAACTAAAAAAATACACACATGAAAACAAATTTCCGATTCTTTAAAAAATGCCTTGTTATTAAATAATAACTTCAGTTACGGCAGAACAAATTCTTATTTTTCTAGTAGAAATAACAGCGTGTTCCACTTTTTCAAGCAAACACTAACATATTGATTGTTATTTGAAATTGGATTAGAAGTCCAAGAAACTGCCAGTGCCTCATGATATTTAAAGTGACAGTCCATTATATTTTATTCATTTATAAAGAAGATAAAACTATCTCACAGTCAAATATTAACTACAAAAGCTCTGAGTGATAGGGTGTTACTAGAATGTATGTACAAATTATTGGGGTGGACATTACATCAGAGCAAATAAACATTAATTTAATATTCAGTTTGTCATGTGATTATTTTCGATAAAAAACATCACTACGGATAACGAAGCTATAATATAGCTTAAAGAGGTAATAAATATCAGTTAAAAGTCGAAATGAACATGTTTTTTGTAATGCTTATTCTTCCTTGATGTTTTATTTGTTTCTATTCTGTTTTGATTATTCCGTTCTGCTTACATTAGACTATGCATGCTTACACATAGAGTAAATCGGCATCTCTTGTGGTGAGGCATCAATTTTCGTACTTAATAAAAATATCCATGTAAAGTAAATAAACGAGTTAGATTTCTTTATTCTAATTTGCGTTTCTATCTGTGGTGGTTTAAATTCTGAAAATTAATGCAAAAACTTACTTTTCATTATCATTTTTTACATAATTTATGGAAATTCACTTTAAGGAAATGGATGTCATAACTTGCTTGTCATCATAATTATGGCAGGTGTGTGGCGCTAATCAATAACAAAAAATACAATTATTATGAAATTTTATTCTGCCTGTGTAGTGAAATTGAGCCTGCCCAAGGAGAAGGGGTACAGAAAGTTAACTTGGACTTGTCCCTAATGATTTTCAACTAGTCCTGGGCGTGGGGTTAGTGGGTTTGTCCAGCCTTGTTTACACTTTGTATTTTAAAAAATGAAGTGATAAAAACTGCCTTGAAGTTCGCTAAAAAGTTAATCTCACAATGTAGATTACCCACATTTCTTTATGCATTATGTCTCTTTGTAAATATGTTACCTTTATCAATATCATGACCACCAGTGATGACAAAGGCCCCACCAGGTTTTCTCTTCACTTGCAGCCATACTGGACTGATGTATGTAAACTTTTCACTAAATATCTTCGCTACATCATAACCATGACTATTCCACTGCAATATAAAAGCCAGACGTTTATTAACCATTAATCTCATGGATATAGCTCTTATCCTGGGTTGAAGGTTATAAAACTGAGTTTGGAAACCAGTCTCAAATCTCAGGCATCCGATTGGCTGAAATGGCGACCAAGTACACTGCTTGCTTTTTAATTCATTAGGTTATTTTTTAACCAAGTGAATAATGGCTGTAGATCTTGAAGACAGCACCTATAAAACCTGTACTCAAGGTTATAAAACTGAGCATGGAAACCAGTCTCAAATCTCAAGCATCTGATTGGCTGAAATGGCGACTGGTCGCCATTTCAGCCAATCAGATGCTTGAGATTTGAGACTGGTTTCCAATCTCAGCTTTATAACCTCCAGGCCTGTAAATATGGAGTCAAGGGTTAAGCCCAAAAACAAAAGCAAATCCCCTCTGTATGACAAGTGTTCACATTTTATGGAATATCTGTAAAAACTTGGTCTATTAAAAATTACTTAATATAATTTTTACAGAGCATGTGACTATAATCTGTGTTACATGAAAGCATGAGTAATTTCAATATTACTTTATTAGTATTCGTCCCCACTGTTAGACAGAAACTGAAAACTTCCCTCAGTTCACATTGAAACTTCATATGTCCGTTTATAAGAATATGAATACTAGTATATACACTGCAACTCCGTTATATCGCGGACCTCGGGGTCCAAGCCCGCGAACCGCGATATAAACGGAGCGCGATATATGTCAGTTACCTTTGTGTTAATTGTGTTGTTCGCACCTTTTGTTTGTCACAAAATTGTATCCGCCTTTTCTGGATTTTGTTTGTCACAAAAGAGGTTACAAGTCAAATCATAAGCAACATAACTGTTAAATAAACTTTTATTTTCAAAAGATTGACGAACAATTGTATCGCCTCTTTAATCCCAGCATACAAAATGTAATAAACAAGGTCGATAATGACGTCATACGACACGAAAAAAGCGTGCAGTTCGATTGCAAATTAAATGAACTCGTCCGTTGTTAAAATGAGACCGACCATTTCCCGTTTCATCTATGCCGCAGGCTATTCACGTGACGTATAGTGACTGTAGTCATGGTAGTAGAGTTGTGCAGTAGGTAATTGACAGGTTTATAGCGGATTAAGTGTGAAAAATTGTACATGTAGGTAATTTCCTTAACAAGTTAAGGGAAAACTTATACTGACTTTGAAATTTTCATGACCGATTTTTCTTACCAATTTTGAAATTTCAATTGGACATTTTTACCGAAAATCGGTCTATGCAATTTTGCCGACGATTTTAGAATCCCTGCATTGTATATGTACAAAAAATTGGGATCCACGGACCAAGCGCGATATATTGGATATCGCGATATAACGGATCGCAATATAACGGAGTTGCAGTGTACTTGATATAGAATTAACTTTACAACAATGTTACTTGCCGGTGTAACATATCCCAAGGTTTCTCCAGAAAACTGTTTTTCATTTCTCTCATTTTCACAGTATGCTCCATGTTCACCGACAATATCTTTATATTTTACATCGGTTTTCACGAGGTTCCGTTCTATCACATTCAGAGTTGAAATCTTTGGTACCTGTAACAGATGGACTGCATAAGTCATAACATTTTCCATGGGTAGATAAAAATAACCTGTAACAGATGGACTGCATAAGTCACAACATTTTCCATGGGTAGATAAAAATAACCTGTAACAGATGGACTGCATAAGTTACAACATTATCCATGAGTAGAACTAACTAAGACAGATACTCATTTTAGCTATAATTACAAAAAACTTTTAAAAACATATACATATATGTATAACCAGTAAATCTGTGAGCTAATGCTCACTAGTGATAACCCCTGCTTTGAGAAATATGACTTTAGCAAACAGACAGATCCAGTGCCCAAGGTTATAAAACTGAGCATGGAAACCAGTCTCAAATCTCAAGCATCTGATTGGCTGAAATGGCGACCAGTCGCCATTTCAGCCAATCAGATGCTTGAGATTTGAGACTGGTTACCAATCCCAGCTTTATAACCTTTGGGGCAGATCATATTTCACTGAAGCAACGGCTATTCTGAATCAACACCGGTCACACAAGTGATAAAACCTATATATATTAAGTCAACGGTTATCCCTTTCCTCCATTAATACGCCTTTTTACACATGTGCGACCAGTGTAGATCCAGATAAGCCGGCACATCTGTGCCGTCTGATCAGGATCTACACTTGTTGCATTTAGTCAGAGATAATCTAACAAATCAAAAAGCAAACAGATTCGATCCTAATCAGACGGCATGGATGTGCCGGCTGATCTGGATCAAAACTGTTCGACCACGCAATTAAGGTGTATCTATGGAGGAAAAAGTTAAAGCAATACCTCTTTCTCTTCCTTTTTCTTTTTGCCTCTATCACTCTTGGACAATGTCCCTGCCACAAGCTGAGTCTGCAGGGCAAAATACAATACCACTGTAAACTTCAGAAAAACCTTAGTCAGCATTCTTCCCTGAAATAACAAACTGTTGTTATTTTACTTATCTCCTCATACCCGCTTTCTTTAACCCTTTCCTCCATGGACACACCTTTATTGCCAGGGCGAACAGTGTAGATCCAGATCAGCCGGCACAACCGTGCCATCTGATCAGGATCTGCACTGTTCGCTTTTTGATCATGGAATTTTAGAAAGTGTTTCTTGTTTTGATTGTAAGCATTTATTTACTTTTTTTTTTAAATTACACATCGTACATACAACTGTTGATGTGCGGATGTTTAAAAGTTTCAGCCCAATTTAATGGTGAAATTAAACGTAGCAAGCACAGTCAATTCATTTATCAAATAACTAGGTTTAATAGGAATATAGAGATTTCAAGTGAAAAGTTCAGTGGATTTTGATCATAAATGTGGATTTTCTTTGCTAAAAGATGGATTTAAGTTTATTTAGTTAGTTGTGGCATTGAAAAGATAAATAAAGGATCTATCAACCGTAGTTAACTTTTGTCTCTGAAATTGATGTGCAAATAAGATCATTTGTTGGCATTGTTACCTTTAGATAATATAGAAATATGTTTTTTGTAAACAAGGATATATTGTTATCAGAGTGATTGTAGTTGCATCTCGTGATACAGATTGCCCAATTATTAGCTGAAAATTACCAAACTTAGCACTTGAGCTCTGTTAAGCCTATATGGCTCTACTGACAAACTGGCCAGGAAAGGCCCCTGAAACAGGCGTCTGTCGATAACATGGCTGGTAGATGTTTTTACAAAGAAGCTGGAAATACGATTTGGAAAGTCTTTGTTGACTGAACTTTACTGAAGTGAATAGATGAGTAATATGAACTAAGGCACTGCCTCAATGCGAGCTCTAGATTTTAGAATCCCTGGTCTGTAATTATCTAACAATATAATAGATTGTACTGCGCTTTGCAAGAGTGATTGAGAAATTAAATAATAATATCAATTATCAGTTTGGAATTTTTAACAAATTATGCATTTTGCCTTGTACGTTAGTCGATATCACAATCTGACAGTCAAAATAACGTTTGAGAACTTCCCTGCTCTGTTTCAATTGTGATGACGTAACATGTTACCTCACAAAATGGAGATCAATACAGTAACTGTAAACAATGGCAGCATGCCATATGAAATTTAAATTTTGCGATTGTAAGCTGGATATTGTTTTGAAAAAAAATTCCAGGAATTCGCAGCACAGGACTTTTTTGTATTTCACAAAACAGGTATCAGTTTTAAGATTTGTTAAAAATCGCCTCTTTTAGGTTGTCACAAATGAGCTGGGTCAAACTAAAATAATATTTTGACATTATGGTGTGGAATACTATTGACATGAAGAAATCTATATGAAAAAAGTCACCATCTTCTGGAATATCATGAACAGCAAAATTCTCATTGTTTATGTGCAAAAATCTTTTGTTCAGTTGTTTTTGCCAACACTTTTCCTTTTTGTATTTTGCCTTATTTGGCCACCTCAGTCTGAGGAAAATGATATTATTGATTATTATTAAAATTGTCAAAGTTCTAGTTCAGTTTTTTGTCTTACATTCCTGATAACATTAGAAATCATGTCAGACCGACCCAAATTTTTAACAGTCAGGTCCTTCGGTCTGGCAACTTTCGTGACGTCTTTTATTTTATCGAATAAATCAAACTTTTGTGATAAGGACTTCGGCATGGGGTGAATCGTTTTGGGGCGAATCGCCTATTCATGTAAACAAAATTCTTATGCACTGCAGAACCGAAAGTGAAAAACAATAGGTTGACGTTTCGCATATTTTTGACAAACACATGTACAAAACATAATGAAATCTACCTTTCAAAGAGATCTGTCTTGAAGCCTGAATTGCTGAAAGTTTACTGGCGCGGACGCAAAGGTTGATGGTGATTTGACAGCCTCGGTCTGATTTGACAGTTGCGCGCGCGACAGTTCTCCGCGTTACGTCATATGTATATTTTTATTTAAAAAAAAACAAAACCTATGAAAATGATCGTATATTTTGTGTTACAAATGCATTATGTTGACCATTTATCTCATTAAAAATAAGAATAAAAATAAATTATTGAATAAAAATTTGGTACTCTTAAGCCTAAAGACGGTGTAGAGTGTATCCTGTGTATCCGTGAGAAAAAAAAACCCTATGGAGGAAAATCGGAACGCTTCGGATCACACTTTTTTTAAAGCGATGGTAGTTGAGCATAACATATACGTACATTACCGTAAAAGCTCGCTTGCTCGCGAGCCCCCTTTGGGGGCTCGCTCACTAGAGCTCGCATAGAAGTTGAACAAAACTTTGTTTCTTTTCCCAACCAACATGATTACTCATTATAGCAGTAAGCAGTAAAACTGTTAAGTTCCACGAAAACTTGTTGGACCATCATACTTGCCGATCGCGAAAACATATTAACACTCAAAAACAAAGTATTATCTCCTAAAAACAGTAAGTAACTTTGCTGCTATTGGGAAACAATATTAAAATACATGAAAAATAAGTAATGACAAACATAATAAATGCCGACCTAATATAAATTGGTTTCTTTTCTTACGTGTACATATTTGTTATTACTGGACGCTTTATCTGCCAAATCAAACGTCTGCACACATATGGTAGTGGTTAAAATCACAAACTCGGTAGCTAGCGTGTACTGATTCGGATCATGCTTCTGTGATTTTTGAGTGCCACCACCAACAGATCCATGGATTATTTCATGGATTATTTCACCGTCACAGCCGCATGTTTTAACAAGCTTTTTGTCCATAATTATTTTTATTTGGCCATAACCATAACACAGACCTGCCAAAACTTCTTCATTAAAAAGCCGGAGATTTTGTCTGAATATGTCAATGGTGTAGTCTCAATAATTCGACTGCAAGCACAGACCCATTATCATACTGACTTTTTACAGATGTCTGTTCTTTACGTCTCAAGCAGTTACGATCAAAACTGTGGTGGAAATCGACCCGATTTAAATTCTGTTATTTATCGATAAACGTGACGTCGTGAGTCAGGTAAACTTGAAGCGCGGAAATCGAAATTTGTTGACATGGATGGAGGTTTAAAAGAGTTTTGCATAAAAAACGAAACCGTTATTTATAAAGGATTACATATATTGATTCTACTTGAATGTGGCTTTTCAGGTATGTAAATTTTTTAAAGGTACATATGGTTGAAGATGCTTTATGGAGCCGCCAACGTTGCGATCAAATTCCTGTCGGCGGCATATAGAAATAGAAGGAAAATTTTCCGCATTGATTTGAATGCTAACTGGGTTGTACGCGAAAGGCAAATATCGCATATATAGAAAAGCCTTTGTCGCGTACAAATAGTTGTGCTAGTCAATGGTGATGACAAAGATGATGATGTTGTTGTTGTTCTTGGTGTTGTTTAAATGTCTTGTTGCTGCTTGATGATGATGATGATGATGACACTACTGCTGCTTATGATGATGATATTTTTTTCTGTATTAAATTATATGTATAATTATATTCTTTAAAGAATTTAATAAGTGAATTTTGTTGATTTTGTTAAAAATGATTAAAACACTTTTATCCATTTTTATCATTAATTTTCTTTAACTTTCTGTTAAACCTGTTAAGTTCTGTTTTTGACAATATTAGAATGAACATGCAAAACAAATAGATAAAGGCAGATGTAACATCGATGTCCTTGTTTAGTTTATGACACGCGGTTATTGTATAGTGGTGCCAGAGGCACAGAGGCAGCATGTCACTGACCACGTCCTTGTTATCTCATTACATGTATCTCGTAATAAACAGGAAATGTGCGACTGCAGTAGCATAATTTATACGTTCATTGCACAACTTTTTAATTTTATTTAATTAAATCTATAATCTTTTTGTAATTTCCTAGAAATCCGGAGATTTTGACTATAAATCCAGAGATCCGGAGAAAGAACACACAATCCTGAGATTTCGAATAAAATCCGGAGCTTTGGCAGGCCTGATAACAGTGTTGGTGGATAAACTTATTTTTTTAATTTCTCGACGTTATGCGTAAAATCCATCGGTAAATTTAAAAAGAATGGTTACCAACATGATATTAAACAGCGCTCTGCAGGTCTGCTGATTAACCGATCTACAGTTGATCATTATGCTTACCTGTTTGGTTGCACGACGGTGGCAGAGGTTTAAGAGTTAATGAAGGTTTGTGGGGAAATCTTTTATAAGAACCTAGAAGCTCGATTTGTTTCTTTTATCCCTGTAATCGTGTTCTTGCTGTTTTGACACCAGGTGCTCTTGTCTCGGTAAGATCACCTACCGGAAGAGAGGATGTGAGTGTTCGTTAAAGAGGATTTTTAAGCGATAGCAATATTAACACGAGGGTGAAATTAACGAAGTGGAAATCCCTGTAAACGGTATCTTGCGTGTTACTCTTGTACTGGGTTAGAACTTGTAACCTTATTTTATGATGCAATGTCACAATACCTCAGTCAGAGCCTTCGTTTTTGAAAAAGCTGGCCTGAAGGTTATAAAGCTGAGCATGGAAACCAGTCTCAAATCTCAAGCATCTGATTGGCTGAAATGGCGACTGGTCGCCATTTCAGCCAATCAGATGCTTGAGATTTGAGACTGGTTTCCAAACTCAGTTTTATAACCTCCGACCCTGAACTATCCGATGGTTTTTCAGTTTATACATAAAATATCAAAATTTCTTCATAACAAAATACAAATAATATGACAGTATCGCATTTTGAGCAAATGTTATGTCCTATTCTAATTTGTCTTCAAACAATTATGGTAACAATGTATGTTTTGATATTAACAGAAATATTTTCGTTGTCATTTTCAACACCTGTTTTCTGGTCAATCACACATTTCGCACACAGAATTCCATGCTCTAATACTTCGTTACTCGCAGACATATCAAACATTGGCTGAGGCACAAATACTCGTACTACAAACGTTTAAAGTTCCTGAAAGGACTTTGAATCGCTTCCATCGTTTTGAGGTTTGTACCGAGTTTAGATTGTCTCTCTTGTTGACACGAAACGATTCAACCAGTCTACACTTTCCGGGAACCAGTCCCGTAACATCACTATTGGGCAAGCATTACTCGGGAAGTACACCTGTCTGACTCGTAATGCAGCGCCCCTTAAAATTGCCAATGCTGTATCGGATGGACTGGCCGGTTTTAAGGTTTTCAGGAGGAACTTAAAGCTAAAGTCTCCTATCAGGGTTATGGCGTTTTCCGTTCCTGGAAATCAGATGGAGACATTTTATTAACATAAGTTCAAAATTATTTTGAACAAGTCCTAGAATTAACAATACGTCGGACACATTTAAAAGTATATTCATTTTTCTACATTAAGATGCAGACTTGCGTATTTTTATCAAGAATTTCGCTAGTATTTTCTATAAATTAAAAAATGTTTTCATATCATATGCCGATGAATAAGTTACAAAAGTTAGTATACAGGTTGTACATGACACACCCCTTACCTATTAATCCTAGTATACAGGTTGTAACTGACACACCGCTGTTCCGGCTTCTGAACTCCTGCCGCAATGCGCTGAAAAATCCGTCCAGTGCGAACTTGGAGGCGGAATACAATGCCACATACTGCTGTGCTATTTTACCTGTACGACCAAATTAACATAGGTATTTTAAACATTCAAGTAATTTTAACTTAATAGTTTTTATTAAACAGAATTTATGGTCGATGTACTGGTATTCTCAATGCAACATAAGTCGGCAAAATGCAAGTTTTAGGCCAGAAATTAACCTGTAGGTATTTCATTTATATGTACACTTAAGGCAACGTTGTGTCTTTTTAAAAGCAGTATGAAATAAGCGTGTGGCTGACTATACGCGGATACGAAACTGAATCCACATCGTTTAAATGTGTCAGAACGCCCAGAATGCACCAGATTCCAGTTTCGTCCAAGGACCTCAAAACGCAATTATGAATCGATATGAATAGAGCGCTTGCTACGCCCTTGCTACCACCAGGTACCAGTGACCACCAGGTACCAGTGACCACACTGGTCAAAGTTCTTTTGCAACATTATAAAAATAAATGATATCCATTCCTATATAGGTCTTGAAATTCTACTACTTACATTAACCGTCGATTGCTATTTTCTGTGTCTAGAGTAGTTATCGTCTCGCAAGGCGATTGAGAAAACAGAAGTAAAATCTCATCCCTGATGAGATTTGATCCCGAAATCACAAGGTCCCGATTTCTCGGACACACTACTAAGCACATTGGTAACTGGTCAAGAATTTGCTCACCTAGACCACGGTTCCTCTGTTTTAGGATCGGAAGACCCAGAGTTATCAGTTTTCTGACTCTTTTATAGTGTCAACTGGTTTAATAATAGTAACAACTGTAGGCATAAGAACCGCCGAAAAGTAGTTCTAATTTTCAAAAGTCCTTAAAGGAGGTATGCCGACCCCTCAGTACTTCCAATGCTTTGGTTCATAAAGCAGACTTTACATACCCGCTACTGACGAAACAACGACAATGCTTCCGTTACTGGTTTCCAGGTAGGGTAACGCATATGACGCCAGATGGACGTAAGATTCAAAATTGACTGTCATCACCTTACGTATGTCTGAGATGTTTTGTTTGGAACCAGTCCATTCTCCGAAAGGGAACAGAATGATATGGTTCAGCAGAAGAACGTCAAGACCACCTAACTTCTCAGCAGCAGTCTGGAAAATCATACAAATACATGTATTTAGGCCTACTGATACTAAACCATTAAGGTATAAGATACTAGTTACTCGCCTACCCGCATTCTTTTCTAATTTCATGATTTTCAAGGTTATCTGCTAATATCAGGTGATTAGAAAATTAATGAATGTGAATTACTTTAATCGCAAGACACAAAACAGTGATTAACTTTTTACTCCATATATACGCCTAATTCAAGTTACTCCATATATACGCCTAATTTACTCCATATATACGTCTTTAAAGCATGGGCGAACAGTGTAGATCCACTGAGATCAGCCGGCACATCTGTACCAAATAACCAGGATCTGCGTTCGCGTTTTGATTAATAAGGTTTTTCTGACCAAAAATTTTAGCGAACAGTGCAGATCCTGATCAGACGGCAAGGACAATTATGGAGTTAACGGATAAACGAGCTCTCTCAATCCGCGAGGAACGAATCAGTCATCATTTGACCCGAGATCCCACGCATCCTAAACTCCCTTTACACGCCGTCTATGCATCGATAGAGTAACCTTGGATCATAAATACTCCAGCCATCATAAACAAAGGACGCCATGGTACTAAACTCAATGAAATAAATAATTTGCCTTGAAGAAAAATTAGACTTTGCAAGAATCAAACCAATATAGTATCAAAACTTTAAACCCATATTTAGAATTTACTTCATCGCAACATTGTGAAAACAACGAAAGGCGATCAAGGCTGAAGGTTATAAGACTGAGAATGGAAACAAAACCAGTCTCAAATCTCAAGCATCGACCAGTCGCCATTTCAGCCAATCAGATGCTTGAGATTGAGACTGGTTTTATAATCGTGAGGCCAGGACCCAAGATCATAAAACTAAGTTTTGAGATCAGTCTCAAATCTCAAGGATCTGATTGGCTGAAATGGCGACTGGTCGCCATTTCAGCCAATCAGATCCTTGAGATTTGAGACTGATCTCCAGATTTAGTTTTACGATCTTGGGCACTGGATACCTTGATGAGAGATTCTGTCGAGTCGAGATCCATCATGTCTCCTACAACGTAGCCGAAGATCTGACCTTCGCCTCCAAGTTCTCGACATTTCTTTAAAACCTACAGAGCATAAAAGAAGTAAATGTTCACACGAAACGTAATGCTATTCTTTCAGTATTGCTCTAAATAAGTCATGACGGTGAACTTTTTCAGATAGTTTTAAACTAATCTTGATTTTGTTATTGATATTTGTACTTTTAAGATACCGACACCGACAAAAAGTACATGTATGTGAAATAGCTTCGAATCGTCGAGCTAAAAACCTGTTAAATCGTTTAAATAGGTATTGTCCGTTATTAATGAACTTAAACACTCACTGAGGCGCAATTTTTGACCATTACTTTTAAGCTACCCTCGTATATATTCGATAATCTATTTACACAAGTATACCAGTAGATAATATACATGTACCTCAATAAGCCGTTGCTCCCGCCTGGCCGTGATGACAATATGAGCGCCGTGTCTGGCGTACTGATAGGCCAGCTGTTCACCTATACCGGTAGATGCTCCGGTTATCAGTACCCGCTTACCCTTTACTGTCTCTGCAAATATATCAATAACATATACTTAAAGCAATTTGTAACGCAACTTCTATAAACACGAAATATAGTTCGTGTTTAAAGTCGCGTTTCTCATTTCTTTAAGTATAGTCAATAAACGAGTAGTTAATTAAACATCATCAGTTCATAATTGTACAAAAAGTTACATTAGATATTTTATCAGTATTAAGTCTTCGATGAGCCTTATTTACCTGGATCAAAGTCTTCGATTTGCCTTATTTACATCAAAGTCGCCGATGAGTCTTTTTTACCTGGATCAAAGTCGTCGATGTGCATTATTTATCTGGATCAAAGTCGTCGATATACCTTATTTACCTGGATTAAAGTCTTCGATGTGCCTTATTTACCTGGATCAAAGTCGGCGACGAGCCGTATTTAACTGGATTAAAGTCGTCGATGTGCCTTATAAACCTGGACCAAATTCGGCGAAGAGTCTTATTTACCTGGAACAAAGTCGGCGACGAGCCTGATTTACCTGGAACAAAGTCGGCGACGTGCCTTATTTACATGGATCAAAGTCGTCAATGTGCCGTATTTACCTTGATCAAAGCCGCCGATGTGCCTTATTTACCTGAAACAAAGTCGGCGACGAGCCTTATTCACCTGTATCATAGTCGACGACGAGCCTAATTTACCTGGATCAAAGTCGTCGATGAGCCACAGGCCTATGATGACACCAGCGACAACAACCAACAACTTCTTTAGCATATCGTCAACGTGGATGTGACAAACTTTAACTGGATAGTGAAATAAAACAATATTTATCATCTTTCTATTTTAACAAATAAAACCTACTGAAATACAATCATTGCGCGAAGGAGATTTCACTCGGTTCAAAAGAGGAACTGCATATAAAAAAAGAAATATTTTTTATGACAACTAATAAAAAATTAACACTCTTATTCCAAATAAACAGTTAATGACCGACTAGCGTTTTTAAAAGCTAAAACTTGTAGTTTATGTTTCCTTTTGCGTACCCTTAATAGGTAAAGTTAAAAGTTGTTGACTGTACGCTGATTTTGAGTTCCATATAGTTAAGATTTCCAAATGGTTTTAAATAATAATTCTTGATACTTTAGTTTTAAGTTAAAGTACAATAAAAGAAAGATAAAAATCTATGCATAACAAACTTACCCAATATAACCGACCGATGAATGACACTGTATTACAACGTACAGAATATTAACCAAGATTTTAACCCTCCAGTGTATGATTATCACTGTATTGCAACCAGTACAGTAAAAAACTACGCTATATAAGCAAACGCGTATTTATAACTCTAATACCGTATGCAAAATAAAGATACATAAGTAACACTCATTTTTGCAAAGTGTCATTGAACAGCATTTTGCCGTTATTGAGATTTTTAACAATTTTCTTTTTACCGATGAACGTGCAGGGGAGGAGTGTAGTGGACCCTCAAATATTTGATCATAATGACATCTCCATCTACAGCCCCAGCCAAGCTCACTTAAGTCAGATCTAACAAAATCAAGAATGTTAGATCATGTAGATAGCGTTGCGGTTTTCAGGAGATGACTTCATCAGATTGAGTCCCAGCTTACCTGCATTTGTTTATTGTTACTTTATTTGACCGATATTTTAAGGGATTGCCACACTCTCCCAACTTTGTTCATTGATAAAAAAGAAAATTATCAAAATCTCAATAACGGCAAAATGCTGTTAAATGAAACTTTGCACTAATGTATGTTATTAATGTATCTTTATTTTGCAGATGGTAAGACACATAAGAAGAGTAAAGACAAATAGCGAGATCTAAAAATTCCCTTAACTTCTATTTACATAAATTCACAAAAACTAAACAACACAAAACATCATTTTAAATGCCCACATTAGTAATATGATACTGACAACAATTATTGTGTCCTCGTGACTTACATATGTAAACTTTACGAGATATTAGTAAAAGTGTGTTTGACCTTCAATTTTCTGGTCGCTTCCTGGCCGCGTAAACGGATAACAATCACTGATTTCTGTTTTAGTGGTTGAAAGTGTTTTACAAAGTACACAACATTTTCTTGTCAGTATCATTGCGCTCACGTGGGGATTTAAAATTATGTTTTGTATTGCTTAGTTTTTGTGAATTTATGTTACAAAAATAGAATTTTAAGGAATTTTTAGGTCTATCTTTTTTTTTTACTTTTCTAACATGTCTTACTGTATGCAAAATAAAGATACATTAGTAACATTCATTTGTGCAAAGTTTCATTGAACGGCATTTTGCCATTATTGAGATTTTGATAATTTTCTTTTTGTCGATGAACAAAGTTGGGAGGAGTGTGGCAATCCCTTAAACGCGTTCAATGTGCAACTTTGTAGCCGGCAGTTTATATATATCCGCTTTTGTTAAACAAACTAATCTAAAGCAAAACATCAATACTTCACCAATAATAAAAGTCTTAGCTTTCACAAAGGCAAGTTGGCCGACAGAATATTATTTCAAGATGAAATAAAGAGAAAAAGATTTCAATATTTCTTTTTTGTGAGAGGTTATAATAAAATAACTTACATTAAAGCTGGAAAAGTCAAGATTTATATACATTAATTCAATGGTTGGCCCATCACTGGGCCAATGCAGGTTATAAAGGGCTTGGTTCACATAGATGGGCCACCGATTGCCCAACATAAACATTTCGTTATCGGGTTTCAGTGGTTGGGCCAACCACATGATGTTATCTGGGTTTATTTCGGAGGCTCCCACTTTTTCACACCACATTTTTTTTTACTGAATAAGGGGTGTCTTTAGATAAATGAAAAATCCCGAAAATTTTGTGACCAAATTTCCCTTTTAATCTATTCTTATGTTCTAGTCTGCCACGATTTCCAAGGTAATTGTTCTACTTGGGCGCTAAGAACGATTCACAGATATTCAGTGAAAAAAATTAATCCTCGACTCAATGGATATTCATGGTTGACCAGTGAATACATAGTACTTAAAGCAGCCTGCAAACAATTTTGTGGCATTTGATCATGATCTACAATGTGACCTTGACCTTGAAAATTTGGCATCATCTAGATCGTGTTGTCATAAGCAATATAATTTGAAAGTTTGATGAAGAAATATTAAGAAATGGCAAAGTTATAGCCAACATTAATTTTTCGTGACGGACGGACGGATGGACAAAGCGGTCCCTATGTATCACCGTTTCTTCGAAAGGGCGACACAATAAACAGTGTACATCCTGATCAGATGGCATGGATGGGCCTGCAGAACTGGATCAATAACTGTTGCCCATGGTATAAAAACCAAATCTCACGCAGTGAAGGTTAAACTATGATCATGTTAACCCTTTCCTCCATAGACAAACCGTTATTACGTTGGCGAACAGTGTAGATCCAGATCAGCCAGCACATCCATGCTGTCTGCACTAGTCGCATTTTGGTCAGAAACATCCTAACAAATCAAAAAGCGAACAGCGCAGATCCTGATCAGATGGCATGAATGTGCCTGCTGATCTGGATCTACACTGGTCGCGAATTCGTAAAAATGTTTATTTATTGGGGCAAGGGTTAAACAACTGACACATAAACTAATATCTATATCACACATTTAATTCATTCACAATATCTTGTATATATATTTTTTTTTAACAATATAGACCAAATGCATTTAAATATCACAAAAAAAGAATAAAATATTCTAAAAGCTATATACGAAACTCTATAAACACCATTCTAATATGTACACTTGTTTATACAATCATGGGAACGTACATCATATCCTTGCACGTAGTCAATTCAAACAAAACAGGTGTTTCCTGATTTTTACATAATATTCTGAGAGAGTTCCATTAACCTTTACTCAATGGGATATGGCTTTTATCCATGGGAAAACAGTGTAGATCCACATCAGCCAGCAAATGTGTGCCATCTGATCAGGATCTACACTGTTTGCTTTTTTAATTCATTAGATTATTTCTGATAAAGACGTGAATAGTGTAGATCCTGATCAGATAGCGCACATATGCCAGCTCATCTGGATCTACTGTTTGTGCATGTGATAAAATCTGTATATATATGGAGTAGTGTTTAAAATAATAGCTCATTGAACACCTGTATGTTTCTGTTTTACATCATAATTGTTTATTTCGAAAAGTATACTCAGTAGCCTGAAAGTGGAATGTTTTAAATTATAATTCTTTATTCGGAAATATAGCAAGGTATAAGACTCAAAGTGGAATAATATTAGTGTTTTCTTAAAAAAGAGGTTACCCACCTCAAAGAAGTGATTCCATCTTACAAAAACACTTATTTTACATTCAGGCTTATTCAATGCTCTACTTTCATATATGAACAATTATGTTTTACATTATAAATACATGTATATACATGTTCCGTTCACTATTTATTTTTGTAAAACTCCATCTTGAAAAATGTAATCATTGACAAATAACTATTTTGTATGAAGTGCTTAGACATGAGGATATGACATACATTCCTATAATTGGTGTAAGGTGACAAATATTATGTGCAATAGATTTAATAGGGCTTCATTATTAACAAATCCATAAAAATATAGCGCTTTTACTAATAAAAAATAGATAACAGAAAATAAAGGTTTTTATATTACAATTTACATTTCTACTCAATTAGTATTCAAGAATGATCACAGCATTTAGTAACAACCCTGTACTCCATGGAATATGGCTTATATACCATGGGTGACCAGTGTAAACTCAGTAAGTCTGTACATCTCTCACATTTGCCCAAGGTTATAAAACTGAGCATGGAAACCAGTCTCAAATCTCAAGCATCTGATTGGCTGAAATGGCGACTGGTCGCCATTTCAGCCAATCAGATGCTTGAGATTTGAGACTGGTTTCCAATCTCAGCTTTATAACCTGCAGCCCTGGTTCTATACTGTTCCGGTTAAATTATTTCTGACCTAGAAGTGAACAGTGTAGATCCAGATCAAATTGCACAGAAATGCAGGAAAGATGTACACAGTGAACTGAAACTACACTTGTCACCAATACCATAAAAGACATATCCACTGAATAGAGAGAAAATATACATGAATAGATATATTGCATCTGAAAGTTCAACACTCAAAGCTTTATAGCTTAACAGAATTTTTCCAAAAATACAACAATAAAAAATATATATCTAAGGATTTAGCACAGAATTATTCTATATAATCCTTACTCCATAGATAAGCCTTTACTGCATGGGCAAAGTGTAGATCCAGATCTACCAGCAGATCTGTGCCATCTGCTCAGGATTAACACTGATACCTTTTAGATTCATTAGGTTATTTCTGACCAAGTAATGACAGTGCAGATCCAGATCTGAAAGCATGGATGTGCCGGCTGACGTGAATCTAAACTGTTCACCCATGCTTTAAAAGTTATATGGAGTAGAGGGATAAGATAGACTGAACTAAGACCTCTATATAATTAAAACAAGAAGAGCAGTTTGTAAGCATCAAGTGTCTTCTTCAAACCTTTCTAGGGGAGACCCTAATTTATCCATATTTAGTGAAGATCGACATAGATCTGTGCGTAAAACCATCTTCACGTTTCTCATTGAAAAATCCATTCATTTTTATAGGGGGATTTTATAGAAATTTAATATTGTGGTATAATTTAATTTGATGGCATTAAATTTCACTCATAAAACATAAATGACATTTTCACTTGTGCATTTATTCAAGAAGTAGATTTATTCTCATAAAATTAGATTATCAATGGTTTGATTTCGCTGGGGTTTGATTATAAGTATCTTGCATGAGTGTGAGGTGAAGATGGAAAAATCTGTCACCGAGGGGGAACTGTTTTGCCGGAACGAGGCTCTGCCGAGTTCCCGCCAAAACAGTTCATCCGAGGTGACAGATTTTTCTATCTTTACCGAATGTCCCATGCAAGATACTTTTTCTTGCATATCTTTTACTGTTCATAACATCAGTGTACATGTATACAAACTAAATTTTATTTGCTTACGCTGAAATATTGACGTAAACGTAAACCTTATTTTCTAAATGACGTCACTAACTTGATAAAATTACGTCAGATACCTTAAGACATGACGTCACTCGTATAGCACGCGAACGTTATCTTTTCCCTAGGGAAAAGATAAGATTTTCTTTCCCCGGTAAAACACGCGAAAATACTTATCTGGTATGCAAGAATTAGTGCTCTTTTCCTAGCACCAAATATGCGAAAATTAAATCATGGCAAAATAAAATGTTACCAGAGAATCAGTATTAATGACTAGTAACATTGTCAACCTTCAGATTCATGGTATGGGTCTACACTATGGGTCTACACTGGTAACAAGTTGTCACCATAGTGCAACAAGAGTGCCAAACTGACACAAAATACGCCCGTCAAAATGCTGATCATCAAAGTTGCATAACAATCCAATGAAAATAATTCGACTTGGAAAGCAGATACCACTAATTCAGTTTTTCGACAATTCAAGGGCCATAATTCAGGAGTGCATGGGGGTATTTGGCTGGTTATAGAACTTGGTCAAGATATTATGTCCACCAACATATTCACCAAGTTTGATAAAGACCGGATGAAAACTCTTTGACTTAGAGAGCGGAAACAGTAATTTTGGACAATTCAAGGGCCATAATTTAAGAGTGCCTGGGGGGATTTGGCTGGTTATAGAACTTGGTAGAGATATTATGCCCACCAACACATTCACCAAGTTTGATAAAGACCGGATGAAAACTCTTTGACTTAGAGAGCGGAAACCATGTTGACGCAACCCGCTCGCCCGCCACAGGTGTTCCCATAATACGTCCTGTTTTTCAAACGGGCGTATAAAAACGATGTAAGTTTCATTGAAATAAGGAGGAGATATACCGGTACAGTTTTTGCACTAAAGTGACAAAAGCTGACAAATGCTGTACTTAACTCTACAAGGCTTCATACATTTTTCCCATAACAATGTAACACTCTTCTCCATATAATACTATACACCTTTTTATTCATGTGTGACCAGTGTAGACCCAGATCTGCCAGCACATCTGTGCTGTCTGATCAGGATTTGCACAGTTTGCTTTTTGGTTAGAAATAACCAAATAACTAAAAAAGCAAACAGTGCAAGTCCTGATCAGATGGGACCGATGTGCCGGCCTACCAGGTTCTACACTGTTTGCCCATGCCACGCGACTGGTCGCCATTTCAGCCAATCAGATGCTTAAGATTTTAGATAGGTTTCCATGCTCAGTTTGATAATCTTGGGAACAGGACATTTGATTTGTCAGCAGATCAGAATCTGTATTGGTCCCTTATGTGACTTGACTGTAGTAACAAAATGAACTTTACCCACACCATAACTAAAATAGAAATTAAGCACTACCCATCAAATTGGAATTTTGAATAGGTTATTATATAATTTTATGGAGACATGCAATATGGATGAAAAGAGATTATGTTAAGAATTTCTGTGCAATACTGAATTATTATCCAATACCCTTGCGTTTAGGAATGAATTATGTTGTAAAAATATATCACTGGGTGGAGTTCAAATGTATAAAAATATATCAGTAGGGGCATAGGCCTGAGTGATATATATACCCAACTGACACCTAGTGAGATATTCTAAGATACATGTATATGGAGTAAGCCACGGGAAAAGGTGTCTTCAGTCAAATGTTTTTTCTTTTTAGTTGTTAATATATTTGTAATGAACTTCAAGTTGTCTATTATTTTCTTATAACTAAAACAAGATTTTGTTACACATTTTGAATATATGATGGTATTTTTAAGCATGAATGTGTAATAATTAGTGTAGTCTGCTCAACTTTATGACATAATTCCATGGATTGACGACAATTGTTCCAAGGTACCTTTTCCTGCAACACACCCCATATCAAGGATGGTACATTTTTGTACTTTATTTAACTTCCTTCGGGCATCTGCTAAAAACTATTTCTCTCAGAAAGTTTGACAGGTGGCTTATGTCATAAAGAAATATAAAATGACATCACACCAGGAATATAGGCAGATAGCAGCTATATAATATAGCCTTAGAGTCATTAACCTTTTACCCCATATACAACTTTTAAGGCATGGTAAAACAGTGTAGATACAGATCAGCCACACCACATTCTGTGCCATCTGTTCAGGATATACACTGTTCACTTTTAGATTCATTGATAATTCTGACCAAGAAAAATTTAATAACAGTGTAAGTCAAAATCATAAGGAATCGATGTCCCAACTGATCTCAATCTACACTGTGTGCAGTAAAGTAATAATAACTTTGGATTTGCTTGTTAGAGTTTTGTAACCACTTCATTATAGACAAGTGAAATATAATAAACAGACATTGTGCACAAAAACTGGTGAATTCACCTCACTGACATACGACTTGTGAATGCAACCAATGAAGATCTCTGCAAAAAGTGAACTTATATTAACCCTTTTCTCCATAGATATAATCTATATCGCATGTGTGAACATTGTAGATCCAAATCAGCTGGCACATTTGGGCCAACCTGTCTGGATCTATAAAAAAAATTTCTTGGTCAGTTTTGACCTTATGAATTTACAAGTCAAGTGCAGAACATGACCAGAAGGCACAGATGGTGCAGCTGATCTGGATCTACACTATTTGCCAAAGCAATAAAAGTCTTTGCTATGGAGAAACAGGTTCAAACTATTTTTATTTGGTTGTTTTTTTCAATTAAAAAAATAAATGCAGGATAATTTTTACATTTTAGCAGACTTCCTGAATAATATTGTTACGTCATTATTCCACATATACTGAACAAATCTTTCAACACAAAATTAAATTGCTCTATAATATCTATGTTGATATTGCTTGATAGTAAAGAAGTCTCCCTACATTTGTAGCCAATCTGAAGCTATGAAAATTCAAATTCCCCAGCGATATACTTCAATATAACTCTTTTTTCTATTTTACAATAAACAAAATATATTGATCTATTTCAACTGCCCATGTGCATGGCTACACATGTAGGGTGACTTCTAAGTCTGATAGAGTCTATTAAGTCTTAATAGACTCTATCCTATACATATAAAAAAATTGAAATTGTAAAATTATATTTCAACTAGAATCTTTTACAACTACCCCTATTCCTTGATAAATTATTGTTTCAACAATTATTTCATAAAAAAACTTTTTGTTTTGTAAAATCAAAAGTTTAGTATTAGCTTGCATTACACTGTCCTTTATATTTATATTATGAACAGATTACATTTTTTTGTATTCAACTCAATGTTAACAATGGTCAATGCTGTTAACATATAAAAGAAAATTTGGTATGAAGCCAATTGAAGGTCAGTATTTTATACAATGTATATGGAGCATACTTTTTATAAGTGTAGGCAAATGATTGTGAACAAAATTGTGTTAAAG
Source organism: Corbicula japonica (assembly GCA_038501625.1). NCBI lineage: Eukaryota > Metazoa > Mollusca > Bivalvia > Venerida > Cyrenidae > Corbicula > Corbicula japonica. The sequence continues at coordinate 2,280,026 of JAZAYU010000004.1, forward strand.
ATTTAGTTGAGTTTATGTTATTTTGTTCGTATATACAATGTAACTTAGAAAAAACCAGAATCCAAGATCAGGAAGCTGAGATTGTAGACCTGTATCTGATTGGCTGAAATTGAGACCAGTCTCCAAATCGACCAATCAGATGCAAAAGATTTGAGACTGGTCTCCAATCAAAGCTTTATGATCCAGAAGCTAATTCTTTCTTTCAGTTTTCTAAGGTCTCCAAGTTGGTTTTTGAATATCTTGAGCACACTCCACTGTTACAGGACGAGTAGAAGCTGTTTTGGGTCGTCTACCCTGACGCGAGGGTGGCCTTCCATCTAATGTCCCAGAAGAGGAATACTTTGCACTCATTGTTGATCCCTCTCTTGTTAGCTTAGCATAGTCCACAGGAGAAAATAAATAGGGTTTAGGTTTTTTCACTTTATCTGCCCATGGAGCTTCAAATGATGGTTCTTCTAAACGAGGTCCAAACAATGTCTCATCACAAAATGAGGGTGTTTGCTTCACAGGCCGATAACGATTCAGTCTATCAAGATCAATTGAATGATTGTGTCCTTTTTTAGGCCTGTAAGCATTTCTATCTGACTGACTAGTGACAGACCGTTCATCTGGAGTCCACAGCAGAGGGCGCATTTTAGGCTTTTTCATTGCTTTTTCAATATCAGTAGCTCCTCTAGGGGTATTTGACCATGGTGCTTTAAAACTGGCAATATTATCAGTTCTAGGATGATGGGAGGTGAACAACAACTCATCTACACTGGATTTGTCAGACAACACATGGTACCCAGATCGTGGTCTGTTTGAGGTATGTGATGATGGCCGAAAACCAGTAACAGACGGAGGCCTGGAACCATGCAATTCTAGATCCTCCATTAGTTCTCAGTATATGGTACTACTTGGCTAACATCTGAAAAAAATGACAATATATTTAAATCTTTCTTGCAAGAATATATATTTTTACACATTACAGTAGACAGCCATTTAACAAGAAATCTGAAAGAACTTAAATGTAGCACTTGCCTTACAAAATCAGTGTTTATTCAAAAATATAGGAAGAACAGTGGTCTAGGGGTAGAACGTTGGACTCCGGATCTGGAAATTGCGGGTTTAAATCCTGTTAGGGATGAAATTCGTCTACAGTTACCCCAATCCACATTTGGCATGAGTATTGGTTAGTGACCCAGAAAGCAGTCATCAAGCATGATTAATATAAGTTGGATGAACTTGTTTCACAATCAATGTTAAATAAATACTTTTAAACTAAAAATAAACAACAAAATATTCTTGAGACCACTGGGAACCACTAATTAACAACTTTTTCTGGGTTCCATTAGAATTTAGATAATGTTTGTTTCTGTCTGAATTTCATGCTTGTTTGTGTGCTTTTTATTTAAACATCCCAATAAACCCTTTCCATCAAGGTGCTCCTTTATTCACATGGGCAACCTGTGTAAAAAAAGTAGCCTGAACATCCACACCGAAATAATCTAGCTTGCACTAAGTTACAGTGTAGATTCTTATGAGACTGCATTTAACTAGTCTTTATATTGTATTTTTGCAAGATAATGTGTTGGCAAAGTAATAATTTCCGCCATTCACAACTTTGCATTCCGTTAAAGCTGTAAGGGGACTTTGTGTACTGTCTTTAGTACAAAATTATATCTCAGTAACCCAGATGGCAGATCACTTGCACAGTTGCAGGATCACAGACACCTGTTTAGAGGTCCTCTTCTTGCCAGTATGTCAGTAGAGCTATATATATAGTTTCAATTTTGGTCATTTCAGCTAATAAATGAGCGATCTGTATCACGAGATGCAACTTAAATCACCCAGAACACAAAATATCCCAGTTTTCGAAAAAAAAAATTCTTGTTATATTAAATAACTAAAGATAACAAACTAAACAGATTTCGGAAAAATACATCATCCCAGTTGCACGCCAATTTCAAAGACAAAAACGTGACTTACCGAACAAATATTGTTGATGTTGGTCGATAAATATTTATCTTTCCGATGATACCAGAAACTAAACATAAATTCGTTTATTTGCAGAGAAAATCCAAATTTATTATCAAAATCACTGAAGTTTTCACATTTTTGTCCGCGGAATCTGTTCTTTTCCGAAATTATGCAAATTACATCATTTCCGGAAACGCCCCAAAAACAATGAAGAAATTATTTGACAATCGTTTGAAACAAACCTTGAAAATAACAAGCAATCTCAGTAAGTGTCTGTTATTTTGATGGTCAACATTCTATTTACTTGATTTTTATTTAAATTACACATTGTACGTACAGGAAACATACCGACGTTTTGGGGACGTTCAGAATTTTCCACCAAATTTAACGGATTTTTGAACCCGGCTCTAATGCGCAGCCAAGTCGTTTTTCATATAAACAGGGCTTAATTGGAAAAGAAGAGATTCCGCGTGAAAACTTCCATACTGTTTGATAATAAATTTGGATTTTCTCCACCAATAGACAAATTTATGTTTAGTTACTAGTGTCATAGATTAGAAAAGATTAATAAAGGATCTATCAACGGGAAACAACATTTGTTCGGTATGTTACCATTTTGTCTTCGAAATTAATGTGCAAATGGGATCATGTATTTTTTTGTGATCTGTTACTTTGTTATCGTTAGATAATTTAGGATAGAGAGAAATATGTTTTTTTCAAAAACGGGGAAATTTTGTGTTCTGGGTGATTGTTGTAACATTTCTTGATACAGATCACCCATTTATTAGCTGAAATTGACCAAACTTGATACTAGAGCTCTGTTTTAAGCCTATATAGCTCTACTGACATACTGGCCAGAAAGGACCTCTGAACAGGTGTCTGTGTGCAGGATAAGTGCAAAGGATATTTATAACGAACTAGCTTTATTATTTCATTATTTCAAAATGTCTCCAAAAAGTAATGTAAAAGCGAGGTACCTTCTTAAATGGTCAAAATATATATTGTTGTCTCCTATTTGTAAAAATGCGATCAAATTGGAGCACCTGGCCGTCACCCATGTAAACAATCGATGTCATTCAGACGCTTGAACTAGAATGGAATTAACACATAATTTCTTAATTTTTAATATCTGTTTATATTTAAATAAATGAGCATTATTTGACATATTAGTCTAAAAAATAAAAATAATACTATTAAAATATAAATATATTACTTATAACGCAAGGGAATATTCAATACGAAACGGTGGGTCAGGTTTAAAACACGGCCCGGTCGTAAAATAAAGTATTGACTGTTTCACTGCGCATGTCTGTACTTTCAGCAGACAGCGACAGTAGTAAACCAATTTTGTCTGGCGGCTATAACCGCCAGATAATCCTTAGCGAGCTTCAGTTATCTTTCATTGAGGTTACAATATAGGCGATATTCCCCAGGTATTCAAATAGGGTACTGCTGGAGATTCACAACACCAGTTAGTGTTAGATTTAAAAATACAACGAACTCGGCGTCATATTACAGATGCATGTTTATCATTATCCCAACTGGGTTGCTGATAGCAATTTGATGCCACTTAACCTGGTCACTGATTTATTGCCATACATATGTTTGGAATGCATACGTTACTGAGATATGTTAAAACTTCGAGTTGCACAAATGATGCACAATGTTTGCCATATCATGTCGTTAAGTGCGCTGTTTACACCTTCTAGTTGCTGGTTTAATAAAATATTAGCTGTACCTCTTCTAATCTTTATCACAAATGGTGCATATGTACTCGATCATGCTATATCCATGTCAAGGTTTATCGTGAATATTGTGATGAGCAATAGGCCTAGTTGATAAGCAGCTAGAGAGAAAATTTTTAAAATAGATACAGAAAGCAAGTGTGATGTCATCCAGCAGCCAATCACAGGCCTCCAGTTTTTTGTTTACAACAGTCGTTTATTTTCTGATAACGACGGAGAAACATCTACATCTACATCTATGTTTATACGTCATGCTGTCAAAATTGACACTTCTATGACGATGTGCGCGTATATAAGAGTAACTGTTTTTAGAAGAAAGAAGAATCAAAGAAGGAAAAAGTGATAGACCCAGCTGCTTTTTGCTCCATCAGGGAGAGACCTGTCCAGCTTCCGTGGCGGTACCAGGGCACGAGGCCCCGCTGGCATAGCTCGATCCTGTCATTTGGGTGCTACTGGGCAGCTGGGAGAAAAGAAGTCCCCTAGAAGGTCAGGGCTTGTAGCCCGCTCTTAAAGGATGCCAAAGAGGCGGCCTCAGCAACAGATGCTGGTAGAGTGTTCCAGTTGGGGATCGTCCGTGGGAAGAAGTCTAAAAAAAGTACGGTCCAAAAAGGAAAACACGGCCTACCCCTTAACTTTTTATTTCTTAAGATATCTTCAAAATTCTTTTTGCACGTGAAATGGGACCCTCGTGGCTATATTAGAAACATTTTCTTTTGAAAATATTTCAATGAGAAGTTAATAAATTATTTCTCAAAGATGAGCCGTCTGTAGATTAAAATTTAATCGGAGACGGAAAACACGTATGGCCGTACCCCTTAACTTTTTTATTTTATATCCTTTCCACGACCATAATGTATTTAAACGTGACAAAATTTTGACTTCCCAAAACCCGACCCTGTTTTACAGGAAGACGCCCGAAACGTATTTAAACGTATCAAAAAATCGCTTTTCAAAACCCGACCCTGTTTTACGGGAAGACGCCCGAAACGTATTAAAACGTATCAAAAAATCGCTTTTCGAAACCCGACCCTGTTTTTTCGTCGGAAACCCGTCGATTTATTTTTCATTTTCAAAAAAAGTCCTTACTTTGGTGGCTATTTAAAAGAACACGGAATCATCGATCAGTAATTTAAAACTATTAGTCCTTTGAACGCATCGCATATTTTCTCTCAAATATAATTTAGTAAGCAATTGAATACATTTGACTTAGATAATCTGATAAGAAAATGAGTAATTTTAAAAAGTTCAATTTTAAGAAAAAAATCTAATTCCATGTGTTGCTGTTTCTTCATCTTTCATTGTCAAAATAAAAAAGTGGCTCCAAAACAGTTAATCATTATTTTAAAAAATTCCTATATCTACCTAGTAATAACTTAAAAATGACATTTTTTGCAATGGCATAAAATTAATTACTGTTAATTAGATTAATGAATTTACGGAATTTTACGTTACAGTCTTCCTGCGATAAACCGAATTTTTCACACATTAGGTAAAAGAGCGTTGAAATTCGGGATTTTAACGCACTATTCTTGATATGCATTTCCACCTTTTTTACAGAAGAAAGACCGTAACGTTAGATAACGTGTTTTACAGTTATTTATCGGGTTTCTTACCATGTTGAAAATTCCGAATTTCATTAAAAGGTAGAATACCGGTAACGGACAAAAGCGTATATGCTTTATTCAAACATACACTTATCAACGGGCATTAAAAAAATGTACGCAGATTTACGTTATGGGTTTAAAAATCGTGAAAAAGCACACGTTTAAATACGTTTCGGGCGTCCTCCAGTAAAACAGGGTCGGGTTTTGGGAAGTCAAAATTTTGTCACGTTTAAATACGTTACGGACGTCCGTCCGGAAAACAGGGTCGGGCATGGAAATGATAATATATCTTCAAAAATTTTTTTTGCATCTGAAAGGGGGCCCTCCTGGCTATATTAGAAACATTTTCTTTTGAAAACATTTCAATAAGAAGTTATTTTTTTTTGTTTTTAAGATGGGCCGGCTTTAGATTCAAATTTAGTCAGAAACGGAAAACACGGCCATACCCCTTCACATTTTTATTTCTTAAGATATCTTGCAATTTAATAAGTTAAGGGGTGGGGCCGTGTTCCTTTTTGGGCCGTACTTTATTTTACGGCCGGGTCGTATTTTAAACTCGTCCCAAAATGGTGAACTATATATGCTCATACTCAGTCTTTCGACCCCTACTTATTTCCTTATACATTTCGACCCCTTGCCATTTCGACTCCTACCTGGGGTACCAGGACATCTCGCCCCCTTACCATTTCGACCCCTGTATATTTTCTGAGACATTTCGAGCCCTAGTCATTTCGACCCCTGGTTTGAAGACATTTCGACTCCTACCTGGTTGGACACTTCGACCCTACCTGGTAGGACACTTCGACCCCTACTTTTAAAAACCAGGTGTCCGACAGCTCTCTGATTGGCTGTTGAAGTAAGTCACACTTGCTGCCTATTATGGCCATGAGCTAAACTCAACGATCTATACGAAATCATGAAAATTTCCAAGAGACCCAATATCGCGCATACACGTTTCCTTGTGAGCCTGCGTTTTCGCACGTTGTCATTTATCGCCATGAGTGCATGTCGACAAGTGATTAGCCCCCGGATTCATAGGTTCCCGATGGTGTGGAGCTCTGAAAATTTCATGAAAATGAGCCATGAAATTTCATGATCTATGTAAGTTTCAAAGATACCTCGTTTTCGCACACGCATAATAGGTTCCCGGCGGTGCAGAGCTATTAAACTCCGGCCATGAGCTCACCTCAGTGATCTCTACGAACCATGAAAATTTCAAAGAGACCCCATCTTCGCCCATACACGTTGACTCGCGCATACCCTTAAATTCCCGGCTAAATTGCTGTATGTCGAGGCCCATTGAAAACCAACGGTTGTAAGCTCCATTTAATTGCAATGGCTCGAACCAACCATTTTTTCTGGTCGCCAACCATATGTGGCACAAGACCCAAGAGCGTTTTCCGCCCATTGCATTTTAATGGCGCTTATATCCTGGTTGGACGTACAAGCACCGCCTAGTGATTGACCCCCGGATTCAGAGGTTCCCGACAGTGTAGAGCTCTGCATTTTCGGTCATTAGCACAACTATTTGTGCGCGACAATGACTTTTCTATATATGTGATGATCGTCCTTCGCGCACAACCCAGTTACTATTCAAATCAATGCGGAACATTTTTCTTCTATTTCTATATGCCGCCGATCGGAATTTGAATCTCAACTTTAGCGGCTCCATAAAGCATCTTAAACCATATGTATCTTTAAAAAATTTACAGACCTGAAAAGCCACATTCAATAGAATCAATATATGTAATCCTTTATAAATAACGGTTTCGTTTTTTATCCAAAACTCTTTTAAACCTCCACCCATGTCAACAAATTTCGATTTCGGCGCTTAAAGTTTACCTGACTCAAGTTTATCGATAAATAACAGAATTTAAATCGGGTCGATTTCCACCACAGCTTTGATTGTAACTGCTTGAGACGTAAAGGAGAGACATCTGTAAAAAGTCAGTATGATAATGGGTCTGTGCTTGCAGTCGAATTATTGAGACTATTCCGGCCATGAGCTCACCTCAACGATCTATATGAACCATGAAAATGTCCAGGAGACCCCATTTTCGCGCATACACGTTAACTCGAGCAGACCCTTAAATTCGCGGCTAAATTGCGTTATGTAAGGCCTATTGAGAACGGCTGTAAGCTCCATTTAATTGCAATGGCTCGAACCAACCTTTGTTTTTTTTTTTTGTTGTTTTTTTTTTTTTTGGGGGGGGGGGGGGGGGGGGGGGAAGGATCGCCTACCATCAGAGGCACACGACCCAAGAACGTTTTCTGTCATTCTTCGCTATGTCGCCTAGTGAATGACACCTGGATTCATATGTTCCCGACGGTGTAGAACTCTGCAATACCGACCATGAGCTCACCTCAGTGACCGGAACCAAAATTAATTCACTGATCTCCTGCACTGGTACCCCATTAACGCATTAACGCTTTTTTCTAATAATCACTTTCGGAAACCAATACAATTTCGCTTTCACAAACAACACAAGATTGCAATTATGTAACTTAGCCGCGATTTTTGGAAAGAAGGTAGATTTCTCATATAAGATTTTATAGACACTCCATAAAGTATAAGCTGTACCTCTTCCTTTGTTTATCACAAAGAGTGTTCTATTTTACTCTTTTTCCATGATATGTTTTATCATGAATTATTGTGATGAGCAATAGGCATAGCTGATAAGAAGATAGAGAGAAAAAAAATATATTCAGATAGCAAGTATGAGGTCGTTCAGCAGCCAATCAGATTCCTCTAGGTTTGGTTTACAATAGTCGTTTATTTGCTGATAACGACTGAGTAAGAGTCTATATAAGACTAATTCCGTTACGTTATTTTGATTTCTTATTCGCTTGATTGCTATCGCACCGTTCAATATGGCGACCAGGGATAAAAACACATGCGGCTATCGATAATATATTGACTTTCGGACAAAGTAAGTAAGATGGTGTTTATAAAAGATTAACTTAGTGCACATTTCGATGCGTTTTCTACCCTCAATTATGTATTTATTGTTTTAACAATTGGGAATTGAACGAGCGGACTTGTTTCGGTTTATCGATTGGAGTGGGTGTGAAATTACGTAGAGAAAACGTACTGAATCGTCCTCGAAACGTTGGTGACATGTTGAAAAAGGCAGTTTTTGATTGAAAGATTAAGGCCCTTCTTGTTTTTAAATGCATGTGATTCTGTGTATTCAAATGACTTAAATTCATTTTGACATTTTCAGATGAAGGCAAGAGAAGTCTGCCCTCTATGCCTTCGTACTGGTGTCCAGAGTTATCTTCACAGCTACCAGATCAACCTTGATGAGGCTGTCATTCTCTGTGAAAAGAAGCATGTAAGTAACGAAGATGTTGGTAAAGCTTGATTCCTTACTTTATGGCTTAGGTTTACAACCTATGTGTGACCTGTGTAGTATAGATCAAGCCTACACATCATTGCAGTTTTATTAGGATCTACACTTGTAACTTAAGGTACTTCATACTTCCAGATAGTACAGTTGTACTAATGATGAGCTGTGAAAATTAAATTATCATTTTTTCAACTATTTCCAAACAAACTTTTATTATATTGTTACAAACAGATGAATATTGATAATAACAGGAGACAATTGTTGAAAAAATGAATTTTGTTAGAAAAGTAATAAAATGTGGTACCTGCTATGTTGTCTAACCCGGGTGTCAAAATAAAGCATTTTCCACTCAAATAAATCCAAAACAATTAATTACAATATCCAGTTCAATGTTCCCTCTAGGGCCAACCAGTGTTACTTTTTCAAAACAACGTTTTAAACATTGACTATAATGAATTTCAAAACACTGCACAAATACCATCACACAAGATTTACATTGTTATACATGTAGAGATTAAACTGTCCTACAGATAAACTCAAGTGGGCATGATTTGCATGCTTTTTGCATGGGTGAGTGACCTCATGGGACAAAGGATGATATGTTTGGATTTTGATTTATAAGAGCAATATTTTCAAGTTATATTGAAAAGGTAACACTGGTTGACCCTAGATGGAACATTGAACTGGATATTGCAATTAATTATTTTTGATATATTTGAGCGGAAAATGCTTTATTTTGACACCCGGATTAGACAACATAGCAGGTACCACATTTTATTACTTTTCTAACAAAATTCATTTTTTTCAACAATTGTCTCCTGTTATTATCAATATTCATTTGTTTGTTACAATATAATAAAAGTTTGTTTGGAAATTGTTGAAAAAATGATAATTTAATTTTCACAGCTCATCATTAGTACAACTGTACTATCTGGAAGTATGAAGTACCTAAAAGATTTCTTTAGTTTGTTACTGCCCCATAACAGTGGACTGGGTTTTTGTTAATGTCCATGCATGGATGTGTAGAGAGAATTTGTTCTACATGAACTGCACTTGGAATATTAATCCATATCCATGAAGTAAATGATTGACTGTGGCAATGTAGCTGTATAGTAAGTACAGTACATTCCACTTATTTGAATAGCGTTTATTTGAATATTTCGCTTAATATAGTAGAATATTAAAACACAAAACCATTTCTATCTATTTCTATGCTAAAAAATCTCCTTATTTGAATAGGTCACCGCATGCATTTCGTTTATTAAGATAGCACTTTCCCACCTTACAACGCCTTACGACGCTAATCCGACTTGAAATTCACACGTTTCTGCCCCAAGGCAGTGTTCATTATCCGGTAAACTCCATTAATTTATTGTCATTGTTTATCACCTATTTAAAATAACGACTTCCATTCACTGGCACGCGTGTTTACCGTGTACATTTATAGCAATGACGTCACATAACGCGGTTTCCCCGCATCGAGAATTTTCATTTGTTTTTGTTCATTAGATGATTACGTTTTATGGAATACGGGAAATTTTCGAATAAAAAAAATTTTATTCGTAAAACCAAAGAAACATAAAACAGAAAAATACTTGCTTGGTATGTCGATGAGCAGGTAATGTCAGAACAACAAACTATTTTGACGTTTCCTGCTCAATGTCTATTATGGTTAGCGGCTTGCATTAATTTTCGCTAATTTGCGGTTTGTCTCGTGAACGAAATTCTGCCAGTACAGTATCAGCTTGGTGTTTTTCGCACCTATTTTTTGGCTATTGTTCGTCACTAAGTGGTTTCATGTCAAATCAGAAGCAACAGTATTGTAAAAAAAAACTGTCATTTATTTTCATACGTTTGACGTTTAATTGTATCCGTTGGTAAACTTGTACATTGCCTCTTAAATCCCTGCATACAAATGTAATAAACAACCTTCGCCGATAATGAGGTAATACGACACGAAAAAAGCGTGCGTATCATGAATATGTCGGCAACGTTGATTTAATCATTTGATCTTTTTACCTCCCACGAAGAGTGAACAAACATATAGATTGTAAATGTACAAAAAATGGGATCTGCGTGGTCAAGCCCAATTTATTGGATATCGCGATATAACGGATCGCAGTGTATTTATTTACAATATCTTTTTTTTCTTTGATTTCACCACATGTAGTTATTAACGTTACGCTGTAGTAACGGCGTAAGCGAATTTCACAAGTGCGTATTTCTCATGACGCACTGACGAAAAATGGCGGAGATACGAACGAAACCAAAAACTGGATAGAATTTGTAAGCTCCGTATATTATAATACTCCAGTTAATTGAATCAAGGGTTCTGACAAATGAACTATTCAAATAAGCGAATTCTACTGTAACCTTGAATTATTCTCTGTGAAATAAAGAGGTTACAACTTGAACAAAAATGTTTTCACTGTAACAATATACTTTTTCACAGTTGGTGATGTGTCTTTGAAAAATAAGTATTGTTTCCAATTTCCTAATGACCATGTTTTTGTTAAGACATTTTTTGAGTGCAGTCAATCCCATCCTTTCCAGTTTGAGACAGTCTTGAATTTAGCTGTCCTGTTGAAAACTGCAACAACAAAATAGCTTTTCTTAAATGAATTTTTTTTTATTTATCTCTGAGTCTGACACATTATATCCACCTCTTGCACTATACATATATATTATGTACAGTTTATGCAGTTCTGACTCGACTCAAAGGGATATGGCTTTTATCACTTGAGGAAATAGAATAGATCCACATTAGCCTGCACATCCATGCAATGTGATCAGGATCTGCACTTTTCACTTAAAGTCATTGTTATTGCTGCCAAGAAGAAAACAGTGTAGATCCAGATCAGACTGCATGGATCTACAGAGATTGGAATTATGATAAAAACCCTACACATGGAGTGAAGGGTGAAGATAAATATTTAAAAAAGTTTTGCCAAATTAACTTCACAATGACTTGCTATCAGAATCAACTTTATTTTGTCATGTAACAAGAAATTTGCCTTGCAAGTTCTCCATTCTAATTAATGACTGTTTTATTTTTGGATGGTAGTTTTGTTTGCACACATCTTAAAGAAATTTATTTGTTGTAGTGCCCTTACCCTCTTGCCACTGAGAATTACACCAGCGTAACATTCAGTCGCAGCCTAAGTGATGTGCCATCTTCCAGGGCAGGTGAGGTGGATCTAGGACTCCCAGATGGTGCACGAGACCTGCAGGCCAAAGTAGCCTCGCACATGACGAAAATGGGTCACAGGCTTCAGAAAGATGCTATTGGTAAGATAATTAGTCCTAACTAAGTCACTCTAGGTTACAAATTTTCATAAATGTTATCTTGATCAAACAGATCCGAAACATTTGATACATGATGAAAAGGTTACTGTAATGTTTGACCATTATGATCTTTGTAAAAAGTTAAAATTTTGATTTTCTGGGTAAATAAATCTCAGAACTACTTAAAAACCCCGGTGAAACTATATTATCTTTAAAATTTTGATAAATTCTGTCTTTATTAATACTTTGATACAAAATTTGAAATGATGCATAATCCTATTGTGTATCCACAATTGTTATATCTGTATAGCAGTGAAAACATGTATATTACAAAGGTAGTGGACTTTTATTAACTATTTTACTTACAGGAATTCAGACTGGGAGTCCACAGTTAAAGAAAAGATCTTGTAGCAGCTTACTAAGTGCAGGGCACCAGAGTGACACAAAGTTACCTCCCATTCAGACTGGTCTAAGACATCCCCAACAGAATGGTTACACCACATTGCAGAATGGTTCTCATTCTTCACAAAATGGCTGCCATTCTAGGAATGGTTCCCAGCCTACACAGAATGGTTCAAGGTGCCTACAGAGTGGTTTTCAGTCATCACCGACTGGTTTTCATACGTCACAGAATTGTGTACAGTCTTCTAGTAGATTACAGTCTTTCACAAACAAAGATACCGGTGCTATGTCTGGTCGAGCTTGGAGTAGTGGTGCAGGCTCAGATGGTAACTCAGACAAGGACTCGGTTTTTAACTCGAGCCTCGACAGCATGGATTCTAGTTCCTCCACAGGATCCAGTCGTTCCACAGATGATGTTCAGAAACCAGCCAGAACCTCACAATACCCAGCATTCCAGTTTGGACAGTGCAGTAAACGAGCCTTATCACTTTCAGACTCTGTCAAATCTGTTCAAGTGACAAAAAAATCACAAAGTATTAGTCCTCATACAGATGGCTCAGAAGTAAAGGGTAGTAGAGTTATAGATGTGATAAAGTCTAAAAATTCCAGTATTGTTAATGGAGTTGATAATGGTAACAAATTAACTGAATCAATAGATAACTTAAGTAATGATTTATCATCATTATCAACTTTGAAGTCTGTTAGTCTGTGTTCAAAAGAAGTAGTTCTACCGAAACATTCAATAACATCTCAGAGTAGTACGCTTAATATTGGACAGGAAATCCTAAACCAATGTCCCGGTGATAGAATATATATGCTCAACTACCCTTCTGTGTTTCCCCAGTGGAGGAATCGAGACGCCCTCTGCTGGCTGGATGTGATTCTGTGTCTTGTGGTGCATAACCTAATCCTGAAATCCCTTGTGTTCACCAGCTCGTTTGATAAAACTCATTTAATATGCAAACTGTTAACAGCTCATAGACAGGCTTGTCTTTTAATGGATCAAGTTGTCAGAAGCAGAAATGGTTCTCAGACAGAAATATCTAGTCCTATGTTAGTGCTAGAACAGACCTCTCAAGGTCATCAAGAAAATACAAACATAAAAAATCAAATGCAGCAAGTTTCTAAAAATAGCTCAGATGTAAACACATGTTCAGTAGAATTTGGTTCCAGAGATGCTTGTTTAGAATTGAGACAGAAGATGAAGGGTGTTCTGGAAGACGCGAGAGAACAAGTCTGGGAAGTGATGAAGGCACACCTGAAGTGTGAGAGGGGACAGAATGAGAGTCCAGTGTTTGCATTTCCCCTGCTTCTCAAAGAACATTCCAGTGTAGAACAGCTGTTCCAGATGTCTTACAGGTATAACCATCATTTTTATCAGTATCTCAATATTGGGGGTTTGAATAGCCTTAAAAAATATTATTAGCCAGCCAATAAAGTATAGGCCAGTTCAACAATAACCAATGGTCAATACACTGTTTTCTGTGTTAGGAACAAGACCAGGGCACAATATCATAAAACTAAGATTGGTCGCCATTTCAGCCAATTAGATGCTTGAGATTTGAGAATGGTCTCCTGATTTAGTTGAATGATCTTGGGCACAGGCCCCAAAATCACAAATCTCATGCTGAAACACAAATCAACATATTTATTTAAAATTCTCAGTAAATCAGGGCTCTCACTAGAGGGAGACTAGGGAGCAGTAGTCTCCCTAAAGTGAACGGACTTCTCCTGTCTTTGAGCTTAGGGAGAAAGCCATTTTGTTTAGGGAAAGAATGCTGTTGAAGTCAAACTTCTCCTTAATTCAGTAAAATTATGACAAAACTTCTCCCTGACTTGCATGTCTAGTGAGAGTCCAGGTAAATGTTGGTTATTTTTGAAATACTATAAATAAAACTTAAATAAAAATTCCAATTATTATAAAAATACATCAAATGTGAGCTAATCTAGAATAAATGTCAAAGGTTTGCAGGGTTGGCAAAATGACGACAAATATGAGTATTTTCCATGCCGGCGGTATTTACCGGCAATTACTGGCAATTACTGGCAAATACTGGTCAATTGAATTGACCAGTCTGGAATTTATACAATATTACCTATTATCAGCATTCATTGATAATTTCAAGTTTACCCATCAATTGCCATTATATTTATACTCAAGTTTTAACACTTTTATCACTTTTTTCATAATAAATAAATATTTAAGTACTGAAAAGGTGGTCATTTGAATTGACCACCCATGGAATTTATACAATACAATGTATCAGCATGTGGACAACATCAAAATTTAATTATCAACAATAATGGAGTCAGCATTACAGAGGGTTAATTTCAATTATAAACAAGTAATGTACACAACTTACAATAAATATAAATTAATACAATAACAAAGAAGTCTCTTTCTACCAGGCAATCTCTTCTTTCGCCTTAAAGTATCTGTAACAGAACACCAATTTGGCAGCTTTCTGGAGTCACATCAATACACAACCATTTACTTGCACCTAGACAAATTGTATTTATGACACTGTTGCCTTTGTTGCCCCTGGCTATTACAGCCCCTTGTATGAAACATGTTGTTTTAATAGTCTAGACCATATTGCCTTGCTTGTTAAATGTCAATGGCCAGGTGCACAGGTGGATCAGCATTAATTTCTCACCTGCTGTATTGTTAGGTTTTAAGTAAAAAAAAAAGACAGTTCTTTAAGTTTTATTTTTACTTTAAGTGCTTGAAGTGATCACCTGATATGAAATTTAATTAAAATATCTGAGTAATTTAATTATTATTATGATAATACATTAATATCAGTCAACTTAGTTAAGATTTCTGCAGTATTTTAAGGCAAAAAACTCATCTGTGTGGTATTTTCCAGTATTTGCCAGTATTTGCCACTTTGGGGAGTATTTTCCAGGCCGGTAAATACCACTGGTAAATACCGGGGGTGGTATTTACCGCCCAACCCTGAATGTTTGAGTTCCAAAACTAAACTTGTCTTTAATATATTGATTGGTTTGATAGGTTTTTTGATAATATATGTTAAACCTATTTTCAGAACTGCATTTAAAATATTATAATTTAAACTAATTCTTAAAACCTAAATTAATCAAGTAGGCTGTGGATCCTCAGAATTTTAAGTTTAAGATCAAACTCATTTTATTTTCATGATAGTGGATCTAGGCATACCAGCAAAGATTTATATTAACACTTTAATTGCCTAGCATATGTTTGTTCAATAATTTACCACCTATATAGACTCAGATTATCTTGCACATCCATGCAGTAGGGTCAGGATCTACAATGTTAGCTTTTCAATTAATAAGTCGAGTTTAAAAACGTCTGTAAAACACTTCTATGAAAAATGAATGAACTGGTTCAAACTGATCGAAAGGTGAGTTCATACAAGGGATGATCCAAAATAAGGTAGACTTTTGTTATAGTTTTTATATTATTCAAAATACCACAAATTAAATTACACACGCGTTAATCGGAATATGTCCAGCATATTTTTACTAAATATCAGCAAAATACAACATCACGTAAAAAAATTATGAACAATTCAAATCACACACTAAGCGCTATCCGGCGCACGTCAATTTCGATCTTTCAACGTCAACGACGTTAATTCATAGGCGCAGCGTTAGCGAGGCGGCATATGATCAAAGTGTTTTAATTAAATAGACCCCGATACCGGAATGCGATGCCGGAGAACCCATTGAACGTAAGCAGTGTTTCATTGCTGATCAAAGTCTCGCCAGTGGTTATGAGACAATCAAGAAATCGGTCCACTTTTCGCTCTTACCGCTGAAGAAATGACCGGTAATGCAATACCCAGAGAATCGCGGTTCTTTAACAACGGGCGTGTACCTAAAAGATAATTAATTACAAATTTGTGTTTGTTATAATATAACAAGTCTTTTCATTGTGGAAACATTTTCTCTAGCTGTATACTCAATAGTAATTAAAATAAATAACTTAGTTATTATTAGTTCATAATTTATGACTTCTTGATGATTCAATTACCAAACTAAAACATTAAAACAAAACAACAAATTTGTTAATTAATTATTAACATAACTTTAAAAAATGTATTTTTTTCGTCAATATGCCGTTGCATGGTTCCTCATCAAGTCTAGAACAGCTTGAAAAGCGCCACAAAAGTTTGACTTATGTCCGTTTCAATTGCCGGAAGCTTGACGTCACTGCCGTAACGACGATTTTTTTTTCTTTTTAACTTACCCCGAGGCCTATTAAATGGCTCTCCTGATCGTAAAAAGACCACTGGTATCACTTAAAAACTAGAGCTCGGCTTATGGAAGTTTTCATTTGCGTCTGCTTAATTATTTTAGCTTTTCAGGAGGTGATTTTCAAAGATCATGACATTTTTTTACAATAGCGCATATTTCCGGGCGATCTGAAGACGACATTTCTGACGTTTTCATGTTGGTGATAGCTCTCTTAAATATTGACTGTTTTTAAAACGCAAAGTCCGAATGACGTAAAATTTGGCATGACATCATTCGTATACCGCGCTTTGACGTTGCGGAGTTTGGCTCTCTCTCCACTAGTAGTTTAGTTTATATTGACAGATATTTACTTTAAGAAGTACACTGGCAATGGCGTGCGCCGCCTGCGTGTTACCATGGTTATTCAAATAAGCGACGCGCTTTTGAAATCGATTAAATATATAAATATTTTAGCTCAGTTTGTTACGTTTGTATTCTGATTGAATTTAGTATATAATTTATTGCGAACGTGTTTCAAATTAAGATGCAATGACAAAAGTCTACGTTATTTTGGATCATTCCTCGTATATTATGGCTTATGTGGATCTACACTGTTCGCCCACGCAATAACGGTTTATCTATAGAGGAAAGGGTTAACATGCCCCAAATGCACAGTTTTTAAATGGCTCAGTATGTGGTACTTTTAAAACACTTGCTAAGCACAACCTGTAATATCAAATTAGTTCCAACAAGAACAGTGAAACTTGAATGTTGCAATATAATTGAGAAACAATTGTTGTTTGATAAAATAATTTACACTTCTTTCTAATTTTAGATTTGTGTATAAATGTACGGGATGCGGTCGGGAGGAGCGTACAGACCATGTGAACACTCTCCCTACTTTCCCAATGGTTGTGAAGGACTTCAACTTTACCCGTCCCCAACACGTGAAGATATGTTCTAAATGTGGTTCCTCCAAGGATCCAAGGACAATGGTTTACAAGGAGTAAGTGCCAACTGAAGATTTAATAGCTTAATAGTTTAATAGCTTGATATAAATCAGAGATACAGGTCAAATGAAACCTTTACTCCATAGATGCTCCCTTTATTGCATTTGCAAACAGTGTAGAACTGGGCCCTAGATCATAAACTAAATCAGGAGATCAGTCTCAAATCTCAAGCATCTGATTGGCTGAAATGGTGACTGGTCGCCATTTGAGCCAATCAGATGCCTGAGATTTGAGACTGATCTCCAAACCTAGTTTTATGATCTTGGGCCCTGTCTCACTGAGCCATCTGATCAGGCTCTACACTGTTTTTTCAATTTGTTGGATTATTTGTGATAAACAGGGGGAACGTTGTAGATCCAGATAGATGGCAGATATGATAGATAGATCAACACTGGTTGGGTATGCAATAAAACCCGCATATATAGAGTAAAGACTTGATTGTTTGATGGGTTATAATCAGGGCTGTCAATAGAGGGAGACTTGGGAGACCAATCTCCCAAAAGTAACCACACGTCTCCCTTCTTTGAGCTAAGGGAGAAGTCACATTGTATAGACTTTTTAGGGAAAGAATGCTGTTGACTGCAAACTTCTCCGTAATTCAGTAAAATTATGAGAAACTTCTCCCTGATTTGCAAGTCTAGTGAGAGTCCTGTAAAATGAAATTATTGATAGGTCATGCTTGTGTCTGTTAAAAATGCTATTTATATTTTGATAATTTTGTAATTACCAATATAGGGTATTCTAATTGGAATTCAAATTCCAGTAAAGTTAATATTTGAGGTGCTGTTGTTGCTTATGTTTGTCCCATCCTTGGTGCTCAATAGCTTGAGTACTGGTTCAGGTTTTACAGTATTTACAAGCAGATATGATGGTTAAACAAGTTGGACAGGCCATTAAGTCCCACTGTGTGACTGACCTGTTGTTCCCTATATAATGGTAGTGTTACCAGTGGATATTTCCCCAAATCACAGGTTGTATTATTGTTTGTGATCAAGATTGGCGTAGACATGCAATAAAGAACATCTTACTGCAGTGTCCAGTTTTATATAACACAGAATAGAGACCAATCTGGCACCTCAGCATTCTCATTGGTTAGAATTGAGTGCAGTCTCAGAACTGACCAATGAGAAGCTTGTGATCTCAGACTGGTTGCAACACTTAGATTTAAAACCTTGGAGCCAGATCTTTGCGAGGTTTTTCGACATATTACAAAAGATAATAATGGATCTTTTCGTACCATCTGACCATGATGTTTAGATGCCATTGATTACCATTAATGAAATTTCTAGCTATTTTAAAATAAGATGTTTCTTATACTTCCAGGTTACCACAATGTTTGCTGATGCATTTTACTGAGGGATTATCTCCCCTTAGCTGGTCAGATTTGGAGGCTGGTTTCAGTTTTGGTGAGAATATTTACCAGGTGACGGGACTAGTGCAGTATGTACACAATCCGGACCATTTCATTGCCTGGCTAAGGAATCCCCGAGGTAAGAAATGGCTGAAACACAGAACTGGTTATACCACCATTTTTCGTGTGAATGTTACTTAATAAAAATATAAGTACATGTATTGTCATTTTGTCAAATAAATGTCTGCTTTTTACATCTAAAATACTTACTGAAAGTATTATCACATATGACCAGTGTAGATCCATCTCTGTGTACACAGTTAGATATCAGGATATTTGCTGTTTACCATTTATTATAATTGATTTCGATAAATACTTACATGTAAAAAAGGATGCTTTTTAACCAGGTTTTCTTTAGAAAAATCCTGGTTATTAGATTGGGGTATGTCGTTGGGCGGGCGGGCGGGCGGGCGGGCATCAACATTTTGTTAAGTTTTTTGTGAAAGTTGTGTTTTTCTCAGAAACCGTTCAAGGTACAACTTTGAAACTTAACATAGTTGTCTGACATATCAATACCAATTATCAGGACAAGTTTCATAATCCCTGACTGTATTTTGACAAAGTTATGCCCCTTTTATTACTTAGAAATTTTGTGAAGTTTTTTGTGAAAGTTGTGTTTTTCTCAGTAACCGTTCAAGGTACGACTTTGAAACTTAACAAAGTTGTCTGACATATCAATACCAATTATCAGGACAAGTTTCATAATCCCTGACTGTATTTTGACAAAGTTATGCCCCTTTTTCACTTAGAACTTTTGTGAAGTTTTTTGTGAAAGTTGTGTTTTTCTCAGTAACCGTTTAAGGTACAACTTTGAAACTTAACATAGTTGTCTGACATCTCAAAACCAATTATCAGGACAAGTTTCATAATCCCTGACTTATTTTGACTAAGTTATGCCTCTTTTTCACATAGAAATTTTGTTAATTTTTTTGTGAAAGTTGTGTTTTTCTCAGTTACCATTCAAGGTATAGCTTTGAAACTTTACATAATTGTTTTACCTCACAGTACCAATTATCAGGTCAAGTTTCATAACCCCTGACTGTGTTTTGCAAAAGTTATGCCCCTTTTTGACTTAGATTTTTTGTTAAGTATTTTGTGAATGTTATCTGTTGATGGCAAATTGCCTGTTGACGCTTAGTTTGGTTTGTGGGTAGCTTATATCAACAGGCAGCTTGAGATTGCTACCCAGGTATCTGTGATAAAGGTCAAGGTCACTTGCTAAATACAGAAATTCAGCTTACCCTCAATAACTTGAGTTTGCTTTTACCTCTGGATGCCAAACTTAGTATATGAGAAGCTGATATCAAAAGACAGCTTTGGATTGCCACAGGTATCTGTGATCAAGGTCAAGGTTACTGTTGCTAAAAATAGAAATTCAGTTTTCCCTCAATAACATGAGTTTGCTTTGGTATATTTACGCCGAACTTAGTGTTGGTATCTAATATCAAGATGCAGCTTGAGATTGCTACCCAGGCGCCTGTGATAAAGCTCAAGGTCACTGTAGCTAAAAATAGAAATTCAGTTTCTGCTCAATAGCTTGAGTTTTCTTTGGCCTATTGACACCAAACTTGGTTTGTGGGTAGCTTATATCAAGACACTACTCAGTCTACTTAGGATTGATACCCAGGTGTCTGTGATAAAGGTCTATGTCATTTTTGCTAAAAATAGAAATTTAGGTTTCTCCTTATTACTTGGGTTAGCTGTGATCTATTGACACCAAACTTTCTTTGGGTAGCTGATACCAAGACGCAACTCGGGATTTCTACTCAGAAGTCTGTGATCAAGATCAAGGTCACTGTTGCTAAAAATAGAAGTTCAGTTTTATTCATATCAGATATTTTCTTTACAAAGGTATAAGTATTAAATGAAAACCTGGATTTGGGCACGTGGCGACGATTTTTTCTTGTTATCACTTTAACTTGTATTCAGTTTGCCAATTTATTCAATTGATACAACATTATAAATTTCACGTTTGTTTTCAGACAAAAAGTGGATGAAATGTGATGACCTACATCAGACAGCATGTTCCTACCTGTCTGGGAACCCGCCATTTTCAACTGGGGAGATACATATCATTATGTGGGAACAACAGAACACAGCACTTCACACCAACAACCACATCCCTGTCACAGCTCTGCCAGTTGCCATGGAAACATGCTCTGGGTACTTGGAAAGCTGCAGTCAAGCTTCTGATATCAGACATACTCCAAGTAAACATGGCAACTTGTCCAAAAAATATATCACTGCTGAGTCATCGTTTGCCAAAACAGCATTATTTAGCAACAGTATTTTACAAGAAAAGAAGAAAGATGCAAACAATACTAGTATACTTACTAAAAACCCATCGAGTAAAGGGGCAACCTTGTTAAATTACATCCAACAAAAACTTGAGGGCATTGTAACTGACATAGACTCTAGCCCCTGTTCAACACTTAGTACAGAGTCGGAAACCATCCTGCTCCCTAACTTTGTGGCCTCAACTCCAGTGAGTACCAGTCTGTTGAGGCCGGTACCCAAACCTATTTCAAGTGTTACGAATGATGTTGGTAGTCAGCTTGGAACCAGTCTTAGTGAAACCATGGCGACAGGTAAAACTTCTGAAATGAACTCCTCAGAAAATTC
This sequence comes from Corbicula japonica, assembly GCA_038501625.1. NCBI lineage: Eukaryota > Metazoa > Mollusca > Bivalvia > Venerida > Cyrenidae > Corbicula > Corbicula japonica. Next base: position 2,301,635 of record JAZAYU010000004.1, read on the forward strand.
AGTTTGCCAGCCTGTGATTTACAAGGTGTTGCAAAAAAACAAAACAAAAAGTACCAGTGAACATAATGGTGCATGCAGTATGCATGATATATCAATACGGGATTATGGCTGTTCTCAAATAGTGGGACAGAAAACATTAATCCAACCGTCAACTGTTTTTTGTGTGCCTAAAAAGTCAGAACATGAGATTATGAAAGTTTCCAGTATAAATCAAGGAACAAATGATAAACCAGAAAGTGAAAATGTATTGAACAGTTCCATAATAAATCCTGAGATTAATAATTTATCAAATCAAATGAGCACAAATGACAAAGAAGATGATGTGAATTCAGAAAAATGTGAAATAAGTGGTTGTAAAAAGGGGAGAAGAAAACACAGTGTCATTAACAAAGATTTAATAAACGAAGCTCAGTGTATAGCTGGCAGAATAGAAAAGGCCAAAATTAAAATTGATGAAGTTGTGGCAGATAGAAGCAGCAATGCTTCGAGATTCAGCCAGAGAACCAGTAAATTTAAATTGCCGATAGCTAAAGTATCGTCTAAGCCCTCCTCTGTCTCGAGAGACGCATTCTTTACACTCGGAGATGAAAGTATGCCTAATGTGTCCAGGAGTTCTAGTCAGCAGTCGACAGAGCCAACTCCATGGAATGGGAATTTGTCAAATCTTAACATGGTGAAACAGTACCTGTTGAGTCGAACCACTGGTCGGCCAGACCATAGACTGAAATTTGAGGGACTAAACTTAAAATCAGCGACTACCACTCATCTTACAAGTTTATCAGAGCTTGATTTTAGAATTTCAAGTGTTGCCTCGGGCACTAGCTTAGGCTGTTCTTCAGTGAATAATAGTGTTTCTTGTAACAATACAGAGCAACCATTATCCAGCAAATCTTCAGAGAAAATCCCTGGTTGCCGAGCAACCAATCCAAGCTTGATAAACAATACAGCAGTGTGTTATACAGGGGCAGAGAGATCAACAACCATGCAAGTATCGTCAGTAAAACCACAGAGGCAGAGAATGAAGAGAAAGCGGGACACAGACCTGCAGAACAATGTGAATAAGTGGATAGATGAAGGACTACAAAATCTCCCTGGTGACCAAACTTCTCTCAAAGAGAACTCTTCATGTATGACCTTGCGGAAGAGGGCGCCAGGCGGCAAAAAGATGCGGCTTGTGATGCAACATGCTCGCAAATCTGAAAACAGTAATCTGGAACATAAGGTGAATGATGAACTGATCACAACCAGGTTACCTAGGACTAATACTGTTACTATGGAAACCAAATGTGAAACAGAAAATGTGCTACAGGACTTGTACGAGGCGCTCAACATTCCATATAATGCAGTGAATTCGACAATGTCCGATATAATGACAGACGTTGATGATATACTTGACTTCGTCAGTGTGAGTGATGTATTAGAAGAACAACGAAGTAGTACGCCCCTGTCGTGTCCAGAAACATCAGCATGCGGCAGCCTGAAACATTCAGACTGGTATGTGCTACACTGAATAATAGATGTTGTGATAAAACATAAGATCTTACATACATTAGGCACTTACATACTTTTGAGATTGGTTACTTTTAAATTTTGTTGTCTTCCAGTTACAAAGTCTTACAATTGTTAGGCTTTCTGTTGGTTTTTTAAAAAATCTAGAAAACTTCTCACTGGGGCATCTTACAAGTTTTATAGGACTTGTCTGCTTAAAGCAAAAACTCCATAATTGCAGTCCGTTTCTTTTGTGAGTGATGTTTGAATCCATGTGAATGAAAAAACACATGGCTTACATGATGCTTAAATTAAAAAAGTTACTTGAAGTTTGGAATCTTTTTTAGGAATTTGCTATTTATTGAAAACTTTACAAGTTGTTATGTGTGTATATTTTAATAAATATTTTTTATTACGATACGCAATTGTACATTTTAACACAAGAGATCCAAAAACCAAGGAGTTATTTAGGATATTGGACCTATTTCTGAACTGACCAATAACAAGCTTGAGATCAGAGACTGGGAATAAATTATGAAAACAAAGAAAATTCTAGCTTTTGATTGGTCTATTTAGAGACTGGTCTTAATTTCAACCAATCAGATGCTTTAGATTTGAGATTGGTTTCCAGTTACTATCTTGGGACTCCTCAGGTTTCAAAACTTGGTCATAATTCCCTTACTGATTTTAAAGAATCTATTTATAGGAAGTGCATTGACTGGGGTAGGAAACCATGTTCTATGTTGTAGATGCAGATATTATTTTTGTGAATTCAGTGCCCAAGGTTATAAAACTGAGCATGGAAACCAGTCTTAAAATTTAAATCTCAAGCATCTTATTAGCTGAAATGGCGACTGTCGCCATTTCAGCCAATCAGATGCTTGAGATTTGAGACTGGTTTCTAATCTCAGTTTTATAACCTTGGCACCTGTGGTTTGCTCCATGGGTACACCTTTTATCACATGGGCTGCCAGTGTAGACCCAGATCAGCCAGCATTTCTATGTTTTCTGATCTGGATCAGCTCTGTTCACTTTTTGGTCGTAGATAATCTAATGAATATAAAAGCAAATAGTGTAGATCCTGATCAGACAACAAATTTGGATCTACACAGGGCCCAAGATCATAAAACTAAGTTTTGAGATCAGTCTCAAATCTCAAGGATCTGATTGGCTGAAATGGCGACTGGTCGCCAATTCAGCCAATCAGATGCTTGAGATTTGAGACTGATCTCCAGATTTAGTTTTATGATCTTGGGCACAGGTTATCCATGTGATAAAAGTAGTGAAAGATTTGACCCCAACATAATGAAAACTCTACATAACAACAATGCTTACTTCATTAACTCTTTACTCCATACTCATATATATTTAAACTGGTTTTTACCAGATCATATTGCATACCAGGTCATGCACAGATCATGATCTACACTGTTTGCCTCTTGGTCAGAAATAACCTAATTATTCAAAAGGTGAACAGTGTAGATCCTGATCAGATGGCACAGGTGAGCCAGCTAACCTGGACCTACAATTTGAACTTGGATGACGGCAATATTAAATGGAGTTAAGGGTTAAGTTAAAATAGTAGCTAGGAATTTGCAGATTTCCTATTAAGACATAATAACATGGCTACATTTTCATTTTTCAGTTGGAAAAGACAGCCAGGCCGCAACTCAGCCTGAAATCCCTGGATGACTTAAAATTATGAATCGCTCATAAATTTCTCAAATAACCATACAAAATATTGGGTTGGAAAAACAGGTAGTGTGTGAGGAACAGCAAAATTGGATCTCAAAATTCACATATTCAAAAAACACAAGCTCTTTATAAAAAATTCAGATTTTAGTTCAATAAAATGTCGAATTCAAGGAGAGAAAGCTTTATCAGTCAGGTAATGGACTGTTCTTAAAGGCGGTGATCCACAATATGGTTTGCAATGGCGTGAAACTAAAAATAGGCAGTTTTAACAAGCTTTCAGTTTAGATTACTTTGACTTGTGGAAAGAACTTGTTCAAAAGACATAGCAAAATTGGGAAAGATAAAAGTTAGAATCAAACAAAGAACACAGCTTGGTTATTTGAAAAAAAGTCATCCTACACATGATGCAAGAATACTGACTCTGGGAAATAGTCTTTAACTATGTTCCTAGTGGACACCTGATAGATCTTGCTGCAGACTGTCACATGCCTATATGTATAAATACTGAACTTCAGAAGTATGGAATGGAAGCTGTTATACATGTCTCTGAATCCTTTCCTTCATAAATACGCATATTTAACACGTGTGCGACCAGTACCATCTGATCAGGATCTGCATCTGTCGCTTTTTGGTCAGAAATAACCTAATAAATCAATAAGCGAATAGTGCAGATCCTGATTAGACGGCACAGATGTGCCGGCTGATCGGGATCTACACTGTTCGCTTATGCAATAAGGTGTGTCTATGGTGGAAAGGGTAAAAAGATGTTTTATAATAGAGACAGCTGAAAATTTCCAAAGATTGACCAAACAAATAGTTAGTATCGTTTAGTACATTAGGAATAGTAGTTAGTTAAACCCTGCATTCAAGTTTCCGACACTTCTTTAGGTGATCTTTGTCTTGAATGAGTTAAACAGGTTAGCTCCCTTTAATAATATTGTCACTAATCACAAGTTGCTAAATGTAACTGGTAAAGATACTTTGAAAGGTACGTGTCATAATGCTGAAACTGCATTCACTTTCAACAAACACTATTTGGCGAGGCTGACAAAGTAGTCTGTTGTCTAGGTTACAGTGTTTTAATGAACAGAAACTTCAAATTCAGGTTATGATTATTTAGATTGGCCACATTTTCTGCAGTTAATAAATATGTCTGGCTAATTTGTGGTGACGTGCAAGATTGTGGCATTGGCTTAACTTGCAGTTGAAACATTTCTAGACCTTTATTTTGGCTCCTCTGTTGTCAATATACCAATGTTGTATCGTATGTTTGAAGTTTCTGTGATCTAGATCTTATTCTTGGTTTTGGAGCAATTTCCATGATCCAGATATTTTGTTTAGAAATTTTTATGCAGTTTTCATGATTGCGATCTTTTTCAGAGATTTGGTGCAAATTTCTTGAACTAGGTCTTTTTCTCAGAATTTTCCACGATCAAGATCTTTTAGCAAGTTTTGCGCAGTTTCCATGACCCTAATCATTTCACAGGGTTGGTGTGATTTCCATGATCTAGATCTTTGTGAAGATTTGGTCCATTCCCATGATCTAGATCTTTTTCTCTGGTTTTGTGCAATTTCCTTGATCTAGATCATTTTTGCAGGTTTGATGCAATTTCCATAGCCTTTATTTATCTTTTCTATAGTTTGGTGCAAGTTCCATGATCAGGATCTTTTTTTCCAGTTCTTAATATATTTAGATTAACAGTTAGCTTGGTGCAGTTTGAAGTTTCATGTTATGCATGCCCCAGCACCAGCTACATTACCTAGTTATTCATGTCTTTCATTGAAATGGGAAATATTATATAATAACTTTAATTATCCAGCTTCCATGAATCGTTTGAAATGAAACTTGGGTTATTGTTCATTAATTTTGCTTTGCAGACATATGCTGTTTGAATCGGAGAAACTTCACACTACTCATCCTTTGCTTTTTATGTTATTTCTTAAATTGCTTGAAACTTTGAACAGAAATGCTCTCGGTAAAATTTCCTTACAGCTGAAGGCCCACTATCGAAATTATCAACTACATTTGGTGAAGAATGGTTTAGGCAACAAAGAATATTTAAAGAGAAATTATGATGAAATGTTTCACATATGTATTTTATTTATATTAACAGATATGGCTACCAACCTCACAATCGTCTGTCAAAACTCCGTCATTAGTCGGTCACTGGGGAAATACTCTGGCGTCGTATATTGGCTAAAATGAGCATTGAAAATTTGAACCAAGACTTGATTGCACTAACTTCAAATCTTGGTTCAAAGCTGTCCGTGTGGTGAGAACTAAGAAGCTTGTTCGTCAGTTTGTTCGTCTGTCCGTGCGTCTGGCAATGTATATGTCTGCTCGTCCGTCTGTCTGTCTCTATCCAATTGATAGAGCCTGGTGGAGAAAATGCATATGTTAAACCAACCAGCACAAGTGGCACTACAAACATACTATCTGCACTGATGTGATCTAAGAATACAGAACGAAGAAGTGGAAAGAGAATGAGGAAAGGGAAAGAGTGGAATGCATTGAATAAACAATTTACACAAAAAATAATGTAAACAGTGGATGATGAACTGTGCAAACTGTGAATGATCAATGAAGGATCCAACTTCATCTTGAAGCCTTATGAGACTTTGTGGACGTAGTCTTCTGGCAATGAAATTGAAGGACTGCATTTATGTTCAGTAACTTGTTCTCTCTTTCTTGCTGAAAAACCAGTTTTGAAGTTAGTGGATTATTAATAAACAGCATTTAAAAGATTTTATATCAATAAAAATTGTTTTGAAAGAGAATTTACAACAGGAGAGTTCATCCTGATTAGACTGATATCCAGTTTTAACCCTTTCCTCCATATACACCGCGAGGGCGAACAGTTTAGATCCAGATCAGCCGGCACATCCATGCCGTCTGATTAGGATCTAAACAGTTCGCTCTTTGATTTGTTTATTCCAAAAGGCGACCAGTGCAGATGCACAGATGTGACAGCTGATCTGGATTTACACTGGTCGCACATAAGTAAAAAGGCATACATATGGAGGAAAGGGTTTATCCTTTACTCCAAATACGCAGGCTTTATGGCATGTATGACCAGTTCAGATCCAGAGCAGCTGGCACATCTGATCATTATGTACACTGGTAGCTTCTTGGACTGGAATATTCTAATGAATCTAAGTAACCAGTGTAGATCCTGATCTGATGGCATGGATGTGCCGGCTTATCTGTATTTCCGCTATTTGCCCATTGGATTATAGCCACATTCCATGGAGAAAAGTGTTAACGCTTGCTCTAATAGTACACCTATTATCACATATTCTACAAGTGTAGATCTAGATCAGTCTTTACATTCCTGCTGTCTGATCAGGATCTATGCTGTTGCTTCTTAGTCAGAAATATACAATGAACCTGAACCTAAAAGCCACTTATGTAGTTCCTAAAACAGTAAAACTGTACAGATGTGCAAGCAGATCTGGATCTACTATGGTATTCCATTGGAAATGAGTGGTATCAATGTAGTAAGGGGTTAACTGGTGGAGTTAACCCTTTCCTCCATGCCTTTTTAGCTCACCTGAGCTGGCTCAGGTTTAGCTATTAGGATCGATGAATGTCCGTCGTCCGTCCACACTTAGTTCGTTAACACTCTAGCGGTCACATTTTTGCTCCGATTGTCATGAAACTTGGTCAGGATGTTTGTCCCAATGATTTCTCGGACGAGTTCCAATATGGGTCATCTGGGTCCAAAAACTAGGTCACTATTACTAAAAATAGAATTTTCTTGTTAACACTCTATCGGTCACATTTTTGCTCCGATTGTCATGAAACTTTGTCAGGATGTTTGTCCCAATGATTTCTCGGACATGTTCCAATATGGGTCATCTGGGTCCAAAAACTAGGTCACTGTTACTAAAAATAGAATTTTCTTGTTAACACTCTAGCGGTCACATTTTTGATCCGATTGTCATGAAACTTGGTCAGGGTGTTTGTCCCAATGATTTCCTGGACGAGTTCGAATATGGGTCATCTGGGTCCAAAAACTAGGTCACTGTTACTAAAAATAGAATTTTCTTGTTAACACTCTAGCGGTCACATTTTTTCTCCGATTGTCATGAAACTTGGTAAGGATGTTTGTCCCAATGATTTCTCAGACGAGTTCGAATATGGGTCATCTGGGTCCAAAAACTAGGTCACTGTTGCTAAAAATAGAATTTTCTTGTTAACACTCTACCGGTCACAATTTTGCTCTGATTGTCATGAAACTTGGTCAGGATGTTTGTCCTAATGATTTCTCAGACAAGTTCGAATATGGGTCATCTGGGTCCAAAAACTAGGTTACAGTGACTAAAAAATAGAATTTTCTTGTTAACACTCTGGCGGTCACATTTTTGCTCCGATTGTCATGAAACTTGGTCAGGATGTTTGTCCACATGCTTTCTCGGATGAGTTCAAAAATGGGTAATTTGGGTCCAAAAACTAGGTCACTGTTACTAAAAATAGAATTTTCTTGTTAACACTCTAACAGTCACATTTTTGCTCTGATTGTCATGAAACTTGGTCGGGATGTTTGTCCCAATGATTTCTCTGACGAGTTCGAATATGGGTCATCTGGGTCCAAAAACTAGGTCACTGTTACTAAAAATAGAATTTTCTTGTTAACACTCTAGCGGTCACATTTTTGCTCCGATTGTCATGAAACATGGTCAGGATGTTTGTCCCAATGATTTCTCGAACGAGTTCGAATATGGGTCATCTGGGTCTAAAAACTAAGTCACTGTTACTAAAAATAGAATTTTCTTTTTAACACTCTAGCGGTCACATTTTTGATCCGATTGTCATGAAACTTGGTCAGGATGTTTGTCCCAATGATTTCTTGGACGAGTTCGAATATGGGTCCAAAAACTAGGTCACTGTTACTAAAAATAGAATTTTCTTGTAAATACTGTAGCGGTCACATTTTTGCCTCGATTGTCATGAAACATGGTCAGGATGTTTGTCCCAATGATTTCTTGGACGAGTTCAAATATGGGTCATCTGGGTCCAAAAACTAGGTCACTGTTACTAAAAATAGAATTTTCTTGTTAACACTCTAGCGGTCACATTTTTGCTCCGATTGTCATGAAACATGGTCAGGATGTTTGTCCCAATGATTTCTCGAACGAGTTCGAATATGGGTCATCTGTGTCTAAAAACTAAGTCACTGTTACTAAAAATAGAATTTTCTTTTTAACACTCTAGCGGTCACATTTTTGCTCCGATTGTCATGAAACTTGGTCAGGATGTTTGTCCCAATGATTTCTGGGATGAGTTTGAATATGGGTCATCTGTGTCTTGGTCACTGTTACTAAAAATAACTTTGTTGTACTCAGGTGAGCGATAAAGGGCCATCATGGCCCTCTTGTTACGCATGTGGGACCAGTGTGGATCCAGATCAGTCGGCACATCCATGCCATCTGATCAGGATCTGCACTGGCCGTATTTTGGTCAGAGATAACCCAACTAATAAAAAAGTGAAGAGTATAGATTCTGATCAGACGGCACGGATGTGCTGGCTGATCTGGATCCAAACTGTTCGCCCTCGCAATAAAGGTCTATCTATTGAGGAAAGGGTTAATTCAAGGTTTTTTCTTCCTTTCAAAAGGATCATGATGGAGCATGCCATTTTTAGGGGTCAGAGATTGTTTTAACAGAAATTATAGAAAGAATTGCCACAACATTGTGGTGCAAGATCACACTGCTGGGATATGCTTTCTGACCTTGTTCAACACTGGTTATAATTCAACTAAATACACACTTGAAAATAATGTATCAAAACCCCTTTTCAGACTCTAAATCCTCCCAAAAACATTTCTTCCAACAGTTCATTTCTTTTAACGAACCATTTAAATGAAAGTGACCTAAAAATTTTCAAATTACCTCCCTTTGAACTATACAGTGTCCAAATTTAGAGCCATTTAAAATGTACATGTTGAAGAAAGTGAAAATTAATGATAAAGTATGCTCTTACAATCTTAGGCAATGAAAATATGAAAACAAAAACTTAAATTCTTAGCCGACATTCATTCATTCTACATGTGATGATTGGCTAATTGTTAACCAGTCATCTTGTTTCTTTTCAAAGTTATTGAACTTAATTTTTGTGTGTCACATTTAATTCCTTGATTGAAATACCAACAAATTTAACTGTCGATTGATACTGCTTGTGAAATAATCCCAATATTATGTTTTTTTGCAGCCACATTGGAGATAAGGCTGTATCTTAGAAATTTATGGTGGTTTTCACTAACTAGCTCAAGCTGTTAGTTATCATTCAGGCAAGAGCAACATATAAAGTATGTTATTAATTACTACACAGTCATGTGAGAGAAATTTAACCCTTTCCTCCATATATATGCATTTTTACGCATGTGTGACCAGTGTAGATCCAGATCAGCCAGCACATCCATGCTGTCTGATCAGGATCTCCACTGGTCGCTTTTTGGTCAGAAATAACGAAATAAATAGCGAACAATGCAGATCTTGATCAGACGAAATGGATGTACCAGCTGATCTGGATCTACAATTTTCGCCCAAGCCATAAAGGAGTGTTTATGGAAGAAAGGGATAATCCTGCTGCGTCTGCCAGTTGATTGTTCTTGGTTATATAAACAGATAATCATGTGACTATCTACTTATGCATAATCACTTATCAGTTCTATATTGCATATTGGATAAATTTTGGCAATTTTTATTTTGCTTGTGTAGTAATAATGTGTAAATGTTCAACCGAATTATTACGATTGTAAAGAAAATAGGTAAGTCTGGTAGAAACTGTGCAAGAGGTAAGAATTCATTTTGTTAAATATAATGAAGATTTGTGATTGTGAATTGTAATAAATTCATTTATTGTTATTAAAATGTTTCAACAAAAGTTTTAGTTTCACATTATTTTTAAAAGTGTTGACCTACAATTTTCCTGTTAGGCGTGATCCCAGAATGTTCACAGAGGGGACTATAGGTTAACCTTCCATTGGTGTGCACGGAAAACCTAGATCCTGCAATCTCTCAAAAGTATGCAAGCCATGCAGGTTTAGGGATTTAACAAATCTTCAGAAAAATACACGCCTGAACCAAGAAAATGAACCCAGTATCCCTCACTTGCTAGGCCAACATTACCTCATGCCTTAACAGCTAGCTTTATGGCGAGAGTACTAACTCAACCATAGCTGGGTTATATGTTGCCATTTCAGCCAATCAGATGCATGAGATTTGAGACTGGTTTCAAATCTCAGTTACATAGTTTTCAGCCCAGATCTCTAACATATTACAGCTAAGTTTATGAAACTGTTTGCTAATATAGGGCAGTAAGTTGTAAGGACTAAACATACTGTTGCCAGTATTATATGTACTCAAGTCGGCATTTATAATGATGTTTTGTGTTGTTTTACTTTTCGTTGTATTTTAATGTTAATAGAATTTGCATTTTCACTACCAGTAAGCATTATTACATTAATAAAACTTTTAAAGTATTCTTGAACTGTTATACAAGGTACCTTAAACACAGGGAAAACAAAAACTGTCTAGGCTAAAGGTTATAAAACTGAGTTTGGAAACCAGTCTCAAATCTCAAGCATCTGATTGGCTGAAATGGCGACTGGTCGCCATTTCAGCCAATCAGATGCTTGAGATTTGAGACTGGTTTTCAATCACAGCTCTATAACCTTCAGACCTAGTTTCCATTAAGAAACTGACTTGCTCATCCCTCACCAAACTGGCTTGATGAGATATCTTGTAAATGTGGTTAACAAGTTAAGCTGAGATCTATTTAGCATTTGCAAAGTTGTTGTTCAAAATCTATGTGTGGCCTTGACCTGCTTTGGTCGAGACAAGTAGACATTGACTATTACACTATGTAGTTGCTTCATTGATCATTTATAACCTGACCAAGTATAACAAGTTATACTCTTTTTATCACACTTACATCCCCTAAGTGAATGGTGAGATCTAGATCAGACTGCATGTATAAGATCTGGATCTTTACTAGCTTCAAATGGAGTAAACAGAGTAATAAGCTTAATGATCAAGCAAAAATTTCTCGATGAATACACATAAATTAATCACAATTAATTGGCTTTAACTTATTTTAGCATGATAAAAGTGCTATCCAACTTTAGTCTGTAAATCAATCAGATGAACTTACAAAGAGTGAACCAGCCAGAAAATCTTTATTTAAAAAATATATCATCATAACATTAACAAATAAACATAAAATGATCAAAAAAATTATCAATACTATCTGTATTATATGGTATTTTTAAACAACAATTGTTATTCTTTAATATACATGATTAAATTAAAGAGGGAAAAATCACAAAAAAAAATAGTAAGGAATATAATGCATGCAAGAAACTTCACTTTAAGTTTATACTACAAATAAACCATATACTCATTTTATTGCTGGCACATCCTTGCTGTCTGATCAGGATCTGCACTGTTCGCTTTTTTAATCTTATGGTTATTTCTGAAGAAAAAAAAGGTTACCTTTGTAGGTTCACCTCTGTTCAGGTTCTGCTGTTGTTTATTTGTTGTCTGAAAGCAGAGGGATTCAATATGCATTTTAACACTGGTGCGACAAGTGTAGATCCAGATCAGCTGGCTTATCTGTGCCATCTCATCTGGATCTGCACTGGTTGCTTAACCTAATAAACCAAAAAGCAAACAGTGAAGATCCTGTTCAATCACGCCATCATATATGGAGGAAAGGATTAAGTGACATTTAAAAACCACTTCTGTACAGTTTGCCAATTAATCACACTATTGGGTCTTTATGACAATTTGTTGCTTAACTTGCCCAGTCTTATTTATAACTCATCTCAACTGGCTAACATTTAAAGAAAGACTTCATATTTTTCTTCATATTCAAATGTGTTTTCAGATGATTTTTTAGTTCTAGTGGGTATTTGAACTTTTTACTACATAATTTACACTGATGGCAACTCTTATTTAAACTGGTTGCATCTGTCAGCTCTTTCTTTACACCCTCATCATTTGTAATTACATCTTTATTCACAACCTGCCCACTTATCAAAAACTCTTTATGTAAATCCTGACCTATTGACACGTCTTTCTGTATATCATGCCCATTTGTTAACACAGTTTGACTCCCTGGCTCTGAATTTATTAAGCTTGTGTTGCTTTCCTTAAACTGTTTTGGCTGTCTACTGATTTCTGTAAGACTACTTTCCTGCTGAACACCACAGATATGCGACTGAGATATAGATTTGTTAATTGCAGTGTGTGGAAGACACTTGTCTGGTCTTTTTGTATCCAAGATAGACTCGTTCACTGTGGAAGGCACTGGAGTACCAATGGTGGTCTGGTTTGCTGCACATCCTTTAAAGGAATCTTTATCACAAGTTTCTAATCTTTGTATGAAGCTAGCTGCAGTTGTCTGCTGTAAACTCACACCAACTGGCTCTTCTATTGTACCCTTATATTTCTGAAAAGGCCGTTTCTTGCATATATGAAATTTAAACAACTTGAATTTTTTGAATCGCTTGTTACAAAATTCACAAGAATAAGGGTTCCTAAGTTTATAACTAGCATGTAATAACATATGCGTCTCTAAGGCTTTTGGAGTTTTAAGAACTTTATTGCATACATTGCATGTTTGATAATGTATAAGACTGTGTGTATTTAATTCTTCCCTGGTGGGAAAGTTGTGTCTGCATGTACAACAATAATGTAGCCATCTATTTGCTCTTTCCCTACACAAGTTGCAACCATCTGGGAAGTTGTTCCGGTGGGTATGCATATGTACATGTAAACTTGCACGTGTTGATATTTCTTTACTACAGACACTACATTTGAATTTTTGTTTTCTGTGGGTTGGCCTATGACAAGCCAGTTGCTTCTTGGTCCTGAACCATTTTTTGCAAGTTTTACATTTCCAATTTTTTGCTGTCTCCTTGCAAAACTGTGCATGATTTTGTACAGTCTCTATACTTGTGAAACATTGTAAACATGCATTACATCTGTGGGACTGTATATGTGTTTCATATTCGGATAAATGCAAAGACTTAGAACACAACTCACATTTTACAGAATCTTGAGTTGTGTTGTGCCCATTAAGATGATCTTGAATAGAATCAATATTTTTGAACGTTTCTGAACAAATTGGGCACTTGAGTGGATTTACTGCCATGTGAGCTTTTTTAAAGTGTCTGATAAAGTTAGGTTTACTTGAAAAGTCTTTCCCACAAATCAAGCACGGACACTTTGCTGCATGAACATGATTGAAATGCAATTTCAGAGAAGATTCATGGGCAAATCCTCGGAGACATATATAACAGATCAAAGGCTTTTTCTTCATACAGTCGTTATTATGACTATCCAGTAAGCTGGCACTTTCAAATAACTGATCACATCTTGTACATTGGTATGGAAACAGTTTATGTCGGTTCACATGAATTTTGAGTCGTTTTTTTGACATAGTTTTGAAGCAGATTACACAGGCATTTGGTAATGAGGATGAGTGTGTTTTTAAATCATGAGATTGTAGATGAATTTTCAGATTTTGACTAAACTTAAAGAATCGATTACATATGTAACATTTTTGTTTATGAGTCTGCATATGTTGTTTGATGAATCTGAACGACTTTTTACATATGTAGCAGTAACTCCCAGCACTTTTCATAGCATCAGGGAAATCTGGTTCCATCATACCATTAGTTTGAAAAGCAAAAGGAAGGGTTTGCTCATTGTATTCCTCACTTTGCATCTCAGAGACACGTTCTGTATTACCGCTAATCAAGTCTACACTAACAGGTAAGCTCATTGACTTTGTAATTATTTCATCGGAGTTGCACTCTAATTTTACAGCAATTGTTGCCGTCTGATTTTCTTCATCAGCTGAATTCATTACCTGAATTGTATGAGAATATGAATGACAAATATCATCTGAATTGTTCACAATATTTGTAGAATTATCTGACCAACTGTTAGCTGGTTCTACAGCAAGCGACTCTCTTTTGACTAAAACTGGACAGAGTGGCTGTGGTATTTCATTATGGCCGTTAACCATAGTTATATACTCTGGTAAGTTCCAATCTTCTGTATCTACAGGTTCAGTTTTGATGGTTACTTGAAATGTTGACTGACCTGTAGCAGCGATGCTGTCCTCACCTTTCCCACAATTCTCTTCCGGAATCTGACCCTCAGATTGTTCATCAGTTTTTATAACATAAATGTAAGACCCGTATTCTGATTCTGTGTCCTCAGAATGCATTTGCAGATTTTTCTGTGCATTACAGTTATTGGAGTTAATCTGAAACTCTGGTTCAGATTTGAAGTTTCCTTCGTATAACCAGTTTGAATCATTTGTGTCTCCAATGTTCAAGTCATCTCTATGTTCTGATAGAGAAGATCTAAGGCTACCATTTTTAAGTTCTGACAATTTTGAGTTCTCCACTATTGATAATGTTCCAGGACCTTCAGTTTTCACATTAACAACATCTAAGTGCTGGGAATAAGTTGCCATGTCATTGTTATTGTCATGCGTCATATTCACACTGATTTCTTTATTTTCATCTTCAGTGTCCTCGATGTTGGAATGAGCTGCAGCACAGTTCTTATCTCGTTTGATTTCTTCATACAATACTGAAACAAGAAGCACACAGATTAGATACAGATTCAAAATAAATTTTAAACAATATGTTAACACTGTGTCACACTGGCTTTATTTCACTACCTGGGGAAGGGGCCCATGCCCAATATATTTTGGGGAAAAAGCGTGATTTCTTCTCTAAAGGGGAATGAAAAACCTGATGTAAAGTTACTTTTTAGGGAAAATTGCAGGATTTTAAATAAATATTCTGAGGAGATGGCGTGATAAAAGTTCTGGGTTGAAGGTTATAAAGCTGAGTTTGGAAACCAGTCTCAAATCTCAAGCATCTGATTGGCTGAAATGGCGACCAGTCGCCATTTCAGCCAATCAGATGCTTGAGATTTGAGACTGGTTTCCATGCTCAGCTTTATAACCTTGGGCACTGGTCCCAAGGTTATAAAACAGTTTGGAAAACAGTCTTAAAACTCAAGCATCTGATTGGCTGAAATCGCAACCGGTCGCTATGTTATGGCGTGGGCAAACAGTGTAGATCAAGATCAGCTTGCACATCTGTGCTGTTTGACCAGGATCTAAACAGATAGCTTTTTTATTAATAAGATTATTTCTTACCAAGAAGCAAGCAGTAAAGATCCTGACCAAACAGCGCAGACATCAGTGCCATCTGATCTGGATCTACACTGGTTGCACATAGGTAAAAACTTGTGTAATATTATATGGAGTAATGGTTTAGGAATCCAGCAGTTGCTGAATATTGGTAGCACTGACTACTAGCACTTCAGCCATTTAATTGCTATGGTGTTTTTAAAGATGGAACATGGAAAGTGCTTAACTACAGTATCCATTTTAACACAGGGATTTCAAAAGATGCAAATTCTTGCATTTTGATGCAAACAAATTTGTTTCTTTCCACTTTTGACCCGCCTTATTCTGAGTTTGGCATCATTTTGATGCAGGAGAATTTAGGAAATGTGATCAAATTTGGCAAGATAACAGATAAATATTGAACTAAATTAATTTTCAATATGAAAATAAATTAAAATGAAGTTTATGCAATAGTAAAGTTCATGGGAAACAACATATGACTCAAAACAATGTGACTATGACCCTTCGAACATCTTCAATAAGGATCAAATGAACCCTTGTTTTCAAAAGCTATTGAAACCATAGCAGTAACACATTCTTGTTGGAACATGAACTTCGCAGTAAAAGTACTGGGCCCAAAATGACAAAACTTAAGACCAGTCTCAATTTCAATTAATCAGGGACATAAAATTAAAATCCAAATTGAAGACCAATCCGATGCTTGTGATTTGAGTCTGGTTTCCAGTTTTAGTTTTACGATCTTAGGCATACATGCTTGTGATTTGAGACTGGTTTCCAGTTTTAGTTTTACGATCTTAGGCATACATGCTTGTGATTTGAGACTGGTTTCCAGTTTTAGTTTTACGATCTTAGGCATACATGCTTGTGATTTGAGACAGGTTTCCAGTTTTAGTTTTACGATCTTAGGCATACATGCTTGCGATTTGAGACTGGTTTCCAGTTTTAGTTTTACAATCTTAGGCATACATGCTTGTGATTTGAGACTGGTTTCCAGTTTTAGTTTTACGATCTTAGGCATACATGCTTGCGATTTGAGACTGATTTCCAGTTTTAGTTTTACGATCTTAGGCATATATGCTTGTGATTTGAGACTGGTTTCCAGTTTTAGTTTTACGTACAGCATATTTGCTTGTGATTTGAGACTGGTTTCCAGTTTTAGTTTTACAATCTTAGGCATACATGCTTGTGATTTGAGTCTGGTCTCCAGTTTAAGTTTCATGATCTTTGCACAGATGCTTGAGATTTGAGACTGGTCTCTAATCTCAGTTTTACAATTCTGAGCCATTGTTATTAACTTACAATGTGATTTCATGCCAATTTTAAGGCACTTCTGAAATCTGCAGTACTGACAGTGTCTGCGGTTCTTTCTGGTCACCATACAATCTTTGGAACCCTGGCATCTAAACCCTGTCCACTTCTGAAGACTTCGCTGGAAGAAGCTTGTACACCCACAACAGGTGTTTACCCCCTATTTGTGACCTGTAAGCACAATCACTGTTATTGACCCTGTACTCCTTGGATTAGGCTTTCATCACATGGGTGATCAGTGTAAATCCAGATCATCTGTCATCCATGCCATCTGATCCCAGATCTACACTTTCATCACATGGGTGATCAGTGTAAATCCAGATCAGCTGTCATCCATGCCCTCTGATCAAGATCTACACTGTTTGCTTTTAGATTAATAAGGGTTTATTCTTATCAAGAAGCAAACAGTGTAGTTCCTAATGAAGATAAGCATTAATTTAAAAAAGCCATGTCTCATGAAGTAAAACATTATTCAATAACCAAACTATAATAAAATCATGTGTGAGGCACCAAGACAAATTAAGGCTTGCTGACTTCATTATAGGTGTAGACCCTGATAGAAATGTAGTCTACATTATCAAATACTTGGTGAATCATCACAAAAAGAAATGTGATGATCAACAAAATGATTTTTCTTAACAAAAGAACCAACAGAGTTGCTGTTCCTGAAAATATAAACAAAGATCACCATACATCATTGTGTTTACTACATTATAATAAATATTACCAAACTAGAGAATGTTTAGTGATGTATAAAGAAGGTCCCCAATATACACACAACCTTGAGTAACCGTCTGCAAATGAGGAAACCCTGTCTTTTCAAAGTGTTTAATTCATGCTGCAAATATGTATCCCAATCTGATTAAAATCATCTCCTGAAAACCGCTACGCTATCAGGATCTGACAACGAGTAACTAAAACGTGCTTTTATCACTTTGAACCAATCAGATTGTCGCCTACAAAATCGCAAAAGTGAAAGAAAACATAGTATCTTAAACCATTGAAAGTGTTTACAGCCTGCGTAAGACATATTTACTAAATACAGAGGTGTTTATGAGGTATTGCATTCATTTCTATTGTAATAATATCTTCAGATCGTTTTGCAAACGTTATAAATCATGCTTCCTGTGTTGATAATTTCTAAAAATAGTAATCAGGGAAAACAGCTATAGCTTATGTACGGTCTCTGTGGGTCGTCATAAGATCTAACAGTTTGTTAGATCTGACTTTAGTGAGATTGACATGTATCCAATAGTTGTAGGGAACTCAATCTTTATTTTCACTTGAAAGGCTAAATGTCTTTATGGTAAATGCAAATTTATGAAGGCAATTACATGTATCCAATGCAGTTATTGATAGTCATTTTTGGCAAAAATAGATTATTTTTTAAAATTTTCAACATGTTGTCCAATCATCAACATCATCCCATTCAAATTCTAAATAAACCCCCAATCCACATTAATTTTGTTAAAAGAACCATAAGTCTAAGAATAGAACTTGTGAATTTACCTGTAGCCAAATCACCGCATACAAGACAAGGTTCAAACTTGCTGGCATCAAATGCCTGTCTCATTTCAGGAAACACCTTCTCATGTTCTTCCAAGAGTCTCTGCATATTCCTCCAAGCATGACACCAGTTGCCAAGGTTACACAAAGTCCTGTAATAATCATAACAATTATTGGCATGAAGAACATGAGTGTGTGTATGGTTATCACAGTTTATTAACCCTTTCCTCCATTAATAAGCATTTTTACGCATGTGCGACCAGTTTAGATCCAGATCAGCTGGCACATCCATGCCATCTGATCAGGATCTGCACTGGTTGCATTTTGGTCAGAAATAACCTAATGAATCAAAAAGTGAACAGTTTAGATCCTGATCAGATGGCACGGATGTGCCGGATGTTCTGGATCTAAACAGTTCGCCCATGCAATAAAGGTGTGTCTATGGAGGAAAGGGTTAAATTGCTCCTTCTTTCACAATTTGAATTTGTCTGCTTGTTACTGTTAGTTAAAAGCAGGAGGAATAAACATACACATACAGAAACTGAAAAATACTTAACAGATTTCAAAAGATCTATGCAGGTTCTTTCATTTGCAAGCAAATTTGAATTTTTTCCAATTATTGCCCACCTTATAAGTTACTTATTGTGAGCTTTTGGCCATTTCGATGCTGGAGAATTTTGAAAGTGGATCAAATATTTACAAGAAAAAAGATAAATATTGCATTATATATTATTATGCAAATCGTCAAAGTAAAACAAAAACTGTGTACAGTGTTACCAACTTTCAGTGCAAAAACATTTTTTAAATTTTGTTTTTCAGAATTCTTAGCTCAATGTTCTGCGAAAATCCATGACAATATATCCAATCATAAACAAAATGAATTGTCATGTGACAGAACGCAATACATGCAGGGCCTTCCCCAGAAAATTTTTAAGGCATCCTGGCATCCAGCGCATATCCATTTTGTCGCGCGTTGCAACGCGGTGTTTCATTTTAAGTCTTATGTATAAATCATTTTTGCTTCTCATTTAAATAAATAAATGAAAAAAAAAAGTGTTTTTTTTCTAAAGTGGCTTTATTCATTTAAAGCCTTTTAAATGACATACATGCTAATAATAAATGTGTATGCACACACACTGTTCTGTGGCTGCTGTAGGTTAAAGATTTTTAAAACAAAGATTCAAAAGTCATAAATTAAATTCTTACACCAAAAATCTTATGCTTTTTTTACATTTAAACACGAATCCTAATTATATTGCTGTAATTCCTCAGATCCAATCATTTGCAATTAGATCTAATATCAGTTAGAAATATTAATGAACACAAAAACTAAAATAAATGGAAATTACAATATCACGTGCTTATTTGTAAGTATATAAAGATGTTTCAGGAAAACTAAAAGCATTTTTTTTTTCAATAAAACATTTTTTGATGGTGGAAACTTCACAGATGCACTTTTTTTACCTCCCTTTTTCAAGGTCGGCAAAACTTGCACGAACTGCGCTCTTTTTCCGTAATCGCCGTTTCTTCTCAAATACAGAACAAACGGGCCGCGAATATCACATTTCGCATTTTTGATTGCATTTAAAACTCGTATAATTTTCTAATTATACCTACCCGTGCGAAAAAGAAATGATGCACCATGCCTTGTCAATTAAAGAACAGTTGGAACGCGAATAATACCTCGCGCTTTTTATAATAAAAAAATATACATAATTTACATAAACTTGATGCGCAATGCTTTCTCTGATACATAAGCCCAACAAAAAATTATCTTACCATTGTCCCGTTTGCAAAACACGTAACAAAATCGATCATTTTAACTGCGCTATGTCTAGATAGAAAAATTATAACCGTAAACTGCTTCTGAAGTCGATCTACTATGACGTCATTTGTGTAAACTTTCTCTGCGGCATATGAAAATATTGAATGTTAGCTGGATGTTACAGCGTATTTTGGATTGAAAATGTGTTTCAAGTGTTTCTCTTTTGGTCTGCGGATGTTATAAGATCAAACCGACGATGTTCTGAAAACGATGCCAGCGTCTAGGTTATTTTGTTTTCGATTTACTCGAAATGAAAATGGCTATGATACGGAATAATCAAGATGTCAGAAAGTTATTTTTTCCGTGGATATTATCAATCAAAGGACTGGAGGTACTGATGAGTCGGCCATCAAAACACAATTGAAAAGCAATTGATTTTTGGGTTTGATTAAGTTGGACCAGAAATAAACTTTCGCCTCAAGAACGGGGAACAATTTACTTTATGTCCTCCGAGACATAGATCTTCTACCCCAAAAACAATTAATGTCCAATTAACAAGTCAAGACAAATACTGTTATCAAGTTTGCAGACGTGGTGACATGGAAAGCGAACCTGGTGGTAGGACAATATGTCTAAAGGCATAATTTGAATATGATTGGACTTGTAGACAATGAAATGAAATTGACCAATCACAATTAAGTGAAGGATATCATACTTCATAGGTCATATGGTCAACAGTGAAACAACGCTGGTCAGTTCTCAAACACAACGCTTTATTTAAAGGTATTACTCCTTTCGTCCTTGCATTTTGCATTTAGAGAGACTTTTTAATTTTTCATTTTATCAATGAGAGTGCAATGACGAATGGAATATTACCTTAATGGCGTGAATACTTTTGTAAGTGTGGAAGAATCCTGTGAGCAGTTGTTTGCAAGCGCAGTATCATTAGACAGCACCTAAAATTCTGAGTTGAGATACGGTGACACCAATGACAGAAAAAAGTAGCTAAGCTAGTCATAATCTTTGAATATTCAAACTTGAAATCGACAAACAGAATTGGGTCACATGATTTAAAATAATACTACAAGTGACACTATGTTTTTTTTCAATGGTTCTATTATTCAGCAAATAATGTTCAAACACACAATTACACTGATGCTTTTTTGTCAACTGATGTTTTTTCAATGAGGTGCACATTAAAACGTTTTGGTTATATTTTATATAACTTGTCTCCATTTCACATCCACTATTTGTATCGACATTTGTGATTTTTTTATTCTTGTCCATTACAAAAGCAGCATGCTCCATTGCAGGAATTAGTGGCAATCTAAAGGCTGTATGCTCCCTCAGACAGTCATAGACAGAATTGTCAAACTGGTCTCCTCACAGCATTCCATGTAGAGCTGTTATCCTGAAATATTAATTTCAACAAATAACCTATTTATATTGAAGTTGTAATGATTTTAGCTTTAGTGTCTTTGTTTTCTTTAAATTAAGGGTAATTTTGGTTATTAATTGCCAGAATCCACCAAAAAGTTACATTAGATGGGTGTTCACTTGTGTCGCCCTGGGAACTAGATCAAGTTAAAAATGCAAGAACAAAAAAGGGAATAACCCCATCTTGACATAAAGAACTTGGAGTCAAGATGAGTGTGTTTTCATGAGCAATATAATTTGAAAGTTTGATGTAGAAATATTAAGAAAAGTCAAAGTTGAAGTCAACATTAAGTTTTTCTGTTAAAAAAAGTACAAAAAGGGATTAACTCCATCAAATGTGACCTTGACCTGAAAATTAATATCAGCTCAAGCATGTTGTCACAAACAATATAATTTGAAAATTTCATGAAGAAATATTAAGAAATGGCAAAGTTATAACCAACATTAAGTTTTTAAGACAGATGGACGGACAGACAAAGCGATCCCTATGTATTGCCTTTTCTTTGAAAGGGCGACACAAAAAAATGACCCTTTAGATTAAGCAGCTAGTGGACACCTGGAAAACAATACATCAGTACATGTATCAGCAAGAACAACTTTGATGTCTGACCTGGATCTGATTGGAATCTACACTGTTTGCATATTTGTAAGAAATAGCCTCATGAAGCTTATTATGAACCGTGTTGATCAGGTTAAGACTGCACAGATATGCCTGCTGATCTGGATATACACTGGTCACTCATGTCATGTATTCATGGAAGAAAGGGGCAAAAACAACACAGTAATTTTTATATAGGATGATTAATTTTCTTGTGAACTGAGGTCTCACAAGTCAACACATACATATAAACACAATTTTATGTTTTCTTGTTACAAGATACAAAAATACAAATACCAACATATACAGATAGATTTAGTGTGTCTCAATCATACATTCATGCAGCTTTAATAAATGAAAATAAAAAATGCAAACCTTGTCTTCATTTTCTACAGTAACATTCATATTCTGCTCCCTTATGTTCTACCAATTCTGCAGACATTAAATTTTCAAGTCCACAGCTTTCACAAGACTGATGATACACATGGCTGAAAATAAATGTTGTATTTTAATCATAACAAATAACCAAAACCAATTTCACTGTACTTTTTGTTGCTTATGAAGTTGTACATTATTTGACGTTGCAGGTTAGTTAACAGATTACAATGTTGTCATAATTCATCTATTTTTATAAATATCACAAAAAAGAGGTATTTCTAGTGTAAGCTTCAAGCCATCTTCAGTTCCTATAGGCTCATACACAATTTATCCCATTTAACCTTTACCTCCATTTACATGTATATGCCTTTATGGCATGGGAAATCAGTGTAGATCTAGATCAGCCGACACATCCATACTGCCTGATTAGGATCTAAACCGTTACGGCGTTAGCTTTTTTATTCAAATTTCAATAGGTTATTTCTGACCACAATGTGACCTGTGCAGATCCAGATCAGATCATGAAAAGGCATGAAAATGTGTATAATATTATAGTAAAGGGTTAATTACTACAAAAAAACACCT
Source organism: Corbicula japonica (assembly GCA_038501625.1). Classification (NCBI taxonomy): domain Eukaryota; kingdom Metazoa; phylum Mollusca; class Bivalvia; order Venerida; family Cyrenidae; genus Corbicula; species Corbicula japonica. The sequence continues at coordinate 2,324,580 of JAZAYU010000004.1, forward strand.
GCATTTTGATACTTCATTTTATTCCTTGGATACATCTTTTAACACATGAGCAACTATTGTAAATCTAGGTCCTGACACAATCATCTCCTTCCTGTTAATTAGAGCTTTAAATGTATCTAATGAACAGAGTAGATACAGAATGATGAGACCTCAAAATGTCTGATGTGCAAGCTGGTCTGGAGCTACATTTGTGCTATCTCTATCAGATGTGGATTTACACTGGTTGCCCATGTGGTAAAATGGTGTAAATGGAGTAAAGGGTCAAGTTATTAACCATGAAAGTTGAAACAGCATTGGATTTTTGAGACACATTTATATGAGATTACCCAACTTAAAAAACAAATAAGCAACCCATCGTGTTAGTTCAAGGTGGCCCACAGATGAATATTGTTATATATAATGTTGATAATCAAGTGAATTCAAGTTGACCTTGCTATTGGGTCAAAGGTAGTCATTTATGCCTGAGGCAGAAGGCAGAGGGTAAATATGACAGCCCGAGGCCCAATAACATGTTCAAATTCATATGAAGACTAAACTGGGCCAATACAGGTGTTCTGGACCAATATGAGAATTGCTGGGCCATTATAAAATACTTAAGTATTGATGTGGTGTACCATGTAGTGTCTGCCAGGAAAATGGCATGTACAAGTCAGGTGATGACATGCCTCGATATTTTGCCACACTGCAGTCATGTAAAAGAAAAGGGCAAAGTATGCAATGCCTTTACTGTATATTTATACAGGGCTCTCACTAGAGAGAGACTTGAAGGAATTAGTCTCATCAAAAGTGACCAGACTTCTCTCTTTGTTGAGCTTTGTTAGAAGTCATTTTGTATTTACAATATAGGGAAAGAAAGCTGTTGACTGCAAACTTCTCCATAATGCAGTAAATTATGACAAAACTCTCCCTGATTTGCAAGTCTGGTGAGAGCCCTATTAATAGTCAATTAATAAAATTTAATATACCATTA